>CM056173.1:11957306-12181487 GCA_029691765.1 Entomobrya proxima
GGGAAATGAGATTTGTACATGGATTTTAGATTCTAATTTATAATTTATTACCGCATTACACGGCAAACGCTAACTCATTCACAAATTATTTGTTTTTGCTCAATAACGCTGTTTGTGCTTGTACGGCCTTCAAAGCGTTTGGCTGTCCATGTCCCACATATATATTTGGAAACATGCTCATATTAGGAAATACGTCCTCAAGGCTTTTGTTGCAATAACGTTCTTTGTATCCCTTCAAAAGTATAATGTTTCTATCCGTGTTTTCGGTAATCAGTTTATAGGTTTCTTCGTAAGTTAACTCTGGCTGTCGGACCTTCAGCAAAGCCGCCACACCGGCAACGTGAGGTGCAGCAAAGGAAGTACCCAATTCGACATAAGTTGAATTATCCGTCCTATGAGTAGCAACTTGCACGAATACTGCTGGCCCCACTACATCCGGCTTAATGGTTACTCCATCCGGTGCTGGACCAACAGAACTTTGGAAAAAGTGAAGATCGTATTCGTTTGTTCCTCCCACCCCAATCACAAATGGCAAATTTGCTGGGCGCCGCGTTCTGTTACATCCGAGCCCCCCATTTCCTATTCCAAACACGGGAATGATTCCAAGTGAGCGCCAATTCATAATCCCGTCATTATAGCCGTCTTCGGTGTATCCGCTGACCCAAGAGTTGCTTATAATTTGAGGAGCTTTGGAACAATCTCGATTTGAGCCGTCTGGAAGAGTGGGACAAGCTATCCACTGAATACAGTCTAGCAATGATTCCGCCGGACAGGTGGTTTCGTTGCAGCCTGCACATGTCATCCATTTTGCCCCCGGGGCGACGCCCACGCTCTTAGCAGCCAAATTGCTCATCGTTGAAGTTCCATGTCCGTTGTAGTCAATTGGAGTGGGACTCTTGTGCACGGCATCATACCATCCATACTCGATGCCCAAGAAATTGTCTCGAAGCAGTTCGTGTGTGTAACGAACACCACTGTCGATTGTGGCGACTACTACTCCTTCACCCCTATTTCCAACTTCTTTCCATGCTTCAGGGGCTTGCATTCTTGCTACACCCCAGCCTTTAACCTCGTCCGTACCATTGTCAGCGCTTCGAACTGATTTCTGTGGTTCCTCAACCCTTTCGTTATTTTCCATTGTAGGAATGATGCCATAAGATGGCTCATTTTTTATATTTAAAACGTTAGGGTCACTGGCAATCTCGTTGATAACGTCTGTGCTTGCTGCTTTTATAAACAGAACGTTGCTGTTCCAGTACTGCTTGTAGTATGCATATCCACTGCCAGCACTACGCGAAGCGGATGTCAGTTTTTCCAGAACAGTTTCTTGAGAACTTTTGCAATTTTCTTCTAGAGCGTCCACAATTGCTTGGTTTTGTTGCTTGCGACTAGCATGACGAAGAGATGATGCTTTGTCTAATGCTGATTTCACTCCAACTACAAAGGACACTATGACGTTAACCTTGTGACCGTCTGAGAGCAGTTTGCTTACTTCAGGGTCAATTTTGGAAGGATTGGCGATAGCAAAGGGATTATCCCGGATTAGCATTGTGGTAAGGATGGCGCATAGCAGACCGGACAACTTGACAAGGGTCAACATTTTCGTTATAAAAGGTATAATTTTGAGCTGAATTTCTGGATAAAGTGATCTTGAAGTAATGCAAACACTTGAAGTAAGTGTTATTTAAGAAAGAAATGCATGATCTGATTCGTACTTAAAAATTAACGCCCCTGTCATTATTAAGGACGATGCAATTGATGTGATTAGCATTTGCACGAAATTATGTGCCATTGTGTCGGATCATTTTGTAGATTGGAGCATGTAAGAACGCTTTGTTATACCAATGGTAATTAATATATAACATTTGACACAATCAAATTGATTGAATCAATGCAAAGGTAATGTTTTTGCTGTTATTGGTTTCCTGGTTGTCGTTAACAGTTAACAGAACTCTTCCCTTTATGACGTGATCAATTAGTCTGTAAGCATAGCTATTGTGTATTTTGTTTTCCGCTGCTAGCCGAAAAATTTTGAATTCATGTCCATTTTTCAGACTATTGGAATTCGATAAATTAAAAAGGTGTAAAATGGGCAAACTGAATAAGTCCAAAAATGGACCATTTTTGCAAATTGTTGCGATTTCGTTCAAGATCTGAATCCTTTGTACGTTCCAGATAAATGGAGACATTAATACAAAACGGGAAGTTATGAATAGTTGCAGTTTTAAACTGGAAAATGAACTTTTATTCTTCTAAAATTCTTTTCTGCAGGTTAAAAAACTTCAGGTTACAAGTTTTATTAATTGCTCTTTAATGCTTTTGCAAGCAAATTAGAAAGCTGACATGTGGATTGCTAAAATACCCTGTTTTTAAAAATTACTTCTCATATTACTAGTTTGTCTTATTATTAGGTATAATATGCTCTAAAATTAAATGCAGCATTACAAAAGCTGAGTTACCTAGATGTTCCTGGGTACATCGGTACATGCAAGCAAAGCGCTTCATTGCATGCATAATAGTAGCGAAAGGGAATCATCATATCATCATCGTCCAAAACAACACGTCACGTAAGTCAGAGACACCGAAATCCAGTCCAACCAACAGCAGATACAACAGCAGCAGCACTGCCAACCCATTCACGTAAACAAACTTGTCACGTAGAAGAGCTTAGAACTTGGACAACGCGAAAGGTAAACGTATGTTTTGATTGTTAACTGTATCTTTTATGATTATTCCAGTGTTTTAATATCATTTAAAAGCAGTCAGGAATTAAAGTTGGTTTGCTTTTGACACTCTTTAGCAATAAAAGGGAGCTTGGCCGGCACTGAAAAAGTGTATCATTTTCTACACGGATTCCAGGTAAAATTATAAAGTATTCTGCAGCATTTAAGGCATACTCTTGACCTTTAAAGAGGATGGTTGTCTGTGTCATGGACTAGTTTTTTGGCTTATGGACAAGCAATATATAAGTTAAAAGGAAGTGGGTAGTTTTTTGGTAACTTACAAAGTGCATAATTAATGCCGGGTAGATTTAACCTGTAAGTGCCGTTAAGTTAAGTTAAGTCATGTAGACGTAACTGGAATGGAATCTTAACCGGCTTATCTGGTAGATGTGACAGATTCCAACATAGTTTTAGTTTTGCTACATGATTTGTTCATTCACGAACGTAGTTCTTGCCGCACTGTCATCTGGGACTGGTTTGTGCGTCCGGCATTGATAATAATGATGATGCAATATGTTGTACCTTTTAATTGTTGCTTAGTTTCTACCTGTGCGTCATACTTACCTTCATCAGTTTTACCGTAGTGTTATCAACACGTCAATTCCATTTACTAAACATAATGTACGAACTTAAGCAGGTCCATCCGTTATCCACATCCGTTTGTTATATAGAGACCGTGTAAATCTCGGTCAATAAAAATGCATTAACTTGTCTCAATTTGTGTGCATAGTGCAGCTATAACAGTATAGAATCTAGTTCCAGGTCCAACTTACAAACCATTAACATTAGAGCAGTCCATTAGTACATGCACATATTACTGGTCTGGCTCTGACGTACTTGATTCTTATAGGCTGTTTTTTGGGGTAGTTGTTATCTTTGTCAATTTGGCTATGGAATTGTCATCCTATCCATCAGCAGCAGCGTAGCAAGCAGCATCAGCAGTCAGCGAAAGCGTAATAAGACACGCAAGACTTTAAGTTTGTTGAGCTGCAAGTTAAATCCACGTTGGCAAAATCGTGAGTTCCGATCAGATTCAGAACTGATTGCTATCCGTCTGTCGACTGTCATATTACTACTACCTACTTCCAGTTAGATCCCATTTGACTTTTGACATATTATTTATATTTCATCCTTTTTTGTTTGCTATTTAACTTTATATTATTTGATTTATATAGTTTCAATACCTGTAAAATACTTATGAAAATTATAAGCAAAACTTAGTAAGTCATAAGTGTGCGGTTTTCTGTAGATTTTTAGATCACATCCAAGAAGACAGTGTGGTTGTATGCAGTAAACTGTTGCAAGGTCAATGCCGTAAACCAGGAGATTAGCTCAAATATAGGTATGACTATTTGTCTACTTTTATCCATACTTTTTGTGATGATAATAAGTTGTAAGAATATGAGGAAATGGCAATAAATGGATTATTTGTGTGTCAATAGGGTCACCTTCTGTCTTCCAATACAAACTGTTGTGCAGCTTATAGCGGACTATAACCTCAGATTAGGCCGTTTTTATCTAACCGGTAGCGTAAAACAAAAAGTCTAAATTGCACATTTATATCTTTTTGAAAATAGCCAAAAGGTGTATTGAATGAGTACAAGTTGAATTGAGTGGGAGATGAGCAGTTAACTGCGGAAAGTTTAGTTATTTGATAAACTAACCAAGTTTAGTGTTTATATAACGTGTGATTTTTTTTGTTGATTTTGTTTTGTATATAAAGTACTTACAACTAGTGTTCTTTATGAGATTTTGAGCCAAGGCCTGCCTGCAGATCCTGCTATTTTCTTCTACTTTGAGTATTACCCCTAAGCGTAACCGTGAGTTCTTAGAAATTCTCTATAGTGGCCTATACTACTGGAAAGTTGTAGTTGCCGTGTAATTTGGAAATACGTACAACCGTCATGATGAAGTCTGAAGGTACCTGTAATAACTGGCGCAGTTAATACGCATTTTTTTCTTTTGTTTTCTTTCGTTGTGATTTTGTATTCTTTGCCAAACGTAATCATTTTGATTTTTGGCTTTGTTTGATGTAAACTTTCTTTTGCGTACACTTGTCTACGACATATATATATATAGTTAACAGTAAACCGCACTGTATAATTGTGTAGTTTGTTTTGTCGCGTGGAGTTTATTCTAGTTCATTTGGTAATTGGCAATTTATTTTTTTATAGCGGCTTCTGTAATTGGAAACATGAAGGCGTTGATTTTGGTGGGCGGGTATGGTACTCGTCTTCGACCACTGACGTTGTTTAGGCCAAAACCTCTTGTGGAATTTGCAAACAAGCCTATACTGGAGCATCAGGTAGAATTATAGCAAAGGAATTTGTGAGAACTTTTAACGTTTAAAGTAGGTAAATACACTAACTATTGAATTTATTATTTTTCTTAACAGCTCGATGCTCTAGTAGAGGCTGGCGTTAAGCAAGTTGTTTTAGCCGTATCTTATCGCGCTGAAGATATGGAAAATGAGTTGAGATCTTATGCTGAGCAGGTATTAAAAATTCCAATTCCAACAATTTCAGTATAAGCAATCCTGAGGTGGTTTGTTTTTCAAAGTTTATACTTTTTACTTAAACTTGCAGAAAGGAGTGAAACTTATATTTTCTCATGAAACCGAACCCCTTGGAACTGCTGGACCACTTGCTCTAGCAAGGAAGCATATAACAGGAGATTCAGAGCCATTCTTTGTTCTAAACTCGGATATAATCTGTGATTTTCCATTTAAAGACATGGTTGCATTCCATAGGAACCATGGACGCGAAGGAACGATTGCGGTACAAAAAAGATTTTCTTGTTTCGTGAATATTTTTACTGAACTGAAATGCATTAGGTACTGAAATGATTACATGATGACGATGATATAATAATGTTCCAGGTCACCAAAGTAGAGGAACCTTCCAAGTACGGAGTTGTTGTTTATGAGAGTGACGGAAGAATTCAGCGCTTTGTCGAGAAACCGCAAGAGTTTGTCTCTAATAAAATCAATGCTGGATTATATATTTTGAATCCATCAGTTTTGGACCGCATTGAAGTAAATGAAACACCGTTTTTCTATTAAAAGTCTTTATATAAAATACTTTTACTCAAACTCTGATGTTAATTATCAAACTATTTTATTCAATAGCTTCGCCCAACAAGTATCGAGAAAGAGATTTTCCCCGTTATGGCCTCAGGAAAGGACCTGTTTGCATTCGAGCTTCAAGGTTATTGGATGGACATTGGTCAACCTAAAGACTTTCTCACCGGAATGTGCCTTTACCTTCAATGCCAAAGCCAGAAGAAAGACACAAAGTTGGACTTTTCCGCAGGAGACGGCATTGTTGGCAGCGTTCTAATGGTACTAAGCTTATGCTTTACTATATTTATGGTACTAAGCAGTGAGGGAAGAAACCAGAATATAATTTTTCTTATGAAACATTTTAGGACGAATCGGTTAAAATTGGAAAAGACTGTCGAATTGGTCCAAATGTAACAATTGGTAAAAATGTTGTGATCGAAGATGGAGTTTGTATCAAGCGGTGCACCATTTTGAGTGGTTCCAGGATTGGTTCCCACTCCTGGTTAGACAGCTGTATTGTTGGATGGAAATGCAAAATCGGACAATGGGTCCGTATGGAGAACGTCACCGTGCTGGGAGAAGACGTTATTGTGGATGACGAAGTGTACATCAACGGGGGCAAGGTTCTTCCACACAAGGCGATTTCCAGCTCAGTATCCGTTCCACAAATTATCATGTGAAGTTTCAATTCTACTTTCCTTTTCAAATTTTTGGGAGCCAATTTTGATAAGCAATAATTAGGTTTCCTCCGTTTGCGTGCTATTTATTATTCGGATGTACTTAGATTCTAAGTATTACAACGTGTTGAAGAAACAATGTACAACAAATAAGTTTCATTTTTCAAGTATTGAATTGATATTACCTTTTATCATGAAAGCTCTTTATAACTGTTTGCAACTGCAATCCCACTGAGGTATTAAGAAATCGAAAATTGTACAGAAATTATGATATGATGATATAAAAAGAGACAAAAGTTGCGAACCTATTTTTTCACGCGTACGCATGCTAGTTCATCGACCTGTATCCAGATTATAAATCCAGAAACTATAACTAAACAAGTTACATAAAGTAGTGGCCAGTCTGTACATATTCCTCTACTAAAAAGTAAAAAGAGCATGCAACTTGCCACATGGGATAATGTTGGTTTTTATTATTATTGTTATGATATAATTACATATTATAAACATTAAACCTTACTATGCAACGTTCTTAAACTGTTTATTTAGTTAAACTTAAGCGTGAAAGTACTTCTATGGTTTGAAATTGTATTTTAATGGATGCCTATGAATTTTTGTGCATGACACGTTGAAACTTTGCTAGTAAGTTTGTGTTTCTACCTTATTTGCTATTTATTATTGTGATTTTTGAGAATTTTTGGTTGCTGGAATGTTGTTGCGTGCTATTAAAATATAATAAGTTTAATTATGGTCATGGAATGACTTGACAATTTATTTGCAATAAAATGATCATGTTATAAACATGAATGAAATTATACTATGTAATTGCGGTGCTTCTTGAAATCATTATAATGGCCCCTTCTCCAGTGACGCGATGTAAGTTGGCAGTCAATCCATTATCATCGTTTCGTGTTAGAATTTAGAATGACAATCCGAATTCATTGATTTCATTGATTGAACTTGATCATTCAAATACGGTTTTAATTTCTAAAATAAGTTAACTGAATTCATTTTTAGAAGGAAGCATAAGCATACTCCATACATAAGCGTTAATACTCTCAAATCCACTCAACTCACTTTCTCACATGTCATGACAATTGTGCATCTCATACCTTTTCATCAAAGCGAGAAGCCCATCATCGTGTGTATCTGCCATCATGGCACGATATATATCTTGCAAACCAGTCCATATTACTCACGTTTTTTGGCATGATGATAAAAGAGGATGTTGTTCACACAATCACTTTCATTCCTACATATCCTGCGTGTATTCCAGTAGTCCAGAAACTTGTAATATTACTACCAACTCCTCCCTAAACAAATTACTAAATGCTGCTCTTGTTAAAGTGTGGCGTGCCAAGTTTTGATTAATGATTTACCTCTTGTTGGAACACCACAAAAATGGCTAAAACAATGAAATGAATTTACTGATGTCTGTCTCTTGATGTTGTTTCCTTTGATTCAACAGGTGAGAACATTTTGTCCATTAAAATGTGCCAAATTTATTAAAAATCTGACTTAATTGATCAAAATGGGTTGTACATTTTTCCAGGTTTACGCGAAAGCAGGGAAAAAGCCAAATGAAAAGTAGGTCTTTATTCTGGAGACAGGATGATTGTGGAAGGTGGGAGAAAGTACAATGTGCGGTTAATACCTCAAACGTGCAATCGGGAGGATGCCATTCGTGAGATTGTAGGCGCCCTGGATCATCTTAACTCAATCAGTGATGAAATCTTTTCCACAATCAGAACAAGACTGAACAGTCATCGAAAGAAGGTGGAAACACTGACAACTAGAGTGTCCATCGCCTCTGAGCAAGTGAACGCACTAAAAGGATCACAAAGAGCTATTAGAATCATTTCTCCAGCGAAATACCCCTGTGATGAGGTGGGAACAGGAACTGGTGCTGTTGGTGGAGCCTTTGGACCTGTTATATTTCCTACATTGGTTGCTAAAAATGTTCCCGATCGCCCAGTTTTGGGACAGTATGACGATGAGGAAGATGAAGAGGCCAGATGTCAGCGACCCTTTCGTTTTGATACTCCGATTAAACATCCTAATGACTTGTTATCCGTGTTTCATGTGAAGGAACCTAAAGTGGGAGACTTGACACAGTTGGATAATGTGACAGATGTGGGATTGGGCAAACCTCCGAACAGCATTCGGAATATGGATTCATTCTTTCTTTTCAACACGGTTGATAACCCGTAAGTTTTTTTTTAATCGGGCTTTTGTCAATTTTTAAGTCTATGCTTGCTTTAATTAGTAACGCACTTTTGTATTTGTGAACTTGTCAGATACATCAACTACAGAATGACCGAGAGGTCACTTCAGGATAGAAATTTTGGAACGTTGAAACCGACTCGGAAGGGTGAAGAAGTTCACGGAGAAACTTGTCCTGTTGTGAACTACGATGGTGCTGAGCAGAAGACTGACGTTGACGACTTTTACTACTCACCTTCGGCCCTGGAGATACCAAATATTGATGTACCTGAAAGTTTGCCTGATCTGCCAGGTAATGATTTTTGTTGAACAATATTTGTAGAAGTTTTACTAAACGCGTCTTTATAGATTCGTAGTTCATCACTGAGTCATTGTAAATTGCAGGTATTGCAGATAGCTTTGATCTGTCGGATGACTTGCTAACATCCCCTTCATTTTTTCCCTCGAAGCCCACTCCACCTCCCACGAATCCACCAAAGGCTTCTCAACAAACTCCATCCTCTCTCAACTTTAAACCCGAAAAACAGAGCAATATTGCATCAACAGTTCATACCAGTACTCCGTCAAATGATAGGCAACCTAGTCCTCCTAAATTTGATACGTCCAGAGTTCCTAATGTAGAAAACACTAAACCGCCCGTGGCACCACCTGTGCCGCCACCACCACCCCCTCCACCGCCACCAATTGCTGAAGAGCCTACAAGTAGTAGTAGATCAGAAGCTGCTAACACGTCCATAGCGTCTTGTTCAAGTGCTGGAGGCGATTTACGATCATCTTTGATGGCCGCCATTAGAGAAGCTGGAGGTAGTGGAAATGCCAGGTTAAAGTCAGCCAAAGATCGAAAGTATGAAGCCAAGAAGAAGAAACAGGATGAAAAGGATAGTACAGTTACCACTGACTCCCAAGAAGGTGGAGATTTGATGGCGGACTTGAAAAACTCTTTGGCTATGAGACGAAGGGTAATTTTTATCAAATTTTATCATTCCTGCCATTGTCAAGTTTATAAATGTGCTTCTAGAGATAAACGCTCTACTTTGAACTATTTTAGGGCATTTCTGGAATTCAAGATAGACCAAAACGACCTCCTAGTGGAGTTGGTGACATAATACAAAGTCTTGCCTCGGTAATTCCCACAATGGAAAACTCAGTGGATTCGGGACCAGCAGCAGGTTCTGATGACGACGAGTGGGACTAAAACATTACATACAACCAAAATTCTTTATGGCCAAAATCAAGTAAATAATACATCGTAAAAAGTATAGTTGTAATATTGCTGCAACACAACCAATCTGTGATTTTCAAAATGTCAATCCTTGAACCATTTTCATCATGTCCATAGTTTATAGGTCGAAATGAAACGAAACATATTATATTTTAAAGTGAGATATTATGAAACTTATGTACGTATGATGAATGTGAGTATTGTGTATGTATTTCTACGTACCAACTTATCTGGAAAACTGTTAATCATGCCAACTTAAAATGTAATCTGTATTTCATTTGTTCAGAATAAATATTTATGCACCAAGTCAATTCAGAATTGAAGATTTTTTATATTTTCTAGTACATTTTCGCACGTTTTATTTTTCATTTTTTATAACTATCATACATAGAGTTTTCTATCGAATACTTTTACTGTAGTTTACACATAGATCACAATTTAGTTTTCTTTCGAGATTATTTGTTTCTACACTGTAATATTTTCAATAGCAAGCTATGGAAAAGCTGCTCAAATGTTAAAGATGTTCAGTTCAGTGTTAAGATGTTAATTTGTTTTTCTTTTAAACTTTGGAATTTTTTTAACCACTTTCATTGTAAGGTAATTATGTGTTAAATATTTTTAGATTTTTAAAAACATTTCCAACAACACGGAAGCTCACTTGGAGCTAAAAGCTAAGTTAAATCAGTTATATATCACGGTCTTAAGTAAAAAGGTTTTTAAGGTAAGTCATTCAGTAATTATTACTGTACACCATTTAGTCAGTAGCAATTATACCAACCATATATATTTTTCCCATAATGTATTTTTTAAGTACCCATTGAAAATTAAAACCAGTTCCTTCACCTCAAATAATATTTAATAACAATAATGCCCGTTTTTATACAGCGATCATCACAATTTGCTTTCGTATAGGTTAATATAGACAATTAGTATACTATATTATCGCATGCTGATTTTCTTGAAAGAAAACGTCAGCTTTACCAACAAATCCTCTTTAGAAGATGTTACTCAGTTTTTTGACGGTTAATGGACAAAAAATACACATTAG
Organism: Entomobrya proxima; assembly: GCA_029691765.1. Lineage (NCBI taxonomy): Eukaryota > Metazoa > Arthropoda > Collembola > Entomobryomorpha > Entomobryidae > Entomobrya > Entomobrya proxima. The sequence goes on from CM056173.1 coordinate 11,968,261, forward strand.
TCAACAAAAAATATTACCCCTTTTAAGACAGTAGTTTAGTTTAGTGTGTGCATACCTTCTTCAAAATTCATTTGACTAGATATGAACATGAGGTGTAAAACAAAGAACTTTTTAGGGCATTTTACTTGTTTTTGTGCACTATTGCAAAAGTCGCAGAGGCTGCCAAATCAAATTGATATACAGGAAATACCACAGTCTACAAAATAAACTGGCAAATTCACAATGTACTAGTACAACCATACTCGGAAGTTTGCAATAAAGAGATCAATAATATTTTTAACGTAAGAGAAAAAAGAATAATTCACAGTATTTTTAGTGTGCATTTAAATTGCAAAGTGTGCCTGCACACACAGCATCATAATTTTTTATAATTCCTTTGTAAAAGGAACTAAGGAACAGTCGGTTTTAAAAAGAAAGGTAAAACTTTCTACTTTACATTATGTGATTTAGCAACCACAAAACTAAAAGATAAAAACTATTATTTTTAGATTTTCTATTCGTTATCCATGACCTTTCATGAAGAATACAATATTATGGGGATTTTTGGAAATCAACAGTCTGCCCAAAAAATAATGTCACAACACTTAGTTAAAACTTTAAAGAATTTAAATAAAAATTATATACTCTATTAAAAGTATCTACAAACTCAAGGCAGTGTACCAGCCTTTTTGTCAAAATATCTTAAAAATAAAATGTTGAAGAACCAGAAAATATTATTTTAGAAAGTCATTAAAATAATTACATGTGCTTATATAGCTCAAACCTTGTAGTAGTAACAGTAGTAAGTCAATATATTACATAAATAATCAAAAAATATACATATGAGGGAACACCAAAGGTAGAATCAGTTTCAGTAAATAGTAGTTATTTTAACAGCCTTATTATTTTTCAGTTAGAATTATTTTTACATGCTTAGAATCATAAGGACACATGTCCTATGTCAACTTTTTAAAACAATCAAGCTTGAGAAATAAATATTAAAACATCATTAACTTGATACTTGGCATCCACAAATTAAAATGCTTAAACTTTTCTTTTTTAATCACTGCAATAAGCCGTGTATGCCTGGAGCATCTCATTGTCCCTGAGATAATGTCGGACAATGGTGGTCACTGGCTTGGGATCCATGTCAGCCACCCCAATCCTAACCCTATGTGTCTTTTCCGTTAAATCTTCAATAAGTAAATCAGAATCCTTGTAGGAACTTTCGAGGGATGTGGTGGTGGTGGGGGAATTGGAGGCTACTTGCTCTTGAGGTATAGTCTCCTCGTGGTTGTTATTTGTGGGAGAGAAAGTGACCATAATGGAACAGTCCTTGGCTGTAGCTGCCAGTAAATACATTTCAGTAGCCATTCTTTCAGTTTCCGAGAGAAAACGCAAGTTGTCAATTTCGTCCAACCATTTCTCAGAGTTCAAACAAGTGGGACTGGGACACTCGAAGGAAACTTGGCGAAATGTAGCCATGCTTGGAATGGCACTAGCTGGACCGGTGGTAATGTCCTCAACACAACCAGTAATTGTGTCCTCTTCCTCCTCCTCTGTGGAAGAAACGTCGAAGCACTCTTCGAAGGACTCTGCGTCGGACATGCGCTCAGTTTCAGTACCGCTGTCCACAAAGTGTTCCATTTCGTCAGCCCCAGTTAGCACGACATTTAGCTTGGGCGTGCTTTCCACCTCGTCGTCGTAATCCGTGGTTTGGCGAAGTTTAGAACTGGAAGACAACAAGGCTCGAGAGGATGACCATCGGTTGTTGCCGCAGCATCGCGAGTCCTTTATGGCATTGTTGGCCGTACAACTGTGAACGGGACAGACTTTTTGGTATATTTTGTAAATGGAAGAAGAGGATTCTGCCTTGAAGGCACTTTTGTGTCGCTCAGCGAGTTTTTGGATTTCCAAAATCCTGGATAAAATGCACCCTTCCGGGAGAGGAACTGCTTCGTCGTTGCAACTCTTGCCAAAGTTTTTCCTGTCGTTTACTCCAAAACTGGTGCTTTCAACTTCCATTGTGGTGGGGGTGGCGGCGGTGGGTGCCTTGGACAGGATTTTTTCATAGAGGTGAGATGGTGGAGTATGGTAAAGGATTTTGCGAAGCTTTTGTGTGATGCTGTTGAAAATGTCCATGGTCTGCTGACTATTGGACACGTCCGGAATGTACTTGGGCTTTAAGAGGGCCACGCATAGCAGGTAAATAAAGCTGTTTAAAGTGCTATAACAAGGTCAATAGTTAAAAATTATTTGTCAAGTTGTAATGAAAACCTTGAGTTGTACTTGTAAAAAACATGATAACCAATGACGCTTGCATACCTTGGCGCTTCGGCATCATGGAGTGACGCAGTGTTATCGCTGCATCCCATCCACTTGTTTAAAACTGTTTCAAGAGATTCGTCATTCGTTTCACCATACACCAGTTTCCCATCCTGAGCATAGCCAAAAAAATGCAAAATGACATTTTCGTCCACATTTTTGTACTAAAAGTCAACTACGTTTTGAAATAATTGCAACTTACACAAAAAACTCGGAAATTATTCTGAGGATTGGCAATTAAAGCTGTCACCGCTTCTATCATTCGTTCTGGATTACTAAAATGATCATAAAAGACCGGGCATAAAAAACCATGACCTCAACGAACAAGTGAAACAAGCTGTTTCTTCATTTCAGGAAGTATAATATGCAAAAGTTCATGTTTAAAATAGAGCTTAGTCATACCCGGAAAACAAGTCCAATGGACAATAAGCTGTTCTAGAGGAAATTTTGGCTCGCTTCAGCTACAAAAAACATAAAAAGTGGATGGCGATTTATGAAAATGTAATCTTATCATATAAAAATGTCATAATGATGTCTTTTAAACGCATCTGCATTACATTCGTTTTTTTTTCTCTTTTAAAAAGCGTTCCACTAACCTTTAAAAATTGGTTCAAACAGTAGGTACACAAGTTTGGCAAGTCTCCACCACAACTCCGCATTGAACTGGGCCACCATCCTTGTTTTGGCTTGATTTCCACACATATATCTACGCTACTCGAGGGATATCTGTGGATGCGGGCAAAGTCGCTGTGAGAAGTGGCGTATGGCACCCGAATCTCCTTGTGTCGCCGATGGGCTGAATAGAATAAAAAAGGCAATTAAAAACGTAATTAGCCTCAAGGAGAAACTAAGAATAGCACAGCTCTACACCAAGTAGCCACAATGTCATACAATGTCACTGATGGGGCATTATGAAACAAGGAAAGCCACTTTCTCATTGACAGTACTGCATACAAAGTATAGCTTGATTAATTACCTGGCCTAATGCTATGAATCATCTCATTCAGTCGAGATATCTGATCCTGGCTCAGTTGTATTGCCTTTACAGAGCCGACAAACTCGGGTCCTATTAGCGGCCCAAAAACTCGATTGGCAAACATCACTTCGCGTTCCACCTTTCTCCGGTGTCGGGCAAAGTCAGTAATGTGCTCTCCTACATTCACCTTGGACAGGCGAATCACACGTTGCTCCTAATTACCCAAAAAGAATAATGCATAAAAATGAGTAATAAGCAATTGTAGCATTCATTTCACTTTAAAAACCGACATCCATTCAAATTGGCAATGATAATTAGGTATGCTTATCACATTGCCCCATTTTTACATTTTTTTTGCAGAATGAATGGGCTTATCTTTATGCTGTGCTATAAAGAACTTTGTGCTTACATTTTCCAGAGCCACAACCACATTCGCGTTCCCCTCGCCCCTGTACTTCCATTCATGACTGAAAATGTCCAGAGGTTCCAGGCAGGATGGCGTATCACAGTTTCTTGTCATGTCCTTGATAACCTGTGAAATCAAGACGGACAGTGTGCTAAGGGCATGTCTCTCTCTTGCAATGACCTTCCCCTCTTCTTCTGATGCTGACGATGATGCTCCTCTTTTCAACAAACTATAGTCACTATAATAGTTATCTCCTCTTCTGCTCTCCATTGCAACAATTTTTTGTTGGATTTAATAAAATAATATCAAAAATGTATTTTATGATAATGACGATGATCACTTTTCATTCACCTATCTATCTCTTTGAAAGAAAATTAACTACACACACAGGCCACAGTAGCACACACGCGCGAGCCACCAATCAATGAAAAAAGTTAATTTTATTTTCTGTCAAATCGACAAAAAAATTATGACGATGATAATGCTCTTGAGTATATAATCAGTGAGGAGCAGTCTTTCAACACATTAATTTAATTTTAGAAAGAAAAAAAGTTCTTAAAATCCTCTTTTCCTATTTAACTTGCTAAAAATATTTCAGTCTGGAGATGTTTTTTATTATCTCTATTTTTTCTTGTAAAAAATTATAATTTATGTAACTATTCAATAATGTCTGGTTTTTCTCAGTTTTCAAGACTTTTTTTCTAGCTAACTGGAAGCTTGCATGCAAAAGCTCAATTAGCGTTTCTCCACCTTTGCTGCCACTCTTCCATTCACAGATTCTCGCTCTCACTCTGCCTTTTACTCTTTCACTCGTTTTCGTTACGAGAGACTGTTTCACTCTCTCAGGCACGCTGTGCTACTCTCTGCTTCGCGGCGGTGAGGTGACAGTGGCAAAACAAAGACTGAGATTGGGAAACGTCTCCCTTTATATAGACCCAGTAAAGTTGGTAGTAGGACGTAGGAATAGAGAGACTATGGATATGCCGTGCTCTGGGGTGTCTAAACTTGGATTGGTGATGAAGAGATAAATATTGGTGGATCAGATTTGTCATTCTCTCTTGTCGGGTTACGTACTACTAACAACTTAACAACACACGGAATAATGTGGAGTTTCAGAGAGAGAGAGAACAGAAAGAGTTAACACTTTTAACAGTGCAGATATTTAGTATATACGTACAAACCAGAGCTCATATTATAATAGTTAAGCAGCATAACAGAAAAGTTTCAAGTGATCAGGATGATGATGACGAGGTTGAGGATATTCCACAGAAAAAAAAGTAAATTAAGGTTTTAATGACAATGACGACGTTTTGTTTGACGCGATGAACGTCCTGGAGTCGTTCTAACTATAATTATATGTGCATATAGTAGCTAGCATAAGTTTTTTAGCAGAGAAACATGGACATATTTTGGCAGAGTTTAAAAATACAATAATAATAGGAAGTAGTAAAAAACAAATCTGTATGAAACGGATGATGAGTAATGGTAAACTTGACATGATATCATGTATGGTCATAAGTGTTACTAAGCGGTATCCGGCGAGCTTCGTATGCTTCACCCAGGTATATATAATTTTTGGTGTAAACACCATAATAATGTAAACTCCTACATGAATTTTTAGTAAATCCACATAAATGTTAAAACCTGACTAAATATAGCAAAAAATAGAGTCAAGTAGAGTGAGCCATAAATCAAATAAGCTTTTTACAATAGACAGGTATTCTACGATAATATATGTGGTCATGCACAAAATCACTTTTTAATTGCAGACTTTACTTAGTCTGCATATTTAGGCATGCATAATAATAATAAATGCTAGAGAGCATAAAAAATTAGTCAGGGTGTATTAGGTTTAAAAAGTATATTATTAGTACTAATATATGCCACACGTGCTAGTCGCGCCAGTCTAGGGTTTAACGGAATGTGGATTAATCCGAATCAAACAATGCGCGCCTATACACTTTGTTCCTTGCCATTTATTTGGAAATGTTGGTAAAGTGGCAGTGAACTCTGGGGTTTAATGATCTGGTATCTTCAAGAGTGATCTAGATCCAGCCTGATCAGCTACCCTGTACTATTACCAACTTGAAAATCAAACTTTATCGGAGCATTTACGTTCAGTCTAGTATAAACCTATCATCAAATTAGAAAGGCTGCGCGCGTCATGTGCGTTTAAACCGAAATTGCTATAAAAAGTATATAAAACCGATAGGCACCGAGAGTATCAGAACAATTAACCTTAGTCGACCAACCAGTGACGACTGACGCCGACCTTTCCGTGTTTACATGGCTTTTTCTAGTATATCAAAATCATTAGGCTAGACACTACACGTACTTAAATAGGAGTAGTATGCATTTCTTTACGTTTCAATATGCTCTGCTTACGGTTGCAAAGCGTCAAACAAAGACTTTATAGTATATTGTTTTAACAGTGTGGTGGCAATCAGAAGGAGACCAATTGCAGAGCAATCCTGTCTCTGTTTCATGGAAAAGTTTTTTACGAGTTGAGAATGCGCGTCACTAGTCACCAAGCAAGACACAAGACTATGAGCCATACATATAAACATATGCAAAAAACACATGGATTGTTCATGAAATAGGCCAGCATCATCAAGTTAAACAATATTATAACTTTTTCCATAAAACTTTAAACGCACACCTTCTTCGTAAAAGTGCGCAGTCAATAAGATTGGAATCATGTAAAGAAAATTATCATATTATAAAAGCAAAGTGGTTAACAACGTGACATGACGCTGGTTCACTAGGAAAATGACGGTGTTAAAACCGATAAAAACTGATATTCGTTGCATGCAGCTATATAGCTTTCATTATTGCTGTTTTTAGATTTGTCTGGAATTTTGAATAATGCTAGAAAACAACTTGCATGTGCATGATCACGTCAGGTTTTCATAATTCACCTACTTGTCCAGCGTCCAGTTAAAAGTATAAAGTTTACTTAATTAAGTTGACTGACTAATAACCTTTAATTAAATGTAAATTATCTGCTGATCTGCTCATAAAAACTTTTTATGGGTACAAAATTCATTTTTGAACAAAAAGGCACTATTTTCCAACATGACAACTGAACGAGATGCAATGTCAAGTTTTTTCATTGACATTTTTTATTTCACAAAAACTCAGTTTAAACTGCATGATGCATGACGTAATTAACAGCTTTCAATAATTTATTAAATAAGGCAAACATTTTATTAGCCAAACATCAATCAACTCTTTTTTCCCTAATTATCTACAAAATATAGTGATGATTGCATATAGAGTAGATCTACGTGAGAGAAAAAATGGAAAAATAACGTGACAAATCAAAGGAAAAATTAAAGATTGCAAATGAATGAAAATCACCAACAGCAGCAGTATTGACAGTGGTGTGTTGGTGTGACCGGACAGCGTGTTGTATTGGTGAAAATAAAGATGAAACCATTTTTTCATAATGCTTTTTTGTCATTCATCATGCATCATGATTGAAAATGGGTTAAAACTTTTCCACATTATGTCATTTCATCGCCTTGAATGATTAGTATTATTTATGGGGTGATGTGTAGCATGATTTCACATAAAAAAATCCGTTTTTATCTCCTTCTAAATGTTTTTCACTGGTGATTATACAACATAACTTTAGCAACTGAATTTGTAATGACTGTGTATGGGGAAAGGAGAAAAGTCTCTGAAAAATGTCAAAGAACTGCACACACTTCTTAAAACTTCCTTTTTGGTAATTACCACTTTGCCACCCAGCGGCAAAAAAAGTGTTGCTAAGTTATCTTGCGTAACCTACCAAGCACCAAGCCTACAAAATTCTCCTAGCATTTCATCTTATCTTTCATGGTTGACTGCTCGGCACATAAAATTTGAATGAAATTTTGACAAAATGTCAATTTAAATGAGGCACACATCCGGTGTGACCCAGCTCACAGCTCATGCCTTTTTTCACCCTTTATTAAGTATCGTGACGGATATGAACAGGATTACTATTTCAAATTTTCTTGACACAACGAGAACACAATTGACAATAAAAAATACACTCCAGTTAACCGATTGCTGATTTCTGTGAGTATTAGAGCATGTTTTAAAAGTTGTATATGCAAATTAAGGTATAAAAAAGTAGTAAAATGCGCGTGTGCCGGATTTTACACATTCTAGAGATCCTTAACACATGCCGCACATCCTTTAGGAAAAGGTATTGTTTATAATTTAGCATTTATTGCAGCTGCCGAAAAAGATTTTGAACAGCAAGAAAGAAACGATTATGTCGCTGGCACCACTTTAATGTGTAGATCATTTCTTGAAGATTAAGACAGTAAAACAAGCAAGTACATGATCATAATGCGTACAAGATTTTTCATGGAAACCTATTAAGTGACACAATGCGTACTTTTTTATATACCTTCTGTGTACATTACGTCAGGACCACACACTTCGTTCATGTCTCTGCCTCTCTGTTTCCTTTTTTCTCTTTTCAATCTTAATATTCAATTATTCATACTTCATATCAAAGTGCCATTAAGATCCACAGGTTACGACACGCACATAATGTGCCGTAATGTGATTACCGTTATTTGCAAAAGAACATGAACCTCACATCCTGCATACACATATAGCCATATAGCAGTGCTAAAATATATAGGACTACTAGGACCATGAACCTTTTTTTAAAGATAGCATTTCCCGTCAATCAATCCATCAATCAAGTAAATAATGTATTACATAAAGAACAAACTTACTGCGCATTCCACTCTAAGAATAAATCCCATTATCTGATTTGTTATTACAAAAATAAATTTGTGAATGAAACTGACCAGCTTGACTTGACTGGAGACAGTGTTTTTTTTCTCTAGTTTTCTCTTTTTTTTTTATGTCAATGTGGCCTTTCATTTTCTCAGCATACAGCGGCATTCTAATACACACGTTACGTAAATTGTGATCATCATGTAACCATCTTTCATTCTCATGTGTGCTGACTTGTCCTTCCTTTCACTCACGTTTGATTGACGTGTTGTTTTTTAGATGAATGCAAAAATACAAAGAGAGCAGAAGAAGAAGGGAACATATTATTATTGTAAAATGTAAGAGTCCAAAGTTCTTGTTTTGGAAGGATAGTTTCATTTGAGAAAAAAGATCATCATCTTTAAATGCCCCATGCTAGAGAGTATGCTTATGTAATAATAATAATTACTGTAATCAATTATCTTGTAGAGCTACACACAACATCTTACATATACGGCTTGGAATTTTAGGGTGCATCTTTAAAAGGATTATAATCTAAAGTTATGCTTTTCTTGGTAATAAAAGCTTGAGGATGAGAAAAACTTACGTCGAGCTCCTCAGATTTGCAAGCAGTGGTTGTTGGGATGCAGGAGGACATTGACATATTGAATGCTATCAGCTCCAGCTCACGTCTAGATTCAAGGTAACTCTCTGGTTTTCTTCAGCACCAGCAATTAGCTGACAGAGTCGAGGGTAAATTAAGCAATCAAATCCGTTGATATTACTGAAATAGTTTTGTTTTGATGCTGATGATGCGATGAAGAAATGTCCAGATCAGTGGAGAAACATCAAGTTGTATAGTTTGTGCTGAGTAATACGCTTATTTCATCGGAGGCCGGACACAGCTTTATTATTTGAAGTAGGTAGAGTAGCAGTTTATAGCAGTCTTATGTCATTTACAAAGTAATGCCCATTCTCTGTGATTATTGCTTCGCGACTCCTTCTATCCAGTTGCCATTCCAGGAGTACAACCTGTTATTTTTGAAGAAAAAGAAAGATAATGTCAGCATCTCTCAAAAAGGATTTTTATGGCTTGTTTTTACTCTAGAATTTTTTCAATGCAGGGGTTTTCATGAAAAAATGCTTTTTTTTCTATGCAAAATTTCCCACTCTTTGCATTCTTCCTTCTTTAAAGAATAAAAATTTGGTTTCATGTACCATTATTACTGTGTGGGGTCAATAAATGGGTTCATATAAAAAACCAGACAAAAGAAATTATGCTGATTTACTGAAGACATTGCAAAAATATGTGCTTAGTAATTCAAAAGTACATTTTTATATGACCATGTAACGCCAATTAAATTCTGCAGCTTAAAACGTGGCTATAGGTAACGTATGGCTGCATTTTCTTCCTTACAGCCAACTGATGTCATAAGGTACAATCTCTGCCTGTCTGTCCGTCTGCCGGGACTTGTCTCGATAAAACTTCCTTATGGTTATTACCAGTAATGTATTTTAAAATAGCTTTAAATTTAGGAACCCAACTCAATACAGAATGTACCAGAACCAGTGTAAGAAACTCATCATATCAACACATTAAGAAATTAATGAGTCCAGGTTTAAACATAGGTCATGTAAGCGCCCCCGTTTTTTTTAAAAAAACGAAAGATTAAGAGGTTAACGGCTGAGGTACTCTGATTTTGTATCCAGAAAAGTTAGATAGTAAATCATGAATGAACGTGTCAACATATCATTGTTCCTGTGTGAGTGACACTAGTCTCTAGTGTCTTTATTGCAAGTTTGATAAATTCGGAAATGCACACGATTTTTTTATCGCAGCATCATTAACTCATGGCTTTTATTGTGCTGCATTGCGTCTTCTTCCTTTTATTCTTGTCATCAAAGTTGCGAAAAAAATCTGCTGCAGCTGGAACTCAAGGATGTGCGTCACCGCATTGGAATAAACTGCCAATCTTTATTTTAAAAACCTTGAGCAATTCAAGAAAAAAGAAACTGTTTGCTCTCTTTTCAACATTAAAAAAATGATTGTCATGGGGTCGGTCCTTTTGAAATGTTAAACTTTATTGTTATTACATATAAGATACTACTGCTGTGGCTCTGATCTTCTTGCGATGAGTTCTTTTTGCAAAAAAATCACCAGATGCAAATCTATTTTTCATTCATATTTTCTGAACTTTTACTGAATTACAACTCCTTTTCATTTTAATAGTATATGATAATGTACTGTAAAAAAAGACAAAAAAAGCTTTGAACTGTAACTGAAGATTAGAGATACAGCAAGGTACTAATGGTATCAAATGTATCAAACTGGTATACACCAGTTGCAATTGAACTGCAAATCCTGCCAAGAATTTAATAAATAATAATGATGAATTCGCCTTGAATTTATTTCCTTTTCCTTCCGACAACAACCCGGCCATTTCCTATTTTCGTTTTGTTCATTCATTATAAACTTTTACACTTGTCTTTTAAAAAATTCCATAGTAATATGCAGACAATGTGTTCATCTATCTGTCTGGTTCATTCCACTGGATTAGGCTTTGAATATAAGCTATTGACTTCCTTAACGTGACACACGTTACGCCAGTACAATTCTGATTTGCACTTGCACTCTCAATCCATTCATGCAATCTGTCAAGGCAAGTAGACGTAATGAGTGGTAATAACCACGTAAGTAGGATCAAAAATCGAACTTTAGTTGTGTGATCATTATGAAATGTGAACGAGCCATGCACTTGAAAAAAGTGGCCATGACATGCCATTGCGTGCAGGTGCAGACATGTTGATTTTATATTAATTCATTATATGAATTTCAGAGTTTTCACAACACCAGTTATAGTGTGTATCCATAACCTATTACCGTGTCTACGATTTTATTAAGTAGCCGCAGGCTAATTATTCAGAATGGACTGATGGTCTGTATCGGTCCGTCCGCCCGTCCGCCCGTCCGCCCGTCCGCCCGTCCGCCCGCCCGGCCGCCCGCCCGCCCGTCCGTCGCCCCTAAAATGCCCCTTAGAAATGGAATTTTTGAATTCTGTTTTTTTCTAAACGGTACCTCTCAACAAGACCTCGCGCTGTGTCCAAAACAATTTCAGCAAAAAAACACCAGAGGGCGCTTTAAAAAATGAAAAAAGTGTATAACTCCGTTTTCCCTACAACTTTTTCAATTTTTTTTTCTGGTGAATAGGTTCCTTAGTGCCTACTCCATCTATTGACACCCATCACAAGTTTTTCCCCAGCGCACGCCCCCTGTCGAAATTAAAAAACGCCATAACTCCGTTCCCTTACAACTTTTTTCAATTTTTTTTTCTGGAATAGGTTCCTTAGGTCCTACTCCATCTATTGACACCCCAATTTTTCCCCAGCGCACGCCCCCTGGCGGCCAAATTAAAAAACGCCATAACTCCGTTCCCTTACAACTTTTTTCAATTTTTTTTTCTGGAATAGGTTCCTTAGGTCCTACTCCATCTACTGACACCCCAATTTTTCCCCAGCGCACGCCCCCTAGCGGCCAAATTAAAAAACGCCATAACTCCGTCCCCTTACAAACTTTTTTTTTCAATTTTTTTTTCTGGAATAGATCCTTAGGTCCTATCCATCTACTGACACCCCAATTTTTCCCCAGCGCACGCCCCCTAGCGGCCAAATTAAAAAACGCTATAACTCCGTTCCCTTACAACTTTTTTGAGTTCTGTTTTTTGGAATAGGTTTCTTTGACCCTAGTGAACTTCCACAACTCTTTCATTTTGAATAAAAATTTCTATGCGGCTACTTACTTCAACATTTACAAGGGTTTATTGCCTCTTGTGTTGTCTTTTGCTTAATCCATAAGGAAAAACATGAATTTATATGTTTGTTTAGCTGTGTTTACGGTATTCTCAATGTTTACTTTTCCTAAGTTAAGTTAATAGCTGATAACTTGTCTCGTTTTGGGACACATTGTTTGCGCGTGTAAAACGTTAAGCCACTTTAAGTAATAATTTGTTGCTGTGGTTCTGCTTTTATTCCTTGTAAAAAGCGTTATTTTACATCTTTGCTAATTCTTCAAACAATAATAGCATATTGGCTAATGGCAACTTGGTAACTGTTTATATGACCAGACCAAGCTAGAAAAATGTAGATTCGCGAAAGTTGCATATTTTGAAGAGCAAGTCATTGTAGGAAAATCATTGCCAACAAAACAAACTTTTGTCAGCTTATACGGTGAGCAGCAACGCGGCATTGATTGCGGTATGCAGTGAATTTTTTGTGCATTCTAAAACTACTTTTTGGAGACACACTTTGTGTGTGAGAGTGATGACACATGTTATCATCAGGTTATTTTTCCACTGTGTCAATATACAAAGCGCGACTACTGACTATATAATATGTCTGATCGAAACTTCATACTTGTCATTTTACTTAATAGCAAATAGAAGGAATGAATGAATTGAGAAACAGTTAGTTGTAATCATGCGCTCTACGCCAACAGACGCGTTATTACATTAGCATTGCAATGATGGCATGCCAAGATGTGATGTTTGTTTAGTCTGCTGAAGACGTCAATCAGCAACCGTACACAATTACAGTTGACCCTCATTAAAAGAAGCTACATTGTTTTTTATTCATTGGTGACATAGATTTCTTGTTTTTTGCAATAATTTAGTTTATGGAGAAGTGGCATGCCTGACCTATAATCATGTTTTTTGAGAATGGCACAGCCATCACAGCCTGTGCCGCACAGGATACGGAGAGGAGTTAAGCAAAAATGCATAGTTTCGGAAGGATCAACTTATGAATCATTTATAATAAAAACTTATGAATTATGAGTAGATAATACTTATATCAGGATATCTGCATTATTCTAAATCGTCAAAATGTCTTGAATTTTGTCAACAAAAAATAAAAGCTACGAATTGGAACATCTTTCCGTTTTAATTCTTTCCTTCCCTTTAATGCGCATGCATTGACCATCTGCCTTTTGTTGTGGAACAGTTTTTCAATTCAAACATGAAACCTTCGTTTTTTCATGCAATAATTTGCACGTATATCCAGTTTAACATTTGGCAGAAAAATGAACTTGAGTTTTGATTTTCATCTGATGCACATATAGAATAGTTTATATAGTAGTTAGGTACGTACAGCAATGAAAACAGAATAGGTAAGATGTATAGGTAAAATGTATCTTACACGTTGTTTCCCGACCGACAAATAAGTTGCAGTTGGCACAAAAGACAATTAGCAATTGTGTCTCCAGTGTGGTGGCAAAAGATCAAGATCACGCGTGCTCTCAAGTCAAGCTGCTCTTATTAGGCTACAACTGCCAAACTGGTAAAATTGTGAAACTAATAGCTATGCCGGCAAAAATAGTGCAAATTTTCTAATAATAGATTTCGTCACAAGCATTGGTTGCCTATTTCCTTTTCATTCAAAGAATAAAAAACGCAGTTGTTGCGTTGCTGTTTTTTTTTGGCTTGTAAAAGCCAAAGAAAATGACAAAACAAGGTCCAAACAACAGTTTTGTAAGGATGAGTAAATAGTACGTGGAACTGGATCACAAAACAAGTTGCAGCAGCAGCACACGACAAAAAATATTAAAATGTTTTATTTTCCCCCTAATTTTTTTAGCAGTGGTCTAGGTAAAAATATTTTGTCGTTAGACCATCATCGCTCAACTCAACTGACATGTCTTTTTCAATTGCACTTGCTCATATACCCATTTTCCTAACTCGACGACAACTTTTTGGTTAACATTAAAAAATGTTTTATTGAGTTTACAGTATAAATGGTAGTAAATGTGTGTGTGCGCATGCAAACGACTTTGTTGTGGTTGTGTGGTGTGTCATGCGTTGGGGATGCGCATGGCATAAATATCATTTAAAAATACTGAGTAGAGCCTCTGCTAACATGATAATGTAGAAATTGTCAAGTCAACCTTGTATTGGTCACTAACTAAATAATATAATATTACACACGGTGGTGTTTTAAGCTAATGTATGGATGAACTGCATGGACAGGCAGGACAAAATGATCATAAACAGCATATTAGCAAGAATTTTACCGTCAGTCTAGTTTACACAGTAGGATAAAACTTGGGTAAATATTGAGTGCTCATCATCAACCTTTTTTATCTGCAGTTGTGATCGTTATTGGAAGCAGACTACATGATTAATGAAGAACAGACTGGACTTTTGGTCTGATTTGCTGGGTAATGTCACAGTCAAGTCAGTAATGCACACTAAGTAATATACTAATGATGAACAGAATGCAATAAAAATGGTCTTGTCCATTTTATGTTGCTGATGATGTTGGGGTAATGATACAGTTAGGGTAATTTAGATACTAATGAGTGTCAGCAGACATAAAGTATATTAGTGGCTTTTCTTCAGTGGCTCATGTCTACTGGAATATCAAGGAGAAATACATGCTTGCAACTTTTCCAAGTTTTGCTTGCATTGCTTAAATTCACAACTTATTGAGCACATGAATTTGCAGTGATTTGCAAAATAAGTAGAAAATCTTTGCTCTAGTGACAAGAGAAAGTTTCAAGTTTGAGCTTTTTGAAAACTTTTAAAATTTTGTAAACGTACCATATTCCATGACACAACACGGTAGATAAAGCTTTCTTTTGTGCTTGTTCTTACGCTTACTACAAGAAACAGCATGGTTCAATGTTTTCCTCAAAAAATTGAAAACACATACAAGTTGTCCGTTTTGCTTACTGTTATGAAATCATCAGATAACTGGGCACGGCGCCACAAAATAATACCCTGGTTTTTTCCTCGCATTTGTATGGTAAATTTACCAGGATGGTCATTATTGGTCATACATTTTTTAGAATTTGATTATCAACGCGCGGAATATTTGGTCTGTGATTATTACATGTTTGGGGAAAATTTCAGGGTACATCATAGCAAGATAAGAAGGAAGGCCCAATCAAAATAAATTGCAGTAGAGGTAAGTTCTATCAATATTATGAGCGCTTATTATGTTCGTACCTACTACCTGTGCACAAAAGCGAACACATGGATGGACACATAAACAGAAGCTTTGCATGCGTACTCGGTTATCGATCTGGATTGAGCTGGTATACATCACCACGCACAAATATCCATTTGTCTTTTTACAAAAACAAATTGACAGCTAAAAATACATAAGGAAAAAAATGTCAAAGACATTTTACACACAGGAAAGGATTTAAGCGTACACAAAATTTAATGACATATATTTGATGGGTAACAGGTGTCAGTGCTACTTTTGTTCTTTAAGGAATTTTTCCAAGCACATCCGCTAAAAACCTTTAGTGTGTTTTAAACGTAAATATGAAAAAATTCCATTTATAACCAGTGAATAAGAAAATTAGCGAATGGGTTTGTTGATAATATTGGTTACATAACCAGTTGAACAAGACCAGGTGCCACGTGCTCATACATTTTCCTGTTTGTTTTTATGATGGGGCCAGCCAAGATATTTTTACAACCGAAAGCCACAATAAAAATATTTTTAGCGCACTTGTCCTAATTTTAGATAAACTTGGTTTACTACTAGGTTGCCTAAAACAGCGCACATGCAAATCCATTCGTGTCATTCTGACATAGTAAACATGCCGTAATAAATTGTACCTATGAACCTATGTACTAAGCTATCAAATAAGCTAGCCACAAAGTATCATTATTATCATTATACATTTTTACTATCATTAAGAGCATTTATCAGCAAAGCTTACTTTTACAAAGCTCTATTTGGTCAGCTTCTCGTATAGCGTGTCATAGCAAATTAAGCCATCTTTAACGTCAGCCATGGTGATAGTTCCAATCATGAATCCAGAATGCACCATATCTGGACGAAAACTTTATTTATATGCTTGAATTTTGAGTAGGGATCTGAGTTGAAATTCCATTTTTTGAAGAATTCTAATAAAATAATTTGCATTCTTCAAAAAACAAAATTTCAACTCAGATCTCTCTCAGTCTAAAAATCAAAACAAGACTTTCGTGAAAACATGGGGCATTCTGGATTCATAATTTGGGAACCTGTGCCATGGTTGACGTTACAGATTGCTATACAGATTGCTATACATACTTTGTACCTGCATGTTAGAATGTAGTAGAGGTCTATGTTGTAAGCTCAGAATTTGAAAAAGCACATACAAACACGATTTACATACATTGATAACTTGAGTTGAGACGAGGTGAGAAAAAGGTTTTAGTAAGCACTTTACATTTTTTCTTTCGTCGCCTCTACTGAAGTTATGAAACCATGTAAATCACATTTGAAATTGCTTTTCTAATATCTGAGCTTACAACACGCACAAATCTGAGTTCAACCTTATATGGGCATTTTTTTACTTTGTGGGAAGCAAATGGAAACCATGTAAGCAGTTACAGGCACGTCCGCACTTTTGCTAAAGTATAATTTTTATGCACTTTTACGATTGTGTAGAAAGTTGAGCTGTTTTAAAAGAAGTGCGTTTAAAATAATTTATATGCCATACTATTTTGATAAGCACTTCTCCAGAAACTGAGATTTCAACTCAACGTTCTACTCAACAAAAGACTCAAAAGTGCATGAAAATTGTACTTTATCAAACAGCATAAAATAAGATGGGTCGATGGGTGCGTCTAACCACGCATATTTAGCTTCACAACTCTACAAAATTGTATTTGCTCAGCTTAGTGAACCAGCAAGTGAGAAAAATATTTACTAATTCTAAAAGGATTTGGGTGAATAAACTAATAAGTTATCAATCAATAATAGCACTTCTACAAATTATTGTCCAGTAGTGGAGCAAGTCGAGATCATTGAACTGTAACAATACCAGGTTTTCCTTAAACTGTGTTATGGCTTATGACGATGAATATGATTATCATTATATAATGTGATGGGTAATTATTACCATGTTTCCCCTTTTCTTGTAACACTTATTTATACACACAACTTGTACTTTTCATAGTGTCATGCAAACATCAGAATAGCCCATGTGCACACACAGAGCTTAATACGTACCCATTCCATGAATGAAATGATTTTCTCCACTCTGTCTTTTCTGAGTAATTAGTGTCCCACTACTCTACAATCTACAAAAGTGCTTGCCTTTTCAAGTATCTTCAATCCGTTCTTAATAATTTACCTTAAATGCTTCATGTCTCCTCGTGTTACTTGTGTGCACAATGATTAGAAGCTTGTAATAAGTGTGCTCTGCAAATAATCTTTTTTTCTTCAGATATGATATAATGCATATACTACTTCATGTATGCATGAAAATGAAAGAAAACTACTAGAAATTACCAGGTTAATCATGAGGAATGTTTATCCAAATTTTCCATTTAATTGATCACTCTTCTAGAGCTCTGCCTTTGTGCTCGTCAGCCCAGCTTCAAGGATGATGATGAGAAGAGGGTGATGACTGTGATGTAATGATGATGATGATCATGCCAATGAGATTAAAATGAACTTGCTTTCAAACAGGCACCACCACAACATGCAATCTGCCTGTAAGGCAATGAATGACAGTCCTTCTTCTTTTCTGGTTGCACTATTTTTTATTATTCATACCCATCATAAACAACATCAGAGGAAAGAGAAGCACAACGACCTATAACTTTGTTATTGTTGTGGTGCGATGGTGGGTGCGTTTTGAGTTGAGTAGTTAGTAGTAAATATATTTTTGTCTTGTCACAATTCTCCTCAAATTATTATATTTCTTTTGAAGAAAAAAGTTTTTCTTGAAATCTACGCTCGAGTGAGTGTTTGTGTGTAATCAACTTGTTCCGAAGATCATTTGACATAATATGATCAAAAAAAGATGTGCATATTTATAGGTACACGTTTGGCATGTTTTCCTTTTTTCTCGCTGCTTTGTAGGTACAACAAAAACATGCGAGTGATAACAAATAAGATGTTAGATAATTCACTCAAAGAACATGATTGTCCTTGTTAGGTGAATCCGGTTACACTGTCGTTTTCCTGAATGAATAGTTGAAGAAGAAAGTTTTTTTTACAGAAATCACAACTCAACAACTTGAACTCTTTCGCAGTTAATTTTTGTTTTTGTGTCGAACCCACTTTTTTGATGATTCATGTATTTATTCTATGATGCTCACTACTACTACTACTGCACAAGAAAATGGGTGAAAAGTGTCAACTGGGCTTGCTTGTTTTTTAAAACAAAGAATGATGAACTGCTAAAAAACCCAGCAATTCAACTTGACTAACTTTTTCAATCTATTTCCAAAATTCCTAACGTGGTTGCAGTAACATGCCAAGTTTGAGCATTGATTTGTTTGAAACCCAAATCCCAAATGAAAATTACGCGTAAATACTTTTGCTACTGCTCTACAATTTTACTTTATGACATGTCCCGATCAAAAAATTTGGCAATTAAGTACTCAAGGTTCAGTAGCAGAACCGGTTTGAAGGCTGCAACGCTACATAGTTATTATACTAACTGGCAACAATAACAATGATGCATTGCCCTTAAAAAAAGCAATGCATATAAATAGGGATTTCAAGCCCGTGATTGGCTTTGCTTGATCCTCAAAAAAGAAAAGGAAGATTACTAGAAGGACGAAAGAAGAAGAGAATCGATTTCACAAAAAAAACAAGGAGCTACTTAACCAACAACACAAAAAATTGATCACTCTGTTGACTGACTGACTATAATAAAAATGATGATAAATGCCAGGTTTATTTTCTCTCTTTCTTCCCTCTCTCTACTCCACCAACTGCCTATTTTAGCACAGCAGCAGCCTTGAGGAGACCTAGGAAAGAGTTTTTCAAAAGTCGGGTTTCGCAAATAACGTGGGCAGCACATGACGTTGCTCTCTTCTCTGCTGCTTTTTCCCCAAAAAAAGGTACACAAAATGGACTGCTGTTAGGAATGCTATATAATGGTGATGGTGGTAATATTCCCCAGATGAAATTACCTTTAAGGAAAACTCAACAACATATTGAGCAAAAAAGTGGCCAAGGAGGAAAATAGGGAGAGAGAACAGAAAGCTCTGCAATATTATAGGTTTGCAATACGAACATAGTAATCGTTTCTCTACACAAAAACAGCTTTCTTGTTACATGATATTGTGTTTGTGTGTGTGTGGAGTGGATGCATTGCGTACACATAACATGTTGTGCAAAGAGAACAGAGTATGAAGGAGAAACCTAAAATGTTTCAATGCTTTTTCGGGGAAGAGTTTTTTTGATCGACGAAAATAATGCGGTTGTGTTGTTACAAGAGAGAACGGCGGACGGAGAGAAAATTGTACGTAGTATGCCCTTCCACCGACACAACAACAGTTGCTGTAATATTATGCATTAGATTATTATTGAGTTTTTTGTAATACAAAGAATGTAGACTGGAACCAAGTGATACTCTCCGCCTTTCACGGGAAGAGAAAAACATACGCAAAAAAAGTTCCAATTACTTTTTGGTTTAGCGTTGCTACTCACATGATTGTCTGTTGTTATTGCAATTTATACTTAAACTGTTTGGGTTTTGGTTGTTTGTTACACAAGGTGGGTTTTCCCATGGTAATTTCACAGAGCCTCGAAACAAGAAAATTTTTGTTCTTTGTTTGAGTCATGAGAAAAGACTGTTATTGTCATGTGGATGGTGGGTTAAGTGGATTTTGTTACAAAAACGGGATGTAAGTGGGAGAGAATTTGAGAATGTGTATAATATATGTAATATGTAGGTGGAAAGGAAATAAATAGAGGATGTGTGGGTTTTTCGCTACATTGATTCTAGCTATCCAAAACACGGAAATGGAACTAGTGTGTCATTAGGCATGTTATAAATTTACGTGTGTACACCGTTCTTGTTTATTTGCAAAACTTTCTCCAAAAATTTGCTTGGTTAATGCCAGTTGTTCTGTATAACTGACTTTTGTAACGTTTTGTTGATTGTATCTTCAGCTTTCATTTCAGCTTGAACTTTATACAAAAGGTTAAAGTTAAAAGTAGAATAAGATAAAAGCATGGACATGGGCTTGTGTCAAATGTCACGTAAATTTCCGGCTTACTTTTCTGGTATCTGTAATTGTCGTCACTTTGGGAAAAAGCTTTTGTTTTTTACAAGTAACGGGTTTTTTCTTGGCTTTTCTGGATTTGCGGGTTTTAAAGGTGGCCTGTGTAGTCTTGCTGTCTGGATAAAAAGAAGATAAAAGCCAAAGCAGGAAGTGCTTGTCCGAAAGGAAAATTACATACATTATATTTTATTTTTATTTCTGTGCACCAAAACATGTGCTGTGACTGATTACAGTTGTATGAAAAGAATTTCTCCACAGTGGGTATGCCACTGCTATTATTATCAACAAGGAAGATGATAGATATGAGTTGGTTCGTTTGCTCGGATGAGTCATGCCAAATTCACAGTAGTGTTTTGGCAAGCAATAATAATAATATCAACATGGATAAAAATTTGCACACACAGACCCACACACGCGCTCGCTCACGCACGCATTATCTGCTTGTTTTATTTAACGCATATTCAACTGTTTTCTTTCGCCAGTGGAAAATATTTTTTGAGAATGTTAAAAACAGGGTAGCATGGAGAAACGTAGTTTATTTACGTCCAGCTTATTATTTTATTATAAAGTCGCAATTCTTGACTCAGAAAAACAAACAGATATTGAAACAAACAAAAGAATATTAGAACAAGAAACCTCTTTCCTGTCATTACCAACGTCAGTGAAAGTAAAATGAGCTGTTGTATTTTTTGCATTGAAAGTATTGTTAAAAAGCTGAATGGACTCATCTAACAGGAAATTTTAGTCAGTGACTTTGAGGGAAACAGGAAATGTTGTCTACATAATACAGTATGCTTTGAATACAAAGACGTCATACATAAGCGGAGAAAGGTTAATTAACAACAATAATTTATTAATGAGCATTGGGCTTTTTGTGGCGTCATTTCCATATCTAGATTTTCTTTTAAATGTCAATACCTTCGCTTTAAAAGTAAAATCAATTGTCTATTGTATCCTCATTTTAGCAAGCAAAATAGAAAAGGGTTTTTGAGTAATAAAAACCGCTGGTTTAAAATGTTGTTCTCTTTGTCGAGTATAAATTTTGGGGTTTAGTAAATAGTTAAACAGATTTGTGGGTCAGACCTACTGCTACCCGGACGCGGAGGATTTAGTGACGGTAATGATCAACCGCGAGAGATAATAGAAACCTGCAATGACATATTCACGCTATCTGTATGCTGTTATGCAAGCCTCACATTCCGAAAGTGAAATGGACTCTTAGAAGGTCATTCATTGAAGTCATGGCCAATCATCAGTGATCCCTGATTAAATTTTATCAATATGATCAACTGTCTACACATAATAAAAACAGTTTTGTTCTCTGTAGAAAAAAATGTGTGCAAGTATGAACAATGGAGGTATACAGTATGAGACGCGTGACGCAACCTGGCCAAAAAGTAATTTCATGTTTGATAATAATAACGTGATGTCGAAAAAAGTCATGTGCAAAGTCAAATGCTTAATAGTCAAATAGTAATCCGTACAATACAGAGGGATGCAATGCCATTAACGTCACCCAGGGCACAATACAACAAAACTTGTGTAAAATCACATTTCATGCCTAAAATTATTTGTTAAAAAGTGTAAATACCGCAACCTGTCAATAATGATTTCAGAATGAATTGATATTGGTTTTTTGGCTTGCTACAAGCAAACGTTTGGTTTTTACCAGTCTCAGCCTGAACACTGTGCTTATCGTAAATCATGCTGTGTTTGCAGTTTTACACTACTTTGTTCTTCATTATCATTAAAAATTCCAGCTTGATGTCACAATCATTTCACCGAAATCTAGCTAACAATAAAAATTACTGTTGATACTATTTTTAACAGTTTAAAAATTCCTTTTAACATGACAAATGAATTAATGGGATTATAATACTCAGGTTATATAATAGTTGACAACGGATTAGTTAAGGTTGACACTTTCAAAGCGTAATAAATAGAAATCCCCTTTTGCCGGTAGTATGCATCGCAGAATAGCTTTGTCATCAGTTTTTGCATGCAGCATTGACTTTTAGGTATACATTGAAAAATGGATGACATCATGTACGCCAATTAGATTTGACTACATCAACAGCTTTTTTACTCGTGTATTCGATTAAGATTCAGCTTGGTAAATGATGACGTTAATTGTGTGCCACTTGGAGTGTCCCATGTTGCTGTTTTGAAAATAAAAAAAATGTTTAAAAAATGCGGGCAGCATTACTTTGAATGCGGTAGTGCTTGAAAAATTAGGCTAAAAATGCAATAAACTATTAATGCTCACGTGACCAATTTCAATAGTAGCTTTTTATATTTGTCTAATTAATTACTGTACAAGTATGCGTTGGAAAATGCCAGACAACAAAGAAAGCCAACGAACATTCCATCTATCAATTCGTAAACGTTTTTCAATCAAAGCTTAGATATGTAAAAATACAACGGAAAATGACGTTCCTACAATTTTCAAGTGTTTACAACATTTTATAGTAGTGAGCAAAGAACGTGCCATGCTATTTTACAATTGATTGTATGACAATGTTTTTCTCAGCCTGGTTGTCAATATTGCCTGTTTGGAAAACCAGACATGACGGTAACGCTGTGCGGTGTTTGCTCATTTTTGAAATAATTCCAAAGGTCAAGTGGATACGTTTACCCATTTGATAGCATAGCAGTATCTATTTATCTATTTTGCATACGTAATTTTAAGAGTGAAACAATAGTTTTCACTTCCTTGAGATCTTGAGATGACAATTGTGTTTTTGCAAATGGCAAAAACAACTTAACATTTTATGTTGAAATATTTTCCATTAAATTGCTAAGCGATCAAAACAATGTGGCATGGGCATGAGGAATGGATGCAACAACTTTGGCCAGGAATGCAAATGCAAATTACACCCGTACGCATGCATAAACTACCTAACGAAAATGTAATGAGCAATTCTGACGTTTTCTTTATTGGTTCATATCCTGCGTCTTATCAAGCTAATGGCCTGAGTCGTGCCTAGTAGTAAATGAAAGTGAAGTTTGCACAAACTAGTTGTTTCCACTCAATACTAGATTTTTATGACGTTTATTAAAGGTAAGCCGATCGCTAGAACGAATTACACTAAAGATTAATGACATTTTTTTTACAAGACAGCGAAACAGTCTTACTGGAACCGCTCCTGTTATGATGGTCTGTCTTATCAAGTTTCTTCCTCCTTTAATCGTCAACAAAAATCACGTCATATTCATAATTGAGTCCTTTCGGCGCATATAGTTATGGTCAATGAATCATCTTTGTATTTAAAACATCAAAAAATGAAGTATTTGCCTTGTACTAGTACACACCTACATATCGAATATAGTGCAGTTTTTAAATGCTGATCATTTGACCTCATCAGAAATGCGTAAATTTACGGAATCAATGAGATAAACACGAGTGAGAAATATCTCATAAGAATCTAGTATATCCAAATATCCATCAAAAATCCATTTACTGTCCGTTTTCGCCAAATGGGCGTACATCATCAAAGGAAATACACAACAACATAAAAATCCTCATCATCAAAGCAAACCATTTCAATCACGATGATCATGCCTTCAAACATCAAAGTAAGCGCCGTGTCATTGGACATTGGCGACAAAAGTTCATTAGCAGCAAACAAATGACGCCACGCCGCTGGCTAGCGTAAACGTTGAAGTCATCTTACTTTCATCTTCGTATTTATCATAAAAGTTTGTTTATTTACACTTGTAACTCAATTGTCCTCTTTATCCTGTCACTTATGCTTTGGGGCTGAACCAACCCTTTTCATCTCTTTCCTTGTGTTCTTTTCCTAAACATGTCAAAGTGACGCAAGAACTGGAAAACTTTTACAACTGGACGTATTGGAAATCGACCCAAATGCACGATTATTTTTATTGGTCCCAAAAAAGTTTACGTTAAGTAATCAGCATTGTTTTATTCTTTTGGGCACTTAAATTGCCACGGGTTAACCTTTGATCCTGGACATTGGCCACAGCCTCCTGGAACCTTCTCATGTTACATGACAAAAGGAACCGCATGTTCTGCCTGATTTCACGGCGTCATTGTAGTAGCATTCGGTTGCTAATGTTGGCTGCAATAAAATGTTAGTATTTTCCGGTATACGATGACATGATTATGAGCTTATAAGAGTTAAAAAGATGTTTTAAAAATATATATCGAGGTCATGTTGCAGTTCAAGTTGTAACGCTGTCAACACAGTTACAAGAAAGATGAATGGACATGCTACACTGTTGTTGGAGTATTGATTATTCATATGAAAGCAATACAAATATTATGGGTCAACGTGGAGGTCGAAATTTTACCACACTGTTTGGATGTCAGCAGCTCTTCAAATAAAACTCATCTAAATCTAGAGATAGAATGATTTCAATGAAACCAAGAAATAGTATTTTTTGCAACGGTGGTTTTAAATGGATTTTTTTCTGTGGAAGAAAAAATCTTCTTTCTTTTAAATTTCAAGCATATTAATTTAGGTATGTTATGACTATCAACTATCATGAAGTGTGAGCATAAACTAGAACTATTAAGGCTTTTGTGAACCCACTAGAATTAATTGAAACGAGACAAATGCCGCACACCATCAATAGTTGCTAAACTTCCCATGCTTTAAGCAGGATACAATGAGTAACGGAATGTTATTTTCTGAATGAGTATGTATCTAAATATTATATGTAGTTTTGTTTTTTCAGGCTGTTTTCAATAAAATCTTCACTTCAAAGTTCAAAATCTTATTCACAACCTGAACTTTTTAAATCTTCTAAATAAACTTGTGTTTTTTGCATTCATTGGTACACCGATTCGATATAATATGTTTTTAAATTGCAAAATTCATATAACGGTTCATAAAATCATTTATGCTTTTAATCATGGTAAAATTAGTTTGAAATTAAATGCGGTATTGGTAATACAATTGCGGCAATACGATTTTAATTATTTTGATGTTTGGTTCTTTTAGCCATGATACAGTGATTTATATTTTTAATCATGTTGAATAGGTAGACATCGATCGTTCAACACACGGAGATCATTCCAAAACAAGGCTTTTTAAAAACAAGAAACAGTCAAAGAACTTATTTGCAACTTCATCAGAATACTTTATAGAACAAGAATGTTGAACAAATGTAAAACTGAAGCCTTTATATAGCAGATTTTTCCTACTTTCAGTTAAAAATGATAAATCGCTGACACATTGTTCCGTTGTTTTCAATTCAAAAGGTATGCTGGCAGTTTGTCAAGAGTTCTACGAATTGACATATTTTTTATCAATACTCTTTTGCTATCAGTAAATTAATAGAAGTTGCTACTGCTGCAACTTGTAATTTGGTTTCTTCAGTATTCAAGATTTACATTTTACTTAGCCTATGGAACATTTAACAGTAAGAAAAAGAAACGGATTACGTAAAGAATCATCAAACAATTTATCCTTGAGTTTTACTTGAGGTTTACATCAAACAAACAGTATACTAAATCTGAATTTTCATTTTAAAGATTTATTACTGGTTGCAGTAAGCTTTACTCATGTGGTACAAAGGTATATCCGAATTTGCAACTGGGTAACTCTGGGTATCTTTAATTGTACGCAAGTACTCTACTATAATGCGTAGTTGTATAAGCTTGACTTTTTATCAAATACGGTCTTAGTATTGCATTTGAACAATATAATTCCTGAACAGATATTATTTATACTTCAGTAAACAAAAACATCAATCAATCAATAAACAATCAATATCAAAGGGAGACTTATGTTTCCTTTCAGTAACTTTTTCAATAATTCAAAATTCTGTTTTTTAGATATCAAATGCGGTCTTCGTATTACATTTGGACAATCATTCCGAAACAGATATACTAAGAAATGATTTAGCTGAGTAGCTGTCCGGTATTTATATAGCAGAATTTTCCAACAATTACCTCCAGTATTTTATACCTCGCTGTGCCAAAGATTCTTGGAAAAGATTTTACTCAGAAATTGAAATTTATTGCTACTATCCATTGTATTCATTCTATTCAAATTGAGCATTATTGAAGTTTCAATTTGTTGATAAATCTAATTGTTGCATGCTGTATCCGCTGCTTCTAGTGGCCCTTTCCAGAGTTAATTTCCGCCACATTATTCGTATTCGTCTTTGTTTTTTATCATATGAATTTATTTTGGACTTAGCTCCGGTTCTAGTACCCACATGAATCTTTTAATAGTATTCATCAAGTTTAGATCTTCTAAATATGAAATTAAGGTTCAAGTTAAGCTTCTCTGAATAGATGTTCACTTTTATAGCATTTTAATGGGAGCATGTGCGAACTGGTAACTAGTAAACCATTTGTTTATGACTCACTAATAAATGCAAGACAGCATATGTGACTTTGTGACATTGCAAAAATAACTTGAAACAAAATTGAATGCACAATGCAAAAACAAACAAGAATGAAGAACTGAATGCTACTTTCGCAATATATAAAAGTATCTTTTTATTATTATCTGTTCTTCTGTATAATCTTTCTTGTGGAGTTTTAAAACTATCAAGCATAGTTTTTGTCATGCTCCCCGTGGAACATGTAAATTGTCAGGTAATTTGAGTACAGTACTTTTCTCGTAAAACCTTAGTTACACAACAAACAGTAATATTGTTATCAATTTTATGAAGTTTGAGAACGATGTGATGTTGTACTACCACCAACACGGAGATTTATATTTACACATACCGTATTTATTCGATTTATACCCCCGGCTAAAATTTCAAATTTCACATCTCAAAGGAGGGTACAATTCGAGGGGGGTCATAAATCGAGGGGGGCCAAAATTTCAATTTTGATGGTACATTTTGGAAGGATTTTGTATTTATGATGACAATTAACAGTAAACTGTTCAGGTACAGCTTTGTTAGAATGTATTTTAGCGTAAATAATTGCGTCAAACGTATTGACAATGATTATTATAATCATAAAACTCAATATAAAAGTGAATATTTTTGTTTACATCATATAAAAACTGATAGGGGGCTATAAACTGAGGGGGGCCAAAATTTCAAATTTCGCCTCTCAAAGGAGGGTATAATTCGAGGGGGGTCATAAATCGAGCGAGGGGTATAAATCGAATAAATACGGTATTTACCTTTTACATAATATAGTATTACTTCATTTTAAGTATGTACCGTACACAGAATTACAACGTGTAGTAAACACTACAAAATAACACCAATAATAGTAATAACAACGCATGCAATATAATAACCAAAACAACTTAAACCAAATTTATCTAACAATTACTTTAACAATTGAGCGGAAAGCATTTCCTATTTGTATCTAATATCTAATATCCTTCCAAGTTTTATGATGAAATGAAACTGCTACATGATGTTTGGCTGCAAAAAATACAATACTGAATTTTAACAACATATCCTTATGCTACGGAATTCTTCAATTAAAAAGTATTATTATATTTACCATGCTCAGTGGTTGATTCCATTTACGAGGACTTAGAGTACAACAGGCACGTTTTTTCTATTGCATTGGAATAATCATTAAAATATATCAGTTTTAAAAATCTTATTCAGGTAGATTGAAACAAGAGTCAATATGACAAAAATAACATGTATCAAAATTACCGGAGGAAGAAGAATAGCAAATTCAGCTTCGTCATTCTCGCTCTCATCATCGGTCATCCATTCATTATCATCTTCATCGCTACTACACAAATCAACAACTGCATCTGGAAGTAAGGGATCCTCTGTCGGTTTTATGAAGTTGTCAAAACTTGGAAGTTCTGCACAGTCCTCTCCACGGAAAACTTGGTCAATCCAGTCATAATTTCCTGAACAGTACTTTCTGAGTATTGTCCAATACCTTTGTTTCTTTCCTACAATGAAGATCGACACCTTGTAATTATAATTAGCCAACTGCGCACATTGATCCGAATCACTGAATATTACCTAGTCCAAGGTGATATCCACGTTCTCCAACCTGAATTGCGTTGATCTCTAGTGCTTTCCTATTTGACTCGTATTTCTGAAGGAATAAAATATTTAAAAGTTCACACCATGTATGCAATATGGTCAAAGTACATAATATAATCTACAGTAAACTAACCGTTACGTGTGAGTCAATTTCCTTGTCCAATAAATTCTCAGAAATTCCAGTCATTCTCTCTCGGGTCAAAATGGGTCCAAAGTCAAGTGATTTCATAATAGATGTCACGCTATGAACAAGTTTTCCCAGGTCATTTTCATTCTCCAGGGCTTTAATTTCTTCCACAGACCATTTTTTGTCAGCCTTGGCAAAATAATCGGTGGCATTGTCAGTACTTGCTTTTTCCTTGCCCTTCTTTTTAGGAGATTTACTCTTCTCTTTTGGCATACTTGGTAAATACTTTCCATACGCCACAAGTGACCTGAATAGCTTTGTATTCTCGTTGTACGTTACATAATACAACTGGTCCCTGAGATCCTTCAACGTGTACACCATTTTCGTAAAAATACACATTTTACTGGCCAGCAATTGACGCACACCTTGACATGGCGTTGCAAACTAAACAAGACAATCAAAAAGCTCAATAAAACTTGAAATTCTTTACAAGATTGTCATTAATCCTTAAAATCCTTACCGTATCATTAACCGCACTATATTCAAAAGCTTCCGATTTAACTAGGTCATTAAATATCGTGACAACCTGTCTTGCCAATTCCTTAAACTGCGCGTCCGACTTTGGAAGGCGTTCCATTGTAGCTTTAAACACGTGCATGGCTATCAGGTCCTTGGCGTTCATAACAATTCGCTGCTTTCTCTGGAATCGATTAGCCAGCGGCTGACTAATGTACAGCATATACAGCAGGAAAAATCCGCCCACTTGTCGCTTGAGAAATGGAGGAATCACTCCTTTCGAAGGATCTATCACATAATTCCTCCATGGAGCAAGCCACTGTGTTTTCGCACAGTCCAGAATCACAAAGTTAACTCGCCAAAAGTGGTCCAATCTGTCTTCCTTGATGTGGGGTCGATTGACAACTGTGCAAACGCTAAACATCAACAAATTTTACAACAATCAAACTAACCAATACTTCTTCAAGCACAAGTTTCTTATAAACTTCAAAACTTACCATCGATAAATGTCTGCGATATTAGCTTTCTTTGCCGCAAGCCCCAGGTCTTGGAATAACCACCCCTCATGTCTAACAAACCTGTCTACAATCTTCTCAAAATCTGCATTGGTTGCTGACCAAAAATGCACCAGGAAATTAGGGTGATGCAGGTAATTCATGATGATAACCACAGTTAAAAGAACCAATTTAAGTGACAGTTCAAGCACATGCTTTTATTTTAGTGGCCAATACATCTGCTTTGGCCAAAAGTCATTTGTTCATCCTTTGTGTGCAGCCTTTGTTCATCCTTTCGCAAGCCAAGCGCTTGGCTTTAGGCTTTATAAATGCATGCTATGCCATGTAAGTAGTTAAGATGTTAAGATGAGTAAATTTGCATTTTCATTTTTCATAGAACATTTTTTTGTTTCGCATAATCATATCATCATAGCATATCAGTAATAAATTGTTGGTGTATTATTTTAGGAGTAATACAATTCACGGCTTTTTTTCTTTGTATCATTTTTTAGTATAGAGTAGTACATACATAGTAGTAAGTAATCAAGGCATATTTTCTTACAAAACTGTGATTTTACCAGAGAATCAATCAATAGTACAAAGTAATCAATGATAAATGACACCCTTCTTAGTCACTCAATCACACACGCCACTTTGTTACAAAACGTTCAAAATTATGACAATTAAACTTGCTACACACAAGATGACAAACTATATTTGCTGAGTGCTATATAGTGTAGAAAATGAACAAGTTGTCATTTTGAAAAAAACTGAGATCTAGATCTGAAACACAATAAATTATAAAGGTTTTATAATGTTCACACATATAAAACCGTTAAAAATGACTAATGGATAGAGTAGAACAATGTTGTCAATGCTGTCAACAATGCTGTTTCTAGTTGCGCATCCGCTCCAGCTTCTGTTCCAGTACTCTAATAATCAATCTTTTAAATAATATTCATCAAGATCAAATCTTCTAAATATAAAATTATGGTTCAAGTTTAGCTTCTAAATATCATCTACTACTGTTCACTTAAGTAGCATTTTAATGGGAGCAATTAATTTGCAAGTTGCTACTGCTGCAATTTGTAATTTGGTATTTTTAAGTATTCAAGATTTTGTTAGAGTATTTACCGATGAAATATAACTCAATTTACGAAACATGTTCACTTAATCTAAATTTTTATTTTTAAGATTTATTACTGACTGGCTGCTGTAAGCTTTACTGGTAATTACGTTTCCTTTCAGAAATACATTTTTAACAATTCAAAATTCTACTTTGTATCAAATACGGTCTTAGTATTACATTTGGACAATATCATTCCGAAACAAATATTATTTTTAATTCAGTAAACAAGAACATAAGCAGCGTATACAATCAATTTCAAAGGGAGACTTTTTAAAAACAAGAATGTTGAAGGAAGTGATTTAGCTCAGTAACAATCCGGTATTTATATAGCAGAATTTTTAAACTTTTCCATTATTTTATACCTCAATGTGCCAAGGATTCTTGGAAAAGGTTTTACTCGAAACTTGGCATTTATTGCCATGCATTGTATTCATTGTAATGGAGCACATTGTTGGTGTACCCGTTCCTGTTCCTGTCAAGCTAGTTTCCCTAAAATCATATTCTACAAATTTCTGTTTTACTGTGATTGCTTTTTGGACTTACAATTAGTTCCTGTGTCCTCGTGACCCATCCCTTTAAGTGTGTATTCATCATGTTCTAATCATCCAATATGCAATTAAGGTTCAAGTTCAATTTCTATGATTATCATCTAATTAATCAGCTATTACAATACTTTTACAATCTTCCATTATTAAGTAGCGAAAGCTACTTATTAATCTGACCCCGTGTCGTCCGTCTGTCTGTCCGTCCGTCTTGTTGTCAACGTCGTCCGCACGATATCTCTTTAACGCTTTAATCAATTTTAACGAAACTTGGCACAAAGGTGCCTTATGGTATGTGTAAGAAATGACGCTTGTGTGTTTGTGCGCGAACAAAGGAATGTGGCTGAGAGCACCATGAGGTGCCAAGATGTAATTCCCGGGAGTCTGTCTCGGCCTATTGCATGCCAGCACATTCCCTGTTCGCGTGTGATTGTAAAATGTTTGGCCGTTG
This sequence comes from Entomobrya proxima, assembly GCA_029691765.1. NCBI lineage: Eukaryota > Metazoa > Arthropoda > Collembola > Entomobryomorpha > Entomobryidae > Entomobrya > Entomobrya proxima. Next base: position 11,999,910 of record CM056173.1, read on the forward strand.
GCCTATTTCCTGTCTTGTAAAATCTTGTGCTCCGTGCGTGGAGCTTTTCACTTTTCAGTTGTTCACTTTTTCGGTCTTAGAAGTAGTCGATAGATACTGCCTGCGTGCAGCATAAGTTTAAGTAAGTTGAGAGTTGAGCCAAGTGGAAAATTGTTACGCTAATTTCCCTTGGCATTATTTGTAACTTTAAAGAGAAATAAAGTTAAATTAGTTTGTTGAAAAACTATAATTTCGGTGTAGCTTGCTGAACATTTATTTGCCCATAAAATTAGAGAATTTTAGGGAGATTAGGGATCAGTAGTGCGAAGCACCATCATAATCACTGTGGATAGCCACATAACCGTCAGTCCTGTGATACGAGCAAAGGAATCTTAAAAATAAACGCAGTCAGATAAGCAAAGGCCTGCACTAATAGTAGTTAATAAAAGGCCCATTCTTTACAGTATGGGCTAGCTCCCTGCAGAATTTCAGGTCAAAAGGTCAACTGTGTCAAAAGTTGTAACAACTTTTGTTCCTTTTACTGGTAGAAGGCTGGTTCACTCATTGTAAATTGTTCAACGAGAGACAATTTTTCTGTTGGCATTAACCTGTTCTATTCAATCTGATTAGTTTAACGCAGAAAAAAATATAAAAAAATCTGGCATTTGATTGTTCAATTCAATCTGAATGGTTTAACGAAGAAATAATCAAATTTTTCTGTTGGCATTAGACTGTTCTATCCAATCTGATTAGTTTAACGCAGAAAAAAATAAAAAAATTTCCTGGCATTTGACTGTTCCATTCAATCTGATTTGTTTAACGCAGAACAAATAAAAAAATTTCCTGGCATTTGACTGTTCTATTCGATTTGACTCGTTTAACGCAAAACAAATAAAAAATTTCCTGGCATTTGACTGTTCCATTCAATTTGACTTGTTTAACGCAAAACAAATAAAACATTTTCCTGGCATTTGACTGCTCCATTCAATTTGACTTGTTTAACGCGGAAATAGTCAATTTTTTCTGTTGGCATTTGACAGTTCCATTCAGTCTGATTTGTTTAGCGCAGGATTCATCAAATTTTTGTCTGCTCTGTCTGTTCACGTTGACTTGTCACATACGTGCTTTCGCTACTTCGCTACATGTAGGCATGTGCCTGCTTTATTTGAGTGCATATTAAGTCTGTTTACCATGATTTTGCTGGATTTTAAACAATATGTCTATTTTGGATAATTGGAAAAGGAATAAAAAATTTCATGTTCAGTAACGGTTGCTGAAACACCTTAACATAGAGAAATAAGTTACGTAGGCTCCACAGAAGCGTGCAAAACGGCAAATTATATTACGTGTAAATAAATATTTTGAATCTACGAATGTTTTATGACGTTATATTCGAGAATGGGAATGTAGACGGAATTTCAACATCGCTTCAGCTCAGTGTGCGACTTCATAATCATTTTAAAGCGTTTTATGATTTTGAATACAATTGTCCTGAAATAGCTCCCTCCATGTTTAACCTCCAACAACTTCGAAGAAAGGTAAAAAGACACATACCACTCCAGTATTTTCTAACACATTCTCATGCAATGTTCTTTTCAAAAATGCTATCAACATCCAAAGTCAAAGGTGGACCAAAGCCAATTTCTTCATATCTTGGAAAATATGCATTACTTTCTATTTCTTTGAAAAAAAATCTGCATATTGCCCATTACTGCTAAGTGCATGGACCTTTAAAATCAATGACCGTTGTCTTTCTCTCTGGAAACATGAAAGCATGTTTAACTGTTAGTTAAGCCTAATACCTTCTGGAAACCGTTCCCCAAATATGGATTTACTAAGAATCTTAACAGGAAGCGAGCCGATTAGCATAGTAGTAAAAAAATATCGTATATTTCTAAAATTCAAGTTGTAATTGTTTTATAAATTGGCTAAGTGCGTCCCCTTAAGGGTATCATCATGTTGAAGATTTAGGGTTGAGGATAGAGTTGAGTTGAAATTTTTTGATCGTATATATTTAGCCTAGTTCTAATTAAAAGAGAAGAGAGTTTTTAGAGAAGATTTTTAATTATAATTGTAAAAAAACAGGTTAAATTTGATATATTATACATAGCTTAGTTTGGTAAAACAGATCACAGAGCATCAATCTATATTCTATCAGCAATACCGTGTATGTATCTATAAATGGTGCATTGTTCAAATTTTCAAAAATTTTGGCTAAATGCCAGCATTTAAATTATTTAGAAACAATAGAACAATGTGAATATTGAATTAAATTTAGTTTGCAGGCAGGCAGCCAAAAAATCTGCTATATAAAGGCTTGAATTTCATTTAGTTAGCGCAACTTCTCCAAACGTTCTTTTTAAATAAAAGTCTTCCTGTGAAATTCGTGTGATTGCATGCACAAGTCATAAATATACCTGTTTCAAGATGATAATAGAACACGTTATTGTTTCGAGTTAGTATCTCAACGTTCAAATATTAAAATTGTACTACTTTTGAGAAACGTTAAATTGTCTACAATAAAAGCCTGATAAATTAAACTTACAATTATAAATAACAAATAATAAAAACAGAAACCTGCTAACATGTAGCAAACTAAAGCTAAAAGCTAAAATAGAGGTAAAGGGATTTTTAAAATCTCTCCGGTTCTCGTGTCCATTAGTCCTGACTAGCATATAGGCAATATGGCTACCGGCTACCCCGTTCATGGGCAATGGTAATTTAAAGAGCAGGTATGTCTGCCAATGTTTTAGATAAGGTAACTTGCATAGTTAATACATAATGCAAATAAGCACCACAATACATATTTTCAAATTTTCAATTTCTACTTCTTTGGTTCTGCGTACAAAATTTACTTCCAATTGCAATAGCCCATGACTATGACCGACCGTGGAAGTTCAAAACCGGTGTAGCTCATTAACAAGGTCACTGGGTCGCATAAGTGGATAGCTTGTGAACGGGTAGCCCCAAGATATGTTAGTGTTTGGGTAATTTAGCCCTTTACGCTTAGTCAGGACTAATGGACATGAGAACCGGAGAGATTTTAAAAATCCCTTTTCCTCTATTTTAGTTTTTACTATCGTTGCTTTGCTACATGTTAGCAGGTTTCTGTCTTTATTATTATTTGTTATTTATAATTGTAAGTTTAATTTATTAGGCTTTTTTATAGACAATTTAACGTTTCTCAAAAGTAGTACAATTTTAATATTTGAACGTTGAGATACTAACTCGAAACAATAACGTGTTCTATTATCATCTTGAAACAGGTATATTTATGACTTGTGCATGCAATCACACGAATTTCACAGGAAGACTTTTATTTAAAAAGAACGTTTGGAGAAGTTGCGCTAACTAAATGAAACTCAAGCCTTTATATAGCAGATTTTTTGGCTGCCTGCCTGCAAACTAAATTTAATTCAATATTCACATTGTTCTATTGTTTCTCAATAATTTAAATGCTGGCATTTAGCCAAAATTCTTGAAAATTTGAACAATGCACCATTTATAGATACATACACGGTATTGCTGATAGAATATAGATTGATGCACTGTGATCTGTTTTACCAAACCAAGTTATGTATAAATTATATCTAATTTAACCTGTTTTTTTATAATTATTAATTATAAAAATCTTCTCTAAAAACTCACTTCTCTTTTTAATTAGAACAAGGCTAAATAAATACGATCAAAAAATTTCAACTCAACTCTATCCTCAACCCTAAATCTTCAACATGAAGATACCCATAAGGGGACGCACTTAGCCAATTTATAAAACAATTACAACTTGAATTTTAGAAATATACGATAATTTTTTACTACTATGCCAATCGGCTCGCTTCCTGTTAAGATTCTTAGTAAATCAAATTTGGCAGAATTTCCTTTAAAATTTGAACAACTACCCCATAATTGTCGACACCATTTATAGATACACGGGATTGCTGAAAGAACAGAATTGATGCTGCATAGCTGCTTCAGTTTGTAAATTAGGTTACTTGTTTGGTAAATTTGTAAATGTTAGCATTACAGGAAAGGAAACCTCCAGAATTCTAATTTGAAGGCACCTCTATTTGGATAATGATCTGTTTAATCAAAATACGCACACAAAAGTACAATATGCTGCTGGATTGAAATGTCACGTTATTTAATCGGTTTTACTATACTGTCAAAATCTTGTCATTTAATAACCTAGCGCGGTCAGAGAAACATCCCGCGACCGGCTGGGAAAAGGTGCTTCAGGGTTAAGCTGTCGGGTTTGTGAAAATGAAAAAGAAAGCCACAGTAATGGGAGAAAGTTTTGGAAAGGGAGAAATGTTAAGGTGATGTTGAAGACGAACACAGACTTAGGTACGTAAAAAGACACAGGACAAAGAACGCTGACAAGAGAAAGCCCTAGAAAGACCCGGAAGAAGGTGACTTTGTGAAGAAAAGCAAACTGCAAATTAATTGGAGACTAAGCCTAGAAGAAGAAGGTCAACAAAAATTGCCGTTGCCTGGCTAAGTTTTCAATTCAATTCAGGAAAAATCTTATGGAAAACTCAGAGTTGAAGGTGAAACTGTTGGAAACGCCAAGGGGAAAATGATGGTGAAAAGAGGAAAAAGATTACCTAGAAAGAATCCAAATGAAAGAAGACGCCTAATGTGGAACCACATAACTTAAATCCATAACTTGAGGTTACAGAGAACCGATGGAGACTATGACCTAGAAAGAGTCAGTTAGAGGTGGCAAGGAAAATGCCTAATCCAATGATGAAGCGAGGAAGCCCCAGAGAGATTTAGGATGAAATGGAAATGGAGGTAAAACGACCTTTAGAGAATCTAGACACAGCAAATCTGGTTAAAGGTGGGGCGAAAAGAGGCACGGTTAAGAAAATATAAAGATTAAAAGTATTCGTATCTAGAAAAGGATATTGGGAAAAACGTTTAAAAAATGTTGGGTGGAGAAAGTGCGTCGGCGTGAGAAACTAAATTAACAGGCTAAACGGATGCGGGCACCAACGGTGCAACCCGAGGCAAATCATAAAGATGAAAATGATCATGAAAACAAGCAAATTAGCCAAGAATCAACAATGGAAAACGAATCAGTGGTGACGCGTGTACTTAGCATTCAGCATTGCTGAATCAGCAATTGCGAGATATGCAAGTGAATATTCCTGAGAGAAAAAGGGCCAAAAATGATGGAAGCTGTAGCCAAATCAACGTAGCCAATCAGTGTAGCGATTTCCATGGAAGGTATATAAATTGTTATTGTTTAATACGTTAAGTTAAACCAAATAAGAAATCGCCCAGCCTAACAAGGCAAGGGGAATGCGAAACGTACTTTTAGGACTAACCTTTGCTGTTTGTCCTTGGGTTTTTGAGTAAAATTGTACGTTTCTATTTTGTTTGGTACTGTATCGGTCCAAGTTTTTAAAATGCTTTGATGTTTGTTCCATTTAGTAACCATGATAAAATCATTTATATTTTAAATCATGCTAAATAGTTTGGCATCGATCGAGCAATACACGGAGAATATCATTTCGAAAAAAAAAAGTTTTTTAAAAATAAGATTTCATGAAGTTTAAACGGGCTTTACGGATGATGTAGAGATTTTTAGGGCTCAAGCTTTTTTTTTAAACATCAAAAAAGAAACAGTCAAAGTACGTATTTTGCAATTTCATCGGGAAACTTGAATGTGAACTGAAATGTTGAACAAACCTAGAATTTAAGCCTTTATATAGCAGATTTTTTTTATTCTATGCTAAAAATCGTATTACTTTTACAATGCTCCATTGTTTCAGCGGTTATGCTGGCAGTTTGCCATGATTTCTCCAATTGAAAATTGACCTATTATGAAAATTGGATAATGAATGATTCATTTATATGAATAAAATAAAGTCAGCCTCCTTAACCATCAAAATGAATACCTACAACCTAGAATGAACATATTTTAAATTTGTAACTTGGCTTCATAATTGTTGATTGTAGGTTTGCTTTTTACTTAGACTTCCAGTCGGAGAGCGGAGCCTTATTAGGATCCACCGGGATCCTTATAATAAGGACCTTATTAGAATCACTGATTTGTTGTGTTTTTGATCCTTTTTAGGATCCGTGGGATCCTAACTGGGATTTCAAACAATTCAAGGGATTCTAGTTAGGATCCCAGGGAGGATATTTTTTGTAAACATTGCAAAAATTTTCCGAAAATTGACGAGAAACAAAAATTTTGAAGGAGAAACAAGGTTTGCATTTTTCAGATTTAGAAACCTAAAAAATATATAGAATTTTTTGACCGTGTAATTTAATAACATCTCCGTGCATCCTGAAAATGTATATGCAATTGAAAATTAATATTCATGGTTAATGTAAGGATTCTCATGCGGATCCCTCGTTAGCAATTTGCAACTTAAACTTCATTAAGGTTCAGGAGCTACGTACGGACAAGATCCATCATCACTACATTGTTTGTTGTTTGATTCATTAAATTGCAGTTGTTACATTCTGTTTGTATAATGTAGAGTGACTTATTATATGCAAATGGTACTTCTGGAAGCTGCCGGTACGCTGTGCTGTAGTTGTCTATCGTTTAAATGGTGCATACATAGTACAGTACTATTAGTACTTCAGAAAAGTATCTTTAGAGGTGCCTTCCGGTTGTCGGATTGAAAATGCATAGGGATCTTCCGAAGAGATGTAGAAACGGATACCTGAAACAGAATTGAATAGGTTGAATCGTTGAAGAGTTATTAAAAGTAAATGTTCATTAATGTGAACCTTAATAATACAATTTTATAATGGACTTATGTTTCCTTTCAGTAACTTTTTCAATAATTCAAAATTCTGCTTTTTAGATATCAAATACGGTCTTTGTATTAGATTTGGACAATCATTCCGAAATAGATATTATTTATAATTCAATAAAGAAAAACTCCAATCAATCAGTAAACGACCAATTTCAAAGGAAGACTTTTTAAAAAGAATGTTGAACGAAATGACTTAGCTGTCCGGTATTTATATAGCAGAATTTTCTACAACTATCTTCAATATTTTAAACCTGGCTGTGCCAAAGATTCTTGGAAAAGGTTTTACTCAGAAATTGAAATTTATTGTTACTATCCATTGTATTCATTCTATTCAAATAGAGCATTACTGAAGTTTCAGTCGGTTGATAAATCTAATTGTTGCAAGCTGTATCCGCTCCAGCTTCTGTTCCAGTACTCTAATAATCAATCTTTTAAATAATATTCATCAAGATCAAATCCTCTAAATATAAAATTATGGTTCAAGTTTAGCTTCTAAATATCATCTACTACAGTTCACTTAAGTAGCATTTTAATGGGAGCAATTAATTTGCAAGTTGCTACTGCTGCAATTTGTAATTTGTTTTTTTCAGTATTCAAGATTTTGTTAACTCTAGGACCGTATTTTTCAGTTTTTTGAAATATTGACATGGAAGAAAGTTATGACCACATTTGCAAAGTAATGCAATTTTGCACAAAATGAATGGTTTGACTAATGTGGTCATAACTTTCTTTCTAGTATGCATTTCAAAAAACTGAGAAATACGATCCTTGGGTTTTGCATCGGCTTTAATTTGGGATATTAACTAGACAGTTTGGTTAAGGCAGACGGAAACAGCATTCGGTCACTTTTGGCACGTTGGATTCTGTCAAGGTTGGTATACTTGTCCATACATTTTTCCAAATATCTCCACCATGGAACGGAATTTTTTCTTGTGGTCTAAATTTTTGGAACAAGCAATAAAAAAATTAGGATGGCCCTCCCGGCGATTTTCCTGATTTTGATGGACACAAAAGTTATACTCAAAAAACTTTAAAAATCCTAGGATTCCTCAAATACCATAAAATGGTCACTTTTGGTCATCAATTTTTCAGTGATATCGTCACCCTGAAACCAAAATAATACTATTTTTGAAATCACAATTCAAGAGGCTACATATACACCAATTTTGACGAAAATCGGAAAAGGTGCCCCAAAAAAGGGAAAAACACCAAAACTCCTTCTCATTATGTTTCCTATCAGAAATACATTTTTAACAATTCTGCTTTTTAGATATCAATACGGTCTTTGTATTACATTTGGACAATCATTCCGAAACAGATATACTACGAAATGATTTAGCTCAGTAGCTGTCCGGTATTTATATAGCAGAATTTTCTAACAATTACCTCCAGTACTTTATACCTCGCTGTGCCAAAGATTCTTGGAAAAGGTTTTACTCTGAAATTGAAAATTATTGCTACTATCCATTGTATTCATTCTATTCAAATTGAGCATTATTGAAGTTTCAATTTGTTGATAAATCTAATTGTTGCATACTGTATCCGCTGCATCTAGTTGCGCTTTCCAGAGTTAATTTCCGCCAAATTATTCGTATTTGTCTTTGCTTTTTACAATATGAATTTATTTTGGACTTAGCTCCTGTACCAGTACCCTCATGAATCTTTTAGTAGTATTCATCAAGATGAAATCCTCTAAATATGAAATTAAGGTTCAAGTTCAGCTTCTCTGAATATCATATATTGTTCACTTTAATAGCATTTTAATGGGAGCAAGTGCGAACTGGTAACAAGTAATGCTGTTTGTTTATGACTCACTAATAAATGCAAGACAGCACATGTGACTGTGACATTGCAAAAATAACTTGAAACAAAATTGAATGCTCAATGCAAAAACAAATGCAAAAACAAACAAGAATGAAGAACTGAATGCTACTTTCGCAATATATAAAAGTATCTTTTTATTATTATCTGTTCTTCTGTATAATCTTTCTTGTGGAGTTTTAAAACTATCAAGCATAGTTTTTGTCATGCTCCCCGTGGAACATGTAAATTGTCAGGTAATTTGAGTACAGTACTTTTCTCGTAAAACCTTAGTTACACAACAAACAGTAATATTGTTATCATTTTTATGAAGTTTGAGAACGATGATGTGATGTTGTACTACCACCAACATGGAGATTTATATTTACACATATTTACCTTTTACATAATATAGTATTACTTCATTTTAAGTATGTACCGTACACAAAATTACAACGTGTAGTAAACACTACAAAATAACACCAATAATAGTAATAACAACGCATGCAATATATTAACCAAAACAACTTAAACCAAATTTATCTAACAATTACTTTAACAATTGAGCGGAAAGCATTTCCTAATTCTAAATTCTACAATCATACAAGAAAATTGATACAATGTTACTCAATTACTTACTTTCAAATTGACAAACGGAAAAAATAATGGTAGTAATAATTAACGTTTACAATTATAAATGTGCATATTTTCTACAAAATGCATACTTCATTTATATAATTTAGATACAATTGACAATATTATATTTGTATGAACATGATAAAACGATGAAAGTATGGTACAAGTGCACTTTTGAGATATTTTATGTACTATTTACCATTATGCTATTTTCTTACATTTATTCATACTCTTAGATAATATACGTCTTTATAACACTTTATAGAGGCAATGTTAAACCCTTCCAAAAGTCTCTTGTGTCTAGATATAAATACAGAATAATCGTATATAATCAACGTGACATATAGGTTGAATTCTGAATTCAATTGAATGGTTATTTTCAATTTATAGCGCTTGTTATAATCATAACAAACGAATGCAGAGAACAAAATATTTTGTCCTAAGCGGTGACATGGCAAACTTAATGCACATGTAATATAAGCATTTAAACAAGCAAATGCAGATTTGTGGATTGTGTGCTTAAAGACAATCCGAGAACTTTGAAATAGGGTCACTAGCGAAAATGTTTCATTTCAGGCTTAGGCATAGTTTTTCAATTTAAAAGACTATATCACCTTGTTATTGGATCATATGGAAAAAATCAAATCGGGTGTGGGTTTGGTCTTTTGATTTTTATCATCATGAATCTAAACTATTAACTGTAGCGTATTAACTAAGTCCAAATTGGCTACTACGTAACAAGGAAACTAGGTACGGAAAACCTATTCACAAAACTATGTCATACTCACAAAAAAGTAAAATGTCAAGTTGGCATGGAAGTTAATAAACTTATTTCAAACCATTTTATAATAAAACTATAATATATATGTACCCTAACCCAATTTTTAACTTAGAACTTTCAACGTTTCTTTGTCTCCACAGAAACTATTTGCATCCGATCCCAAAGTCACTTTGGGAGAGATCATTTACCATTTTACCGCAACAATCCAGAAAGCGACCTACTTAAAATAAACACGCAGTAGCCAACTTGAAAGGCTCTACTCTCATTAAGGTCACTGACAAGCAGTCTAATAACTACATCAAATATATATACATGAAATAACAGCTTTTTTAGTACTGCTACATTAGTCTGCTGTTGATCTACACATATTTTCATAGGTCAGGGAATTTTTTTACGGGCATCTCTTTGCTGCGTCACGGAACTGTCAGGGTTTACTGATTTTGACTAGTTAGTCCCTACTTACTTAATAAAACTAGCATCGTTGATAGTTGAGTGTATATTTACTGATTATTTTCTAATCATTCCTGATTTTCAACAAGCATATTGATATCGCCTTAGATAATATTCCGAGCTGAAAAACATGGCGATATTAATAGGGCATCCTACCAAATGGACAGGAGAAAATACTTAACAATAAGGTCCCTGTCATTGCTCTTCAGTCACGTTACACGTCCAAAACATACTACAAGAATAAAAGAAAAACCTTAAGAGAATATTATCTGAGAACATTTTTTTTATAAAAAACTAAATATATTTTAATGTTAATATGTTCTAAGGCTCTCTAACAGAGGTAAATGCAATCTTGCAATTAAAGAAACTAGCGCTATTGAAAAAGAAAACAGAAAATCTGATGAAAACCTTCAAAACTGACTGTATTGCACAACTAAAGCCAGAAAACTAAAAGTATGCAAAATTAACAGATGTATACCCAAACACATAATTTCTTGACATAATACAACCTAACACACTATCTATTCAGTACCATCTATCTAAATGGTAAATAATTGCAAAAAACCGCTGTGGTTTTAACCATTACCTAACCTTACTATACTAACACAAACCAGAAAATAGAGAGTTCTCTGTATAGTAATGTAGATGGGAAGATTTCAATTTACACAATATATATTTACACGTTTACTTACACGAAAAACGAGGATGACATCGACACCAAAGTATTTTAAACCCATTTAAACACAATATCTAAGAATGGCTCACGTATATAATAAAAACCTTCCTGAATAATAAACGTTACCCAAGTTTCATTGAACTTAATACACATTAAGCGAGTTAGTAGCAAACTCCTTTTCACTAGTCTCTGTCGAGTCGTCCTTCATTACTAGCTGGACACATCCTGAGTGATCTACGTCGCTTGCACCATTTGTGTTTTCTTTATTGCTGCTAATACTAAAAACTCCACTACTGCTTAGTTTTGAATCCTGAAATGTTAAAATCAGAGAAGCGATCATTAGCGAATCAGTCATAATTTTAAACATGATATATAATCATAATATATGTTATCTTACCGTATCACACGAAGAACCATCATCAACATCGCTGATTTTCGGCTTTTTGGGGTTGCATGTTTCACAAGTGTAACTGTCAAGGTTCTTCACTTGACGTTTCTTTAGACCAACACAGGTCAAGTGGAACCACAGATCACAACCATCACACTGAATCCAAACAACTTCCTTCCCAGTGGGCTGTTTGCATTGGTCAGCTGAGCAGTCTTCATCGCACTCCATGTTTTCTTGCTGAAGACGCTTTGAGGGACTGTCCAAGTGCTGTAAAATCATAAATAAAAATTAGGCAATGCAACAAAGACGAATGTATACTATGTAGCACATTTTATTTGCTATTCTGTACTAACCCTAGGTTTGCGCGGACTCTTCTTTTTCTCATCATATAATGCTCTCTTCCACTTCTTTGAGCTCTGTCTTCTTTCCCAAGATAACCCTTTGTTCTCGATTTCAGTATGAATAATTTCTTGTATTTCCTGCAACGAGAATATAATACCAACAATAATATATTATACGTTAAAACAAGTAAATTCATATAGAGTACCATAAAGTTTCTTACCATGAGATCTCGTGTTTCTATGACAGTGGGATTTGCCAAGTCGTATACCTTCCACAAAAGATCTTTTTCTTCTGCAGACACCTCCATGAGATCACCCTCAATCAATAGGTTTTCTACTTGTTCCAAGAGTTCTGGACAAAGCTTGATTCTCGGCTCGATGTGCATTTCCTTCCCATTTGCAAAATGTTCCTCAACGCTACCATTATGTTGCGGTGATTGTGTATGGGCGTTAGAATCCCGACTTTGCTCTGAGGAATTTGCATGAATGACTTCCTTATTGCCCATTCCCGCAAGTATCATGGCAATATCTACTTCTTTGTCTGGGCGCACTGCAATACCACTGTCTACTGACACTGGAGAACAATTCATAGCACTGTTGTTGATGGATGTGTTGGAACATTCTGGGTACCCGTTTTTCGCAGTAGGGGGAAAGAGAAGACTTCGAGCGAAAAATATTTTTTGGTACGGTGTTACAACGTCAGAGTCACCATCAGACTTTTTCACCGGAGTGGTTAACACTGGTGTCGAATGGCTTTTCACTAGTTTCACAGCATTATTCAGTTCCGGTATGAGAAGCAACTTGTCCCACTCTGCTTGCCACTTCATTGCACGATCCGTCAAACTTTGGAGGGCGATCCCTTCAATCATATTGAGAGGTATTTTGTTGAGACCAATGAGTAGATCTAGAATCACGTGATAATCGGGTCTACGAGATCTGGCACAACAGGGACCCAGGTACTTGGTGTCTCGGTAAGCTATCTTGTGTGCAATCACTGCTTGACTGTCGATTCCTTCGTCAATTGCCTCTACAACGGGATCATCCTCTGGAATTCGTGGCAGTGGTACACAAGTAGGATGAAACCATTCCAGACAAAGCTCGCAACGAATCATGAAGCTGTCTCTCGGTTTTTGACAAACACAAAAAAGGGCATCTTCCACTTGGTCAGGGTTGAGTTTCTCCCTGTTCATCTTCCGTAAAGCTTTCATAGCGTTCATCTCCTCCACCACGTTTCTCTAAAATTAACAAAATAAAATAAAAATTTAGCTTCCACAAAGTTATATGATGTAGGCTTTTCTTTAAAATTATATACCGTGTATGCTTCAACCAAAGCCTTCTCGTTTTTCACATCCGGATGGGGTATACCTAGCAAGGCGGCCATAAACGCATGGGAAGGTCCCTCCAAGGCCAAGCGTTTCCTCTTTCCACGGGATGGAACTGATGGGATTTCTTTACGAGGAGCAAGAGCCTGAAAGACAAATCGATACATTTTTAAGCTTTGCTAATGCTGTATAATGTCTAAGCATGGCAGTTAAAATATTGTTAAGCTTGTTATACCTCGATGAGTTCTATGGTGGAGTTGCGCTTAAGGAAAACCCGTACACAATTTTCCCTCCAAAAGTTGGCGGCGTCTATCTGACTTTGCAGCGGCGTCAAGTGTTTAAGTTTGATTGGCAATGATGCTCCACTGTCCACAAGAGAAATGAGATCGTCCAAGAAGGGTACTGTGGGAGGTTGGAAGTGTTTCACCTTTTCTAACCAAGTTCCTGATTTTGTGATGATATCACGCAAGTGCTGCAAACTAGGCAAGGCCACCGGAATATCGTCCGCCTTGTCAACAAGTGTCTTTACCAATTCCAGCTCATACTTTTCACTAATAAAACAGACATCATGAAAACTAATTAATATGAGCATCGTACAGCACATGCGCAATTTAAAACATCAAGAAAATTTTAAGCTAACCCGTCTTTATTAGAAAGAATTTTGGTGGCCTCATCTTCCCATAGAAACGCCTTCTCATACAGTCGACATAGCTGTAGCATTTTTCCTTCAGCTTCTTCATCCCTATACACGTGATTCCCATCCTCGATAATTTTTCTAAGGAATTCCATCGTCCATACACTATCTTTATCATCGTCACTGTTTGCTACTCGTAGCCATTTCAGTCGATCACATTTCTGGGTACAAAAGAATTACATTAGCAATTTTATAATTACGTTGCTCGTTAACTGTTGTACATGGACAACGGGATTTTAGGAAGAAGATAAAACGTACCATTTTCAACTCGTAAATTTCACCAAAGCCGACATCCAGATTTTGTGCTTCCTGTATGCAGTTTGACATGTTGTCTATGGTGGCGTTTGGATCTTTCAGGAGAAGCTTTGTTTTGCTTTGGATTTCAATTGCTTTGTTGTACAGGTTAAAACAATGTTGTTTTTCTGGGATGTTAACTCGAAGGTAATTAATTTGATTCGATAACATTTTCAGCTCGTTAATGGTGCACTTGAATCTAAAATCGGACGAATTGCATTTCCTGTATGCGAAAAAAACATTGCATAAGAATTAAAGGAATTAAAAGATTTTGAGCTATCTACTTGTTATCACAGCATTGTGAATTACCTAGTTCGAACGGCAGGAGTGCCGATGAGATCTTTTGCAAATCGACAAACAATGTCAGCTTCAGCCGTAATTTTTTCAAGTTTTTCAAGAATTTGACATTGAGGATAATCATTTTTCCGAGCTTCCTCCACATATTCACGTAATTGATCCAACGCTATTTTTGAAAAATCAGCAACTTGTTAGTTAATCATAAAAGTAAACAAAACTTTGTATGTATTTCAACTCAAGTATACTTACTCATCTTATCGTCTTTCTCTCTCGCCAGCGCGTCCTGCGCTTTTTCAACCCACTGGCCATAGGAACCTGTTCGGTTCTTAAGGGCTGTAATCATTTCCCATAGTTCATCGATAGAGTAACGATACCTGAAAGTAACCGTATTAAAAATGAATGATAAAACGCTGATTGCATAATAAGCTATTAAAAACAAACAAGCAGAATCATTGAAATAGTTCGTACTTGAGAATGTGTTTTTCTCCGTCCTTCTTGCATTCTTTGCACCCATACTGATTATAATGCTTTAGACATACAAGTTTCCAGTCTTTAGAGGAAGACCCCTTGGAATGGACACAAGCTACAGCGGAGAGGAACAAGGTAGTTTTGCAAATGTAACACTGGCGACCGTCATCAGACAAGTGCTCAAACTCTACTTTTTCAGACTCCTTAACGCCCCAATCGAACGCATTTTTCCTTTGATCTGTAGATGAAAAGTTTGAGTTTTAAAGCAAGTTTGTGTGTAACTAACGTATACTTGCATCTAATCTGTTAGTTTCTTACCTTTCTCTTGTGAAAACATTTTTCTCATGTCTTTGTATGTAGCTACTGCAATAGACATTTCCAATTTCTGTGGCTGAGCAGCCATTGCGCACACGAGTTCGTCGTGGGAAAATACGCAGAATCTGTTGAGCTTTGAATAATGTAAGACGCACTCTCGGCCCACTTGTACCTGTAAAGTCGAAAATAGCTTGTAAGTTTACCTAACTTTTATGATCAATAAAGACAACAACCTGCTAACATGTAGCAAAGCACTGAAAGAAAAATTAGAGCAGACAGACGGACGACTTTCGCCATCTTAATAAGTAGCTTTCGCTAGTTAATAATAATAAGTATGGTGCTTGACAATACTAAGTTTATTTAATTACCCAGTCGGCAGGAGCAAAGTTAACAGCCTCCGCAAAGTTGTAGCCTTGATTGAAACCAGCGTGATATGCTCGTGGAAACGTAATAATAAATTCGCCAGCGTTCTGATCCATTCGGTACACCGGCACATTTGCTTTCATCAAAATATTTGGGTTCATTATCGTAACGAGCTGATGTAGAAGGTCTGGAGCTTGTGCAAACAATTCAGGTGCTGCTGACTTCATCGCGTTCTCAAAGTCATCTGCTCTGTTTCCTGGGACACCGTACCAAGTCTTGGGCTCGCCCCAGTGAAGATAATTTATAGAGTAACTCCAATGATCTTCATTATGCCAACAAAATGTTGAAAAGCACATGCCCACGTACATCCAGGGAATCTTCATTCCAGAAATATCCGCGTTGATGTGTGCAAATACAGATCCCTTCAGCACGGGCAAATTATTCAAATTCCATCCACTGTTGATGTACATTTCATCAGAATCATTTTGGGAATTGGAAACTGTGGGAAAGCCAGAACCATGGTCCATCGTATGCAAGTCAGCTCCATATTCCACAGTGACATCCTCGTCGATCGCTGACACAATACGCCAAAACTCTTTCTCCACCATTTCAGTGGGCACCATATGCACAGGCCTTTTGAAGTACCACGACTTATAATCATCGGCCATCTCTCCAAATTGTTGTAGTGTGTACTCCTTCTGAGCCTGCTCAAAACCGAATCCATCGTTTGGGCGATTTAACTTTTCCTCTAAACAGTCAGGGCATCGCCACTCTCCTGTGAATGGAAAGAGATAGAACAAATTAGAATTTAAACAAGAACCCACGCGACACAAATGGAAACATGAATAAAGGCACTACCTTTTGGAACATCATCTAGCGGGGGATTCAAGCAAAATGTGTGATAACTGTCATCACATCCGTCACAAAGAAGCATCTTCTCTTCAACGTCACCTCCCTTGCATTCCTGGCAAATGTAGTTTGCAAGCTGGAAAACACAAGACACAACACGTGAACGTAATTGCGTAACTTTTTTAAAAGTTACAATATATCTCCTAAAATTAATTAGCTAACTTACCGGATCCATTCGGTCAGTCCTGACTTTGGGTTTCCCTCCCATTCTCCCTTTCACGGTATTAGCCTTCTTTGGTACCTCCTGAAAAGGGAGAAATGCATCATTAGAACATTTTATTGTAATAGCATGCATTATAGCATGTAAGTAATCGCTTTTTGATAACTTGCCTTTTTCTTTCCCTTATTAGCTCTCCAAACATCATAAGGGTACAATATCTTTTCATAATGGGCCTTTAGTTGAGTCCCAATTTTTACTTTACTGGAGGATTGTAGACCCATGCGCCCCGCTATCATGTTCCATTTCTTCTCTTCGCCAAGCCTTGAATTCTTGACTGTAAAAGCAACAAAGAGTGTGTAAACTTAATTTTTTCTTGAAACTAGAAAAAATATGCTATGTATAAGACAACAACTTACAATCATTAGAATTCACCAATCCATGTAGAGTATACATGTCTAAAGCTTTGTTCCCAATCACAGGAATCTTGAGTGGAATCCCTTGCAATTCCCAGAATTTTGAGATCTCGTCGAGAAAATTCAACTTGATACGTGTAATTGCCTGAAAATTACATAACATAGTGTTCAGCCCAATGCGTTTATATCGTAACAACTTGTATTTTGAAATGATGAAATTGTGGAAATCCTTACCTCTAACTCATTAATCTTCTGTATACGTGGTGTAAACTTGAACTTGTCCACATCAACGGCAAATGGTGGAGCCCAATTCTAAAAATCACAAACCAACCAATCAATCAATTTTTAAATATCCCAAGTAAAACTCACACTCACAAATTAAGCAAATTATATGCACTTACCGGAGGTGGCCTAATCTTACAAATTCCATATTTCTCCGCTACTGGACGTATTTGATTTATATATCCTAAGGGATCTGCAAATTCCTGTTCCGTAGGTTGAAAGGTGGGTGCCTCATTGGGTCGTACAAATTTGAAGTTGTCAGCCATCTTGTGCTCTTCACGGAACCTCATACGAGGCTCCTTGGTTTCAAAGAGCAGCGATTATCCTCTTGATAAGCCAACCAACTTTTTTTATTCCGTCAGAACGGTCTAACAGGTCTAGTTACAAACTACGGGCAAAATACAGACAAGCAATTAGAAAAATTACTACCAACTTTATTCATAATAGGCATACATTATTTCCCTGGTTCTCATTACGTCACCATGGACACATTCCAATTATATCAACCCTTTAGAATTTATTAATGGACAAGCCAACAACCTATTCCACAAATTGCACGTGCCAATGTTTACCAACATCCTCTAAATTACCCTGAAAAGAGCTGTTAAAGCAGTCGTTGCGTAATATTCCAATTAAACCCACAACTTGGCAAAGACAAAGCCATCATCATCCAAGAACAATACCAACCAGACCAAATACAATATAGCCTACCTACCTTGCAAGCAGGTGAAAAACCTGTGACGATCTAGAATACGTCACAAAATTTTGTCCGCCTGTTTTTTCAGGCCAAAAGCCCGGACCTTCCGATATAAAGGTTCATGATAATTCAAACCCTTCCAAGCTTTCTTTTAGGAGAATCAAGAGGGTCAGTGACCACACCGAAAAATCAAGCCTGTTCCTGTTCACTTTATCGTCATAAAAAGAGTCTCAACTTTGCACTTTTACAATTAGTTCTATTGCATCCCTTGCAAATAACTCTACTGTCCTGTTGTTCAGTGAATTTGATACTGTGTCTCCAAAGTCCACACCTTTTGCACATTATACAACCGTTTCACTGATAACACAGGAATTTAACTGCTGCTGGAGTTCAGCAGCACGAAGTTTCCAAAGCAAGCCAAAATCCTGTTCCAAACTCGCCAGTGCCCAGCTTTAATTATTTAAAACTGGACAGGGGATTATCAAAAAATCGCCCTTAAAAAACCACATCAACTTTTTCAAAATCCTTAATTCCTCTTGATAATCACAACAGCAAATTTATTTACAACTTTTTGTGCTAATTAGCTAATGACCAGGCTTCCAAACTCACAATTTAACAATTAATCTCTTTGTATTTGTAAAATAGATGGATGAGGTGTTAGAAAAGTGTTCCTCAGTCCACCATCATCATCTCCTCACATATGAACAGTTTTTTCGGTGGTGGTGGTGGCATGCTTACGTGACTGACGAGCTCAGGCTTGTTTACCACTGCGTACATACCTAATAGGCTCAAGTATACCCAACTATAAGCCGTATAACAATCAGCTATATAGGAACAATGTATAGCTCTCATAAAAAAAGTCGGACATGGAAATTATTTTGCGACTCGGCGACGGCGTCGCCGGGATTTTTTGCCCAAAATCCCGAGTTTACTCGGGATTTTTAAGCTTTCCGGTACCAACTCGGGTTGCGGGAAAATTCGTTTTTTTGCAAACTCGGATTTTTAGAATAAACTCGGGATTTTAAAAGAAAACTCGGGATTTTAAAAGAAAACTCGGGATTTTAAAAGAAAACTCGGGATTTTAAAAAGAAAACTCGGGATTTAAAAAAGAAAACTCGGGATGTTAAAAAGAAAACTCGGGATTTTTAAGGCTAAACTCGGGATTTTTAAGGGAAACTCGGGATTTTTAAGGGAAACTCGGGATTTTTAAGGGAAACTCGGGATTTTTAAGGGAAAACTCGGGATTTTTTGAAATTTGGGTTTTTTAGAAACTCGGGATTTTTATTTTGAAAACTCGGGTTTTTTTAGAAACTCGGGTTGGCCGAGATTGCGTCGCCGACTAATTTAAAAGAATTTCCACGTCCGAAAAAAGTGAACAAGAGCAAGCCTCATTGTTGTACACGGCTACTGCTCTGCTGTTCTATAGCCAATATAACTGGTTTGGTTTATAGGTTTAAGTTATAACTTTCTATAAGTAATGCTATATAAAGATGCACACAAAGATTTTTTATATGACTAATAATATAAGTGATATGACCGTTTTTTATGCCGTATTTTGTTGATGGGGATTTTTAAACCCTTTTTTTAAAGCTTAGAAGAAGGAAAGATTAAAAACAGGAGCTTGGAGGCTTGTAGAGGCAGGCCGGTAATATTATTTTGTGGAGTGGAATGGGGAATGGATGGATGAACATGAGAGTCCGGAGGAAGTGCAAGAAAGCATATTAAAAATGTTTTGAGGTTGTTTTGCAATTTGCATACAAATTACGTACATGGTGGAGTTATTGGATGATTAATAATTTTAATTTTATTGGTTTAATTGGTAAGACCAGTTTGGTATGCATGAATGAGTATTTTCGGGAGCTGGGGATTATGCTGGGTTAGAGGCGACAAGAGAAAGCGTTTGTGGGCAAGTGTCAACATGTATCAATGTCAAATTAGTGGAAGGGTAAACAAAGGAGTGTCACTGACGACAAACTGGTGTGTCCCAGATGGAACAATTAGCAGAACAGTTCTTCTGGAACTTATGTTGACCTTTGGCGTAAACCAGGAATTGTTAAGACAACTACGCTTTTGACTTATAGTACATGCCGATTTGGGTTGCTTACATGAAACAACCAAATGTTAAGCGTAGATAATCCATTAATCCCTGAAAATAAATATGGTAGAATCAAGTGCAGTTGTGTTACATTTACTTTGGAAATTTGCTACAAATTTGTTGCTTTCATTTCAACAAACGTTTCCTTGTAGTTTACAGTCAGGAGATGTTTGTCATTGTGTGTATTTTCAGCATAAAGCGAATGCTACCGATGTAGACAGAATTCTGAAGAGATTATGGAATAATTTAAATGAACTGAACTCTATAATTGTTAACTAAAAGCTTGTAAGTTCGAAGATCGTTTATCTGAACTAGGTCCGTTAGCCCGTTCCCTTTGAATTTTAGGTACATTCAACATTGACTACCATGTAGAAACCGATGCAGGATGTGTGTGCTTTGCATTTATCAATTTTTATTCATTCCCATCTCATCGTCCTGAGAAAAAATCATTTCAAGCTAAGCATGAAAGTGCTTTTGTTAGGGTCTTTTGGAACCTCCGGATATCTTTTTTGAAATCTAAAACCATGACGATACGGTGTATGGATAAAGCGATAAGGCATACAGTGTGATTTACATGTTCCACATTCTACATATTAAACGATTTATTATCGGATTGTAGAGTAAAATTACTAAAATAATCTTCATAATTTATTCTGCTGCATATCCAGAAGACAAGAATAGCAGGGCAATGAGAACAGTATTGTGAGTCACAATTTGTGACTGGGAATATCATCGAAAAGACCAAAATACGTAGATGTAGATTTCATAATAAAAATATACTCCCAAAACAACACGATTAATCCCAAATGTACTTAACTAGCTGTCTAGTGTGAATTCACATTTTTTACAGAAAAATTAATGCATACAATGAACAGAAATCATAAAAGCAAACAAGTTTTATCTTTGGTTGATGAGATAGACGTGGACATATGCACACAAAGTATAGCAACTATCAAGGCAGTTTAGAAGAAAAATGCATGATGATTTGATGGCCAAACGTACAAAACGAATGCTAGTTTAGTGCCAACCCTTTTTTGATTCTCCTTCACATTCACACTCACACACTATTCATCATATTGATAATCATCATACACACTAGTGGTAACGTGTGCTTCGTAGCATTTTATTAAAAGGATGCTATAAAAGCTTCTATACAGCACACTCCGCTTGTGTCTAGTCAATTTAAAAATCTCCTAAAAAACAACAAACTCCACTTTCGTAGTAATGCTTTCAAAATACCACGAACGTTTCGGAAAAGTATAGAGGAGTACGCAAAAAACAAAAGGGTAATGAGTAATGAAAAAATAAGCGAATAAAAAGAAAACTATAAATTATTCCTATTATTGCTGTTATTCTCATCATTCCTATCGCATTATATGGCACAGCATCTATTAACAACATTTTAAGGATGTGGTTTTTCATAAAATGTTTCATTTGTAAGTAGGTATGTTTATAACGTTTGTGTGTGTCCATACCTAACACACATTTTAAATGTAAAACCATTCAGCGTAAATACCCCAAAAGAATTGACTGAATGACTGTTGAACAACTGAGCTCCCAGTCAAGTGTTATCTGCTTTATGAGCATTGTAATTGGGATTTTCATTTTGTGAAGTACAAGTAGCCAGTACTACGCCACGCTAACAATGTATGACTACATAACTGCCTACCTGAATTTAGTGTGATTGCCAATTGCGTTGCAATAATGCATTAACAATGAACCTTTCTTTAGTTGTACATTCCCGTTCTTGTGCCGTTTGTCTGTTATACCGTAAAGCTGTAATAAAAAGAGCTTCAGCAGGACATAGGGATAACTTAGTTGTATAAACCCTTGTAAGCAGTGCCATACTTTTGAATCATTTGAGTGCATACCAGTTTCATATTATTTGATTATCTCTCATGATCTAGTGTATACACACTCAAAAATTAAGGGTTCATTCACACTCAAAGTACATTTACTTTGAAGTTGTTTTTCTCCCCTGCATTGATAATAAGATGATAATCATATTCAATTGGTACGTCAACTGTTGTGTGTGAACGAACGCATCCTTGTTTTTGTCAGAAAAGTATGAATGCAGAGTACATTGTATTTTTCATTGCATGTGATTCTTGAACTACTACGCAGAAAGCAGTTTTTCTCATTGACGATGATCATGATGATGATGATGTTGTTGCTACTTATGACTTGGAAACTACCTACTTAAACTGTTCATATGAAAATCCACAGGATGACGATAATGTTGTTGGTATTATACTGTATCGTGTACTCCCTCTAGTGCGTGTACCACTGCCACTATCTTTGAATTCTTAATAAAAAATATTTGCTAGGATACTTTGTACTAATCACCTTGTGCCTGCTTGCAATGATGACGATCATTTTTTTTCTTTCTCAGAGTCTACACACTGTCTGACTAAAAAGGGTAATGCACAATGATTAAACGTAAGCCCGTTTCTGCTTCACATAAAAAATGACGCGAATGATTGCTCCTATGCTAATACTGATTGCTAGCTTGTACGTGTGCTAGGCATTGTTTTGCGGGTGAACAAAGAACACGTGAATGTCGGGTTTTGCAAAGAGTCTGCAACTAGGAATTATATCATGTCAATAAAAAAAGAAGACTCAAGACAAAGATTTTTATAAAATGTAATTCCACGCAATATTTTCGATTGCAATGCTTCTTTGATACGATACAAATGTCTTTCTTCGAAGTTTGGTAGTGATCATTTAAGTAATGACGTTGGTCTAAAGAAAAGAGTAACATGAAAGCAGGTAAAGATCGTCACGATTTTGATAACTACTGCATTTTAGCAGTAACAGGACAATAACTACCTAAACTACCAAATGTACTGAATGTTCTGAGTCAGATCTCCTGACACGATCTTTTTCCCTGGAAAGCAGTACAGCTTACAGCTGCATGCATGTTCCAGAGGGTTGTAAGGCCTTTCGCAACATAAATGTTTGATAGATTGTGGTCTTGTGATGTATAGATAACGTCATTCAGTTTATCACTTAACAGGAAGCAAGCTGACATTTTGCATGATTTTTTATTTTTGCATTTTCATAACATGACACGTGGACTAACTTATAAGTACAACATAATAAGCAAAACATCTTGTAATATGACCAGCAAAGACATAACCATAAAAGTTTATAGATTTAAAAGTTGTAAAAATATCACTGCATTATCTTAAACATGAGTCAGAGCCAGACTGTCTCAAACTTTGCAGTGCAAGAAACCAGAGAATTAACTATGACGACAGCGACATAAAAAAGCTAAAGAAAGCGTGCAATAGCTGAAGACCGAGAAGAACCCACTAATAGCCCATCGCTATAAAATCATGAGTAGGCAGATGTGAGATGGCAAAGGACACTAAAAATGCCTTGCCTGAGCTTTTACACTTTAATTGACGCTCAATAAAATATCAAAAGACTGTTAAACTGACTAGACAGCTAAATCACAAATAAAAAAAGATGTGTCAGTAGATTCAAAAGACTGCAAAGACAATAGATTTCAGTTGTTTTGTAACACAATTCAATTGGAAAAAAAGAGAAAACGGGAGCTACCAATTCACATGCATTATTGCTTAGGAAACGGTCCTGGTAAAAAGTAACGAAAAAACGTAAAATGACAAAAATGTAAGGTTTGTCAACGTGCATTATTCCAACAAAAATACAACAAGGAAAGAATACATTTAGGTATCTTCTGGGACTCTGTGGGACACACAATGTACTTTTGTTCTTGGCAAAAAGATTTTTTACAATAGGGAGTTATAAAATCAAGAAAGAAACTGTAAAAAACGTTGTCCTATCTCACTACTCTAACCCAATTCTACAATAAGCAGTTCAAACAAAGTAGCCTTTTTATGCCTTATCATGTCAGCAGCATCCATATTCTTAACTTCAATCAGGCAGCAACTGTGCAGTATTGAAAAGCAAATAGCAAACAGATAGTATAGAAATTCTCATCATTCTTAACAATGTATTTAATGCTCATCCTCATTCCTCGTCACAATGATTGTGGATCTAGGATAGCTATAGGTAAATGCTAGTTATTGTAAACGCTTTGCAATAATGTCCTTCTCGACGCGTCTCTAGTCTAGGCCACAAGTGCAATGTGGGATAGGAACGCATTTTAGAACGGAACAAATAAAATGCTCATGGGTAATAGACAAACTGCATGCTACTACTTATTACCTAGCTTTTACTACTTTACTACCTGTCTGCCAGCCATTTCTGATACCAGGTAGAGGCAGTTATTCGAGGAATATGGGCTACTATTCTGCATGGTGATAATAATGATGATGAGATGAGGCACTTATTACTTAAGGTGGTTTGCCTGAAGGTGAATCGGGCGAATGAGTCATACGCTACTTCTCCTGCTGTGGTGTGGATATGGACAAATGCATAAGATGAGGATCTACCTATTACTATGTACGCACAGCGTAATTTTATTGCTGGTGACATTTCTTCAGAACGAGCAACTAATTATGTAATTGAAAAGTCATGCCTGCTTTTGCTAACCACTCAACCACTGACTTTGGACATAAATATATTATTAGAATTTGCATCAAGGACGAATGCTTTCTATTTCTATCATGTGAAATGAAAACTGCATTTTATTCCATTATACCACACTTTGCACTCTAAACAAGTTTTGCAGGGATGTCGTCCATTACTGTGTTTATCACAAGAATTCATTTGTGCGTTTTCAAAAAATGTCCGACAATGATAATAAGGTGCTATACAACTTTAAAATGTGATTCGTTTACCTTCTCTTGTTGGGTAATACGAAGTAACTAAGCCTAAGGGCAGAATAGAATAATAATGTGTGAAAAACAAGCTAGAGGCAACAAGAAAGATGGTTATAAAAGGAGGAATGTCTTTTGCACAAACAAGATTGCTAATTAAAATTCAATTTACGATTTACTTTCAAAAGATCGCACCTTAGCAACATACTGACCAGCATTTTAGCAGTTTCTTATCATAATTCCTAGTGACATTGGAAAATCTTACCGTACCTTATGACCGTACTCTTACTGTACATCTTTATGTTCTTTAATGCTGTAGTTGTGTTTCTGTTGACAAGGATAATGTCTTTTAAAAGTTGGATTGAATCAGTTTTTAAAATAAAAAGTATGCTGTTAATGTTATTGTAGCTGAAACGCACTAGCAAAGCAATTGCTAGACAAATTATCAACAACTGCTAAAATTGGTATTGAATTAAGAGGCATCAAACATCTTTTCGTATTTTAATTTCGAATGCTTTTTACGTAAATATTTTGACTATTTTTTTCAAACAAAAATGTCGGAGTAGCAGTAGGAGTAATAGTGGTAGTAGAAGATAAACAAAATCTATACACTGCTAATAAATATTTATCGTATAAGTAAACTTACGGCAAAATGCTTATTTGGTAAAATGTCTGCACTAGTAAGCCGTAAAAATATGAATTACACTGTTGTATAGCTAATGAGCCCACCCTACCATATTGGCGTATTGTTAAAAAGTGCTCAACTAGCTCAACCTTTAAAACGAAGTAGGTGTTGGTAATCAAACAAAAAATGCTCTACATTTTATACGCAATCATAGCTTTAAAATGCTTCTGCAATTTCAAACCATTCTATAAATATTTGTGCACAAAATGTTGCTAATTTTAATCGAGAAGTATTCAAGCACTCCACTTTAGTAGCAACATCAGTAGTGGTACTGTGAAATATTTGTATTTTTGTTAATATATATTTGTGTTCAACAGCTTGTGCACATAATACACGCATTACTTTGCTTTGCTTACCTTACTTCCAAGTCATTTTGTTTTGTTAGCAGTAATTTGATCACTGTCTTACAATTACCGGAAGTAGGTTGAAATCGAGTAATGTATACGTAATAATATATTACAAGACTTGCGTTGCGCACTTGAGTTTCAATAATAGCACACTTCTTTAACGCTTCCTATCTCTATAGCGGCATTTCACCGCTAAATGACGCAACAATTTTAGGAAATAAAACTTGTGCCTGAGGCGTTTCCACTACTATTAACTTTGAGGATGTAATATTCACCCAAATTGCAAATCTCGTTTGAAGCTAGATGGGCAACGGATAGATCAACTCTATCCAGAGAATTAATATTTCTAGTATCAATATTTATACTAGCTTTCACTGTCGTAATGCACTTTATAAAAATAGACTAATCTTGTTTTCATTTTCAGTGTCAAATCTTTTATTCCGCCTCAGTTTGCAACTTTGTATCCAAATTTAATGGATACGAGGTCAATCTCATTAGCGAAAATAGCAACAATAATTTTTATTTCCATACGTTGCAACAACTCTCGACAAGAAACAGTGGTGTGCTGGTATTATATTATGCTGATGCCTTCACCACCAGCATAATACCTTCACATTTATGATTATCGATCCTTCTGTTATGGCAGCACTACTACTTTCACATGAAACAATAATATATTTTTATACTATAGCGTATATGGTTCATGTGAGTAGTTGCTATTTCAAATGATTTCACTCTACTGTTAAAAAAGAAGAGTTCCATTTCCAATGTCTTGTCTATTTTTTCATTTTGCTCACTTTTACGTCCTCTTGTTTGGCAATAACCTTGAATTAGCTGGGTTACAATAGTGTGCTTTCTCCTCCTCTCTACCAGCCTTTCTACGTCCACGTAAACCACGTCGCCTTATATTTCCTGCTAAAGCATGTGGGCTCAGGCTGATTAAAACGTGAGAGAGAAAGAAAACAGCACCTCGCGGACAATGACAAAGACAACGGAACACGGGCTTTTATTTAAACTACTTGTCGAACTATAGACCACTTTGGAGAAACTCTTGTTTCAATATTAACATGTTATCGATACTTTTTCTTTTTGTTTGAAAACATCAAAACAATCATAATTATCTATAATCATCATGGTACATATACATTGGCCAACTGACATGCAAACTTTAATAGCAAATTGCTTTTTAGTACACTAGTGGTGACTAGCGCAGAAGCAACAGTAAAAGTCGATACAAATGTCCTTCAAAAATGTGACACCTTACGTGTTCCAGTGTACCCTATATTATTCCGAAGAAAATTGTGGTTAATTTATGAGGCTGTTCACAAAGTGGAAAACAATGTCCCAAACTGGCAGTTTGGCAGTTATATTGATAAATAGCTTTATTATAGCTCATCTTTGCACTAATTATTTATCAATCTTTCTAGCCTTACCAGCCAATTCGTTTTAATATTTTGTAGTTGTATTAATGCTCTTGTTTTATTTTATTTAGCAAATATACTTGAGCTTTGAGTTTGCTTAGATTTGGATTTTTTACACGATAGGATAACCCTTAATATACAAACTAGGAACATGCCAGAGGCGCAATTGTGTGAAATGGAAATTAATGCGCAAATACGTCCACCACCTCAGGTCACATTTAATGATACCAGAGGTCACATTATTTTCTGCACAAATTAATCACTCTATTTTTATCCTGACACTTTTTTAGATGTTGTTTTCCGTGAGGTTGTGTGTTATTTATCGTCTTATCACCAATTCACTATTAGTATCACACCCTCACTATGTGTATTTCCTTATCGGGCGTTATCTCATTTCGCCCCAATTGCATAGCATTGCATGTTCCACACGGTCGGACCCGTTCACTGACCGATCTATTACGTGCTTACTGGAAACTGCAAGACGCTTCAACCTTTTTGCTTTGTCTTTCGTGAAATTATTTACCATTTAATTCTCGAGTGCTTTTCTAATGAAATGAAAACTCAAACATGAGGTGTACCTTTGCACTCGTTATTATGTCATTATAAAAGTGAAAATGTTTTACTACCTATAAACCGTATTCATACGCCTCTCAACAGCTTTAACATTTCACCTTATCGTATTTTTACTATTCCTGGGATTCAAAGGTGTGACCTATAGCCCCCACGCTGGTTTAAATTGGAAGTAACGGAACCAACAATTCTTATGATAAAAAAATCTTTTGTGTATAGCTTACAAAAATACCTACCTTTTTAAACGGAACGCACATGCTTGCACAAGACACAACGGCTTTTTTGAGTTTTTTGCCTTCCTCCTCTCTGGCTT
The DNA here is from genome assembly GCA_029691765.1 of Entomobrya proxima. NCBI lineage: Eukaryota > Metazoa > Arthropoda > Collembola > Entomobryomorpha > Entomobryidae > Entomobrya > Entomobrya proxima. The sequence goes on from CM056173.1 coordinate 12,028,133, forward strand.
CTAAATTATCACTAGATAAGCTGCTTCCTTAAGTTATTATTGCTTAAGAGTTTTAAAAGCTTTGCTTCAACTTTTACATTAGCATTTTTGGTAAGGTACAGACATTTTCTGTAAAAGAGTAAAAATTCATTCCTCTATCTGTTCAATTCGCTTTTCCTGTTCAGTTCTTTTTCAAATTTTTCTTTATAAGTCTTAAGATATTTTTTCCGTTTTTGGAAATTGGAAGACGGAGTGTTCAAAGACCACAAACTACTTCCATAAAGTACAAAGTAACCTAGCTTTGTAACCTTCGCTGTCTTGGTTAGACCTCACAAACAAACTTAATCATAAAGAGAGAGAAAAATGTGTCGAATCTCTCACTTGCAATCTTACAAAAGGGCAGAGCAAAGCATCCTGCACGTACGCACACCACCACTCCAAGCAAAACTCTGTGATTGTGAAATGACCAAACTGATTGTATCAGTTTACACACATACTAACATAGTATTAAACTACACAAGCTTGCTTACCCTCTTGGCCTGACTAGTAGTAGTAGCTTTCAAAAAATGCAACTTGCAACCCCACATTCATAGCAGCAGAAGCATTGCAAACAATACTCATATCCCATTCCATCCATCGCATCTCACATCTCCTTTGGATGTGTAGGTACTTAATCGTAATAATGTCTAACGATTTTACTATACAGACAGGGTGATGAGCATGCAGAAATGTTGGAGGAGGTGGTAATGATAGGGAATACTCTGGCAGAGTCAGTGCCACACACCACATGACACACAGCAAGCATATTATATTATTTGCTCCTCTTGCTTTAGTTCTAGAGAGAACAAACTTGGTTCTTATATATATTCCTGATGCCTTATGCCCTATAAAATTCCAAGTTGTACATCTTATCTCCTTTTTCTGTTATAAAGCTTATAGCTCATGTATGTTCCTCCTACTTGGTTTTATAAACCCTGGTTAATACGCGCAATGTTGTGCTGAGGGAACGTTTTTATAACTTTGTTTATTTGCTGGGCATGATGGAACGGACTTTGCCTTATCGACATAATATACTAGGTAGCATTAAGGTCTTTGAGGTGACTTGCTGCATGAAAAACTCGTAAAGTATACTAGCTGTAGTAGCATGATTTGTTACCATTGCCAACAATAAGATATAATGCGTAGCATGCATAGTACAAAATGCAAACAAAGTAGAGAGCATTGTTGGATAGACAAGTTGACCTAAGACACACCTTTCCAACACTCAACACTGTGGTTTCATTTAGTTTTGTATTCAGCTACATGTACAGGCAGTAACAATGCTTCCCCTAATATTCCAACAATGCTAATTAATGCAACACAAGAAGGAACCTAATATACTGTTACGCTACACTTGAGCATATCCTCAAAAACGTACAATTTGCTGTGTGCAAGTCTTACATTGTTGAAAATACAAAGTAGCAACAGTTTTGCCCTTTATGTGTGTAGCATTGTAAGCAATTATCTAACTAAATCTCATACAGTTAATCTCATAAGTGAATGCTTGAAATTTGGCCTATGCCCAGTGCAAACTGCTTTTAAAAGCTGCAACCCGTTAAATGCTACAAAACGTTCATGTTCATGATCAATCATAATTTTGGTGCATATTACTCATCAACAGCAGCACTATCACTTGAAAATGTTTCTTTGTTTTGCATCACTCTCATCAAACTCTCAGAATGTTATCTTTCTGGTCTCTATGCACTGTAGTATACGTGTAGAAAGAGAAAAACAACAACTGGCATAATTGCTGACGATCGACATTTTGCTACAAAAGTTACATAGCATGACATGACATCAAACAACATAACGAGTACAAATGCAAATTCAGAAAATGCATAAAACTTCTCAGTCATATTAAACTGATTAGCTTGTAATTATTATTTTATCACAACAATGCACTATTTAACAATGTGTTGCTGATTTTGCTTGCTATACAAAAAGTTGTGGGTGGTGTAAAATGAATTAGAGCGAGGCTCTCCAAAACATTTAGATTTGCTTTTTCATTTTCTCGCTAGATCCACTATATATGCTCTTTAATTGTTGCGTATTATTGATCATTAAACTGTCTACATAGAGATTTATAATTTTTTCCATAATTAAAATGAATGCCTGCACAAACCCAAAGTACGTGACCCGTGTAAAAGGGCAGAAATGAATATCCTTTCACATGAGCTTCAACATTGCATTAAATCTTTAGCAACTTGAAATTGAAATTCCAACTCTCCATTCGATAACGTATTGAGACTGACAAAATAATGCAAATTTCCCAGAATAATTGATAAGCTTGAGGAATGAAAGCATCTTTGCATCTTTTTTATCCTCCAACAATTTGCATGATTTTGATTTGCATGAAACTTTTTAAAGATGACTACAAATGATTTTCTAAGGAACACTATACGTTCTTTTTCAATATAAGAGTTCATTTAGAGGATTTTTCATGAATTATAGTGGATAACAGGATTTTTGACATTTTGATGGTTTTTAAAGCAATGGATGGATGATACAAGATACAAATACTACAACTTGTACATCTACAATGAGGGTTTCCACTTGAAGAAAAATACCCGATATTGTTGGGTGTTTTTGGGTTGGCTAACCAAATGCAGGATGGTACGCCAAGTTATTCATGAAAATGCGAACCAGATGTGTTTCGTAGTAACAGGCTGAAGTGCACGTTTTTTGTTGTAACAATAGACATGTATATGAAAAGGTATTATGAAACGATGCTGGTCAACCGACAAAACTTGGAGAAAACAAGAAACAAACAGAAAATGCATTGCGTACAATTCCCTCATGATAATAGCCCTTGGCCCGTCATTACATAAAGGCAGGTGCTATATGCGACTTGTTCTTTAGAATCCTTCTTTTAATTCGAATTTTTAAATGAGTGACGAAAGAAAAGATTCGTTTCCAAAGAAAAAGGTGGGAATATCAACCACCGTTAGTGTTTCCAGAAAGAAAAATGTTCCCACAAGAACTCATAATGGAGACAGACTGCATGCTCATAGTAAAAAGGAAGGTAACGCTGCTCAAAGGGAAAGATCCTTGACTGAATTGATCAACGAGCTTAGTTTGACCGAGTATGAAAAAGAGAATCTGCTTGACCCATTGCATTATGAGGACATTAGACGGAAGCCAGATTTGTGGATGGCAGCATTTGATAATCCCGTGGATTTCATACAGTACTGTCGAAAGAAAATAGATCATGAACGAGAAACTCTGGAGAAAAGCCGACTGGTGGAAGATGAGTAAGATAAGCAAATAATCTAAGCTATTTTACAAAAAATGAAAACCCAAGCATTGGAATATGCATTGATAGCGCTTGGACTAATGTTTGCATAGAATCCGCCAATTTGTTGAAGAATGGTCGAAAAATACAGAGAAGCATGCCAAGGTATTGGATGACTTGTACAAAGTTCAAGATATCAATGACAAGTTGCAGGAAGCAATTATGGAGGAGCGTACGCATTGCCAGCATCTCGTGGGAGAAAATGACCAACTTGAGGTGAAAAATGAATGCGGTTGTTATGTGGCATTTTTTAATAAAGCTTGCTGGTTGCATCGAATTTCATTTGCTATTTTTGTATATGCCCTATTATGTTTAGACGCAAAAGCAAATCTTGGAACGGAAGTATCAAGCATCCCTCCTTTTAGGGAAAGTTGACGACAGGGCTGTAAACCACCTTCTAGAGAGAAATCCTAAGGCAGTGCCATTGGCGGACAAACTAAGTCGTTTAAGAAAGGAGATAAAAAGTTGTAAGTTTAGAAACTTGGGCTTTTAATTTTTTTTGTATTTTTCTAATTTTGTTCAAATGTTTAAGCATACTATATTTTTACAGGCGAAGGTAAGCAAAACCTCATTGATGTTGCCGATCCAACAGTACTTGCTGTAAGGGTACAAACACTAGAAAAATATGTAGAAAATTTGAAAAGACAGCACAGAGAGGAAGTTACCGTTTTAAAAGAAACCATCAATCAGGGAGAATTGAAATGTAGCTCTATCAAAGCTCAGTACACAGATCTGGTGCAAAAGAACGCAAAATCGTAAGTACTTGTAGTTGGTTGTAGTTGTAATATGAATATAAATGATAAATGCAATAATTTCGCTTTTAGATTACAGGAACTGAAAGAGGTGCTTGGTGTAACCATAAGAGAAAATCTGAATTTGCGAGAGGAGCTAATGAAAAAGGATGCCGAGTTTCTGGAATCTCATTCGAAAGAAGTCACCCAAAGACTGCGCAAACCACCTTCAAGCCGAATTATGGAAGCTCAATTTGAACTCCACAGAAGTAAATGTAAGTAGTTTACTTAGGTATATGAAAAGCAAGTCTGTAAGCGTTGTTCGCTCATTCATTCATTCATCATTTATTGTAGCGGAGCAATGCACTATTAGTACTGCCGACATTGACAGAGAGTTTCAGTTAAAGCTGACCAAGACTGAGATAGAACTGGCCAAGAAGTCTAATCTTCTACGGGAAACAACGCAAAGGATTCTTATGTTGGAGCGCAAATGTGCGCGATTTGAGGAAGAAAATCGTGCGCTAAAAGTGGCTCACGAGGTATGTAGCTTTTTTTGACATGTTGTCACAAAGTAGCCAGTGGCCTCATGTTATTCGTTTAGCTAATGTTCTTTATGTCATCTTTTAGCATTCAACAAGCGCACTAAAATCTAAAGCCGAGACATTAGTCAAGCGTTGCGAGAAGACCGAAACTCGTTTGAAAATGGAACGTGCTGGTAACGGAAGTGACCTTCGCGAATGTAAAACCCTTCTAAAGACATTGATCACTGGCGTGAAGACCTTTTCCAGGGAACATAGCGACTTAAAGAAGAAGCTAGCAGAGTGCACCAAAAAGTGTAGCGCGGCAGCTCAACCTGATCCCGAGTCATTGGAAGTATTAAAAGCTGTAACAACACAGTCAAGTGCCTCGGATCTAAAAATGCACGCAATGAATCTCTGGCTGGGCTATGTACAATCAAAGGTAAACCAACTTGAAAACCAGACCACTGGTTCCAGAGGAGTTCAGCAGGGTCATCAGGAGGAGGATGATGGCGCAATGAATGTTATGTACGTTAACCCTTCTTTTACTGAAAAATCAATGGAACGCATGCGTGACTTTGCTAATAGCTCTGATGAAATGAAGGACTCGTGGTTAGCATACCGTGCTAGTGTTGACGGCTCAAAGTAGTGCACTATCAATGCCTCAGTATTATGTACCCTCATTGGTTGAATCAAAAGGTAAAACTCCTCCAGTATTGGATCGACTGAAGCTCGAAATACAACGCGTCGACTTGTCGTGTCGTTGTCGGAACAATTACCAATTATGTGTCAAATTGTTCATTTACAAAAACTCTCAGGTTTATTTTAAGGAAGATTTTAAGAAACTGATCTCAAATGTTTGTAGTAGAAAATAAACCAATTCATTATGTTATGTTATTACTTCACTTCACGCAAGATGAAAAATGCAATGATATGGAAAATAAATAGTTATCAGAATTGTTGTATATGACACGAATCTTTGGTTGTGAATCATATAATTTATTTATAGACATTTAACAAAACAAGAATAATCATTTTAAAGCTTTATACATACTTGTATATTTAAATAGCATTCACTTTGAACAATGAAAGCTCCTCATTCCTCAATGATACCATTGATATCATATTGAATTTGAATTAAAAATGGCATATATATAGGCAGTTAATCTTACTTGTAACCACAATCAAAATTCTAACTCTACTAATAACTTTTTACTTCATTGATTCAATACTTTACATTCCATATAATATTTATAAGGATACAGACATTCCAAAACATCAGAAAAAATATCGATCCTACAATATCAAAATACTGGCTAAATCAACGGTAATATAGTAATATATATTATTTAGGTAGTTTAACGGACTAGCTCAACAAAGTACATCCCGTCACCAAGTAAATGTTTATAACAAGCCTGATTGCAGCTGCTGTAGTTAATCGTTAAAGCAGTTTAGTGTCAGTCTGGCAGTATATTATATTAATTAATTAAAGTACCAAATCAGAAACGTTATTTGTACTTTTGTAACGTGATAAAATATATATAATACATTGTATAACAAATCAAAACGCAGTTCTGGTTAGTAAAGTGCATGTAAATTAATTTTACACAGAGAAATAAGTACAAAGATACACCTGAGCAACTAATAAAGAACTGAAAAAGATATACCTTATAATTTCCTGGGTTATATAATTTCTTGACTGTTTAAACGAAACTTTCTTACAGTTGGCATATATTTCAACACGTATGTTTGTAAAGTCACATTTGATTGAAATTAATATATTAATCTAAATGTTGGCCACTTTTGTGTACATTTGATTGTATTTGTATTTAATAATATGTTAAGCACAATATATTGAAATAGTGTATGTTCTATCTCGTCAGCAAATTATATTTGATTCTTTGAACGAGACAGTGTTCATGAACCAACCATTCAAGGTGAAGAAGCCTGTGAGTGAGGTTGAGGTGGGGCACTCATGCCTCCGTTAAGAATCGAAGCTGTTTCCTTGTACAGGAACCAGATATTGCCGGACCACAGGACAAAGTTTATGAATCCAAAAAGCTGAAATAATTTTTTCAAAGTGTTAGGTGAATACGAAAATGAACATCTTTGCGCATTTTTGGAAGGCGTGGCTATCACTTACAACACTGATGACCAACTTGGATTTTGACTCATAGAAGTTGCCGGTACATGTAAAGCCGTCGGCACAGGGTTTTTGCAGCCAATCTTCGGTGTCCATTGCACTGCCAACATTGGACAGTCCGTGAGCCCACGCACTGGCGCCGGCTATCCAGAACACTGCCACGATGATGGTGATGAAGAAGTCCTTTAAGAAACAATTAAGTACGTTTGAAATTCGCTTTATTCTATGCACAAAGTTGTTTGTTGTATAATAAATAATAATAATAATTTACCACAAGTGCAGCTCGATTGTTACTTAGGTAGATTTTGTCCTCCAGTAAGTACACGGCAATCATCACGGTAGCGTAGATAAATGAGATCACTCCGGTGAAAACGAAGAAAACAGCCTCACTCTGTTATGTCATATCACACAAAAATAACCGTTCCAATTATACACAAGCTAAACTACATAATACTATCCACATGCAATTTTAAAAACGTTCAGTCGATTGTTACCTGAGAGTTCCCAACTGGAGACAACTCAAATTTCTTTCCATTACAGTCTGGAACAGCAGGGTTAAAGCTCTGGTGATCCATGCTGGAATACAACACGCATGTTGCAAAACATTTAGAAATTATATTGCAAATGGGACTATTAAAGCTCACATTAACTATCTTACTTGAAGGGATATTCCGCAGCAGCAGACACAGAAGTGCCGTTTGAAGTTCCGTTACATTTGACTGTAAATCCATATTTTCCAGAGTAGTCCACTGTGGTGGCGAATGCACAAATGGCAAACAACTTTTAAACAAAATATGCATATAATGAGCATTGCAAAACTTCTAGAAATAAAGTGGTCGTTTTCACATCCAAAATTAAATGATTACCCATTGCAGAAGCTTAATGAACCCGCGTGGTTCCTGAAACGCTTGAATATTGAGGTCCTGAAAGTTTCACCAAACACAAGAAATATATCAGTTCATTATTGAAGAAAGTCATAGTCATGTACCATTATATTTATATACATTGTAGCAGTGCGTGATCATGTCAATGCATTTTAAAATCTAATTAAGTCAATCAATCATCAATCATCTTAGCTTCACTTTTTCACATATAACCATGCATAGAGAGATATAAAAGGGGTACTGGAGTGTTGCATTGCAAGTACACGACGAGCATTGTTAAATGCAACAGGTGCGCCCTAACGCACTTCAGCAAAAAGTTCATTTAGCACTTTTCATTCAATCAAGCTTATTAGTATCAGATTTTTAAATAAATTGATTTTTCACTCTTACACCATACGTAACAATACTTTATACATTGACAAAATAGATTTCGAGGTATATTTTCATAAACTTACCATAATGACAAGGTATGAAGATCAGTGCTTCCAATGAAAAAGCTTTGTCAGAAACTTCAAAATTTTATTTAAATTTCCAAAGTGGCCAAATAAAATGGTTTTGGAAAGGTGTCGAAACAAACAACTTCCACCACTGCCAAACCTGAAGTCTTAATGTCCTGTCTTAAATTCACACGTAAGCACTAAGAGCGAGGAGGCCTTTATCTTTTTTACTTGACAGATAGTGGCATAGGTTCCAAGTACTATAACCTCAATTCGGTTTTTTTTCACAATAGCAGCCTATCCTCTCTTTTCATTTCTTATCATATCATGTTATATAGTTATTATGACAAGGTATAATGGGCTAAACGGACACCCAAAAGATAATATCGTAAAAGCACCTTTATAGACGTTTTATTATTATGATTGCCTAAAAGCCTAGAACACGGTTCCGGTTTTCCTCGTGGATAATGAGTATCTTGGCACTTCTTGTACTTATACTTGTTGCAAGACAAACTATCTATATAGTAAAAAGCGTACATGCATATAAAAATCCAAAAAGTTTATTGCTTATATCCAATATCCATCCACTACTGACTACATACGCTTTTTACTGGACTGGACAGAGAATTTACTTTACACTCTTATTACTCAAGTGCTGTGGGCTTTGCTCATCGTCCTCCAGCACACAAGTTTTTTCACACACTTCTAGGCCAAGTGTCGTGCATATGTTTTAAAAATTGAGATATGATGATTTACATACCAATTTACTTTTCAAAGCCACATCTCCTCTACTAAGTAATGCATGTACAAACTACAAACATACACTCCTCCTAATACAAATATATATAAAATGAATAAATAAGGTGCTCATGCATGCACTGTCGTAAATACAATCATCATAAAAGCCCATCAGACAAATATATAATATGTTCTCTTATGGTGTAGTCGCCAGTTTCAAAGAAAGTAAAAATACCGATGAGGAACGCCATACAGAGCTGAAGTGAACGCTGTGTTTTTTATTCTTGTTTTGTCATTCCAAGTTACAAGTATAGAAGTAAAACTGAGCAATTGAATTTGTACAGAGAGTAAGCTCTTTGTACATACCAGATCCCAGATTATTATACCATGCACGCAGCGTTTCAGCGTATATTAGTGCGTCACCACACAGGTTTATGAGTTATAAAACCCATGCTTGTTTATGTCCTCTAGTATTATCATCCTTCCTCTCTGAGAGGGTCGGACAGGCTTTTTATTTGTAGTAATTTGCAGCGTACGAGCAAGTTTTTAAATTAAAAGTACATGAATGTTTTTTGCTGAGTATTATTATTGGAAATGAGCAATTATGCTACTTCATCAGGGAGACGACAGGTGCTACGTTCAATTTCCGTTTAAACTTTGAAAACAGGTTGTGTAGGTGGGTTATACAAATGTTGGGTTGTCATTGTCACTGTCAGATTGAATTGTATTGCAGGCAAGGCTTTGTTTGTCCTATCTGATATTATGATGCTCACTATTTGTTTAAATGCTTTATGACATAAGACTATGTGTAATCGTCGAAAGATAAGTGTACTTATGAAGCATGATGATGATGGAGGCATGGTGATAGCTTCAATGATGAATTCAAAATGTATCATGTGACGAATACCATATTTATATGCTTGGATTGAGTAGAGATCTGAGTTGAAATTTCATTTTCTTAAAAAATGCAAATTATTTTAGTATAAATTTTTCAAAAAATGAAATTTCAACTAAGATCTGTACTCAATTCAAACATAAAAACAAGTATTTTGTTAAGTCATGGGGCATTCTGAATTTATCATTGGAACCTACGCCATACTAAACGGTAGAGATTGCTAATGCATGCTTGAAAAGCCTTTTTACAAATGCAAATAGGATTTACATACCTTGACTTGGGACGAAGAAAGAGTAGTAATCACTTCACACTTTTTCTTTGGAAAAGTCCATGAAATTGTACTTAAGCAAAATGTATAAAATAAGATGAGACATGAGATTATGAGATGGCAACGACAGGATGACGGGAAAGCATACACGTCTAATTTTTAAATATGAATACATAAAGAAGTCTATTGACCTGGTGTTTTACCTGCAAGTAATGTTGGACACATAAATTCACAAAAGCATTGAAAATGTTAAAGATGACTTACTTTCATATTGGTTAACATATTAGACAAAATACTTTGTAGCAATTGATTGTGTTCCACTTTATCCAACTAATCGATGTGAAAAGTAAGAACCTAATAAAAATCAGAGAATATGGTTTGTAAAAATAGTTAAAGCCAATGCTACATCTTATATTATGATTTTAGTAGAAAAACAAGGACACAATCTATTGTTTATTCTGTGGTTTTCCTTCCCGGACAAAAGTTGGTGACACGAAAGCAGTAAAACAATTGCAAAAAATCATATTTTTAATATCAGTCTTTTTATGCAATGAAACTAACATTTTATTTTAAGTACTTACCTTGTAAAAACACAGTATAAGTTGCACATTTGCAGATTAATGTAGTCGGCATACTTTTATATTTATAAACAAAAGAAACTCATATTCATGTACTATTTTCATAATTGTCATGTTGCATGTACCTACAATCATAATATTACTTAAGCCATAGACGCACTACTAACAACTATTAAATTCCTTATTACAGGCTTTTTAAAAGATAGCATGATGGTAAATACATAAAAAAGTTACTGCAATAGTTGTTATCTAAAGTTTCATACAAATAGTTTGCGTATTCCAGAATATTAAGTATGCAACAGGTATGATCGTCATTTGGCATCAACAAAATGACAGCATTACACAAAAATCCAAAATATTGTCAACTGTTTTCTTGAAAAAATACTTGCAGACAGGTTTACAAAAGCTCAGTCGGGGTAACGTGATACTGTAACCTATAAGCAAAGAAAAAGAATGTTTCCAGATATTCCAACAAGGAATCAATGTTTAAAATCTTTTTAAGATCGCATATCGTATCATACACCGTTTCGTTTTAGTAAGTACTTTGTTTTGTTTTGTGTCAAGCTGTGAGCTACAAGATCAATCAAAAGTCAGTTCGTGCTGTTTTATAAGCACCACCGATTTAGCGATGCCACTTTGGTCTTCTCGTTCATGATTGAAAAATGAGATGAATGTCTTGAAATGCCAAGCTGTACTCAAATTAAGGCAAGTCAAGGTGCTCTTACCTTCAGAACATTATTGTAAAGCATTTCAAACAAATCTGTTTTGTCAGTGTGCAAAATCTCAAAAGTCAGTTCTGAGTTTTTTCAAGTGTTTACATCTATCTACCTTTGTGTTAAGTCTCTGGATTAGGTTAGGATTTACACGCTGATTTAAAAACGATTATAATGAAAAAGACGGGATACAAGTTAATGACGTATGGCATGAAATGAAAAGTAGAATTCAGTTGCATTGCTGATTCTAAAGTATCTTTCTAAAGATATTCATATGAGAAGCAAGCTCTACCACGTACTATTGCTACAGGAAAAATGAAGAAATGTGCAGACGATACAGAATCCTGGAATTTACAAACACCACACTAGTAGTTGTATTCTGGCATTCGGACTCACGTTAAACGCAAGTTTTCTATATACTGACAAATGAAGGGCAACGAGTTTGCATTGTACGCAGGGGAAAAAGGTAGCAGCATCATTGTACAAAGATTAACTTTCAAGTTTAGTCAACTTCACAGTGGCACCATCATCATCAGTAGGCAATGTTCATGCATGAATAATGCTGAAAGCAGTAAAATATTACTTGACATGTGGACCCCAAAAGTTCCTGGTAGCGTATACATACGCCAACCCTAAGCTTTTTCAATTTCATGCTTATAATGAAAATGAAAGGAACTTAAATTACTGTTGCTACTACTAACAGCACTCCATGTATGGCAATAAATACACACATATTTACTACGGACCATGTTCAAATACAAGTATAGTTTCACATGTGAGCGAACCCAACTGATTTAACTAATTATATGCGTAGAGCATGGAACGCGGACAGAGCACTACATACTACAAAACTGTACATATTTATAACATCTGCTGAGGCATGAAAGTTAAGACTCCAATTATTTAGGGTGGAAGCACACACAACTCACATAAACTACTGATCACAAAAAAATCATAGATAAGCTTAACATCAGATCTATATGTCAGGCAAAATCGTACTTAGGCAAAGCTAATGACCATTTTGTTATCAGAATATCACATAACTCAACAGTTAACACTACTGGAGTTAGAAAGCTTATATTACAGTAATGACTGTATCAGAAAAAAATCCTTTCTTCAGATATTCAAATTGATACAGTAAATGTATAATAAAAAGGCTAAAGTTTTTGTAGAAATGTCAACTTCAAGTGATTGTGTGCGTGCTTACCAGCAAACTCTCTGATATTGCATGTACTTCTTATGCATTTGATTTTTGTATAGTTTAGAGTATACTTTTTAATCAAATTCAAAACTATTCTCTTTAGTGTGAAATTAATATGTACACAAAGATACACACATGCATAATACAACACACAAAAAGATAATTAACTGATTGGCTACACATTATTTTACTCGCTTTGAGAGTAAATGTTTTGAGTACATTTCTATTATCAACTCATTACCAAATTTTTTCCCTATCCATGTCTACACTTTTTTACCCATTTCCAGCCTTTAAGTAATAAATGGTGGGTTATTGCGGTTGCTGTTCAACTGCTGAGTTCTAATACCATCATTATATGTACACTATACTATTTGTGGATGGACCAGCTAACCCTTAAGTAAAATGTGTCTTTGCTAACAATAATGCACGTGTAAACATATATATGTATTTTTGTGTGTGGTATTTTTCTCAGTTTTATTATTATTATTATTATTAAACTAATATTGCAAAAAATGCAAACCTTTTAATGTGTTGTGTGTTTTTTGTGTGTGTGTGAGAAAGTGATGACGATTCAGTGCAGTTTTACACTTTCCTGCCATTTTTATTATGAGCTAAAATCATCCCAATTTCCCATATAGTCATTCCACACCCAAAAGAAAGAAAAAAGTGTATCAACTCAAAACGAAACCCGAGTTGATAAAGCATGTACTTTCAGAAAGCTGGGAAATACAGCTTAAAATGGAAAAACATACAATTTACTCAAGTGCAACGGTGTAGTAGCAAGTGCAAGTGATAAAAAAGTTTGTAGGCACTTGAACATTCCTCAAAAAATTATGCCGACACCACTGCCACCACTACCACCACCACCACCGAGACATTTTCTCCTTATCTGTAATAATATCATTTTTACATCTTCACATGCACAATAATTCTATTTTAAGCAGTGAATCTTCTTTATACTTTGTACGCTCGTGAGCTATCAACATTGTATCGACTTTACTCTTTACTGCTGCTTTTGCTCTGGATTGCATCTTTGCTACCGTCTTACTTAGTGTCATTTTGAACTCAAGGCAGATTCTTGTCTTCACGCCTCTTGGACAAGAAGAAGAAGAAAGAGTGACGAAGACTGCTATCCTTATGAGTCATCGGTGTAATCATAAAATCACAAAGTGCTTTTGACATGAGCTATGTGTAATACCCTTCTCACACAAACATAAAGCAACTTAACATCAACTTATGTTTTACTAGGTGATCTAATTACCGTTTATCTGTATAATTTACCAAATTTGGTATTAGTGTGAGAATTAGTAGAAATAAACAAATTGACAAATTTACATTCGCGTGCTAAGAGTTAATCTTTTTAAAGACCAAGTGTACCGTGTACCAATTATCACTTCTTCTTCTTGAATTTTAATTTGGGACCATTTTTTGTTGAGAAAACAATATTTGTTGTCTAAACGTGTTAATGTGTGAATAAGGAAACTTGGTACGTTTCATTTCTTCCTTTTTTCTAAACATCACATACTGAAACTAAATGTGCAGCCAATATAGCTTTGGTACATTTTAAGCACAAATTCTAGAACACTGTTGTAGTGAGTGCATGGATTTTGCGGTTTCTGCTGTCTAAAATACTTGAAAGTATTAATTTTTTTGGAAGGAATTGACCAATACATTGTGAGCCATTTATATTAAATGGTTGTGTGTTCGTCGTCACAAATATTACTTCCGTGCAATTGAAACTCATCGTCCTAGGCATTTACTTTGTTTCCCAGCACAAGGAACAAAGGCCATACAAAACTTTCTCCAGAGTTCTCAACAGAGGTCGACTTCGGAAGAAAACAGTCTAGACAAGTGTTTCAAGTTGTGCCTTTTCTTGTCTCACTTTACCCTCTGTGCAGTGCATGCTGGTTTCCTTTCCATAATCCCGTGTACAGTTGCTTATAAAAGTTAAATATATAAGAGTGGAGGTCATTGACTATGTAACCAGTGCCGTTTTCGAAGACCCCACACGTCAATTTTTTATTTATCAGCCAATCAGAAAAATGACGTATCATCAGCTGAACGCGCCGAACGAGCGGGCACCACACCGCACAGAAAACGTTCTGCTGATGCGGCTGCTGCAAGCATCATTTTTCTATTTTCTGATTGGCTGATAAATAAAAAATTGACGTGTGTGGCCATGGAAAATGAAACTGTTACACCGCAAATCAGCTCCGCACTTATATATTTAAGTTTTATATAGGACTGTATGTGGTGAAAGCAACGTTGACAACCTTACAAAATAGATTCACAAAGAGGTTTAATTATCACAAAAAGCCATTAAGATGAAAGCAGTAAAAACAATTTCGAAAATGTTTACGGGCCGTCGGGAGAGTGATTCGCCCATAAACATTGGTCAACCAACAAATGTTCAACGAGGACTTCATGTAGTAAAGGATCAGTCAGGAGCACTGATAGGTCTTCCACCACAATGGGAGGCTATGATACGGGCAGCCCTTTCGTAAGTAAAAAATGTTTATTAAGTTCAATCATTCTACTTTTTAAACTCAATAGCTAATTTAACGTGTATGCACTTATAAATTGAGATACATGTGAACTTAAATTGAAACTTTTTCTTTGCAAACAGAAAAGAAGACTTGGAAAAGAATCCGCAAGAGGCTGTTCAAGCTCTTAAAGTTTATCTATCAATTAATAATAAGCCACAGGCGGAATTTAAACCTTTAGCCAGAGAGGAAGAGAACGAATCAAATTCCCCTGACAAATATTTAGGTATTACCGTAAATATACAATTGTATTGTATTGATACAATATGATATGTAGTTATTTACCTAAATTTATATTTCTAATTTGTATTAGATGAACCCGAACCTGTTCCAGCGTTACCCCCAAAAGCCAAAGATTTACAGGTGAGACATAAAAATTGTTACAATTTTGAGCCAGTCAAGCTCAATGATTCAGATTTAGCAGTATCAGCAGTTAATTAGGCATTGTGTTGTATTGTATTGCTTTATTTATGTCTTAATTAACGTGAGCAGACGCTGATTTCCAGCTATAAGACATACATGCGTGAAAAAAAGAATAGATAATAGCTGCCAACAGACACAATTGATATAAATCAATGTTGGTATTAAATTGTTTCATACGTTAAAGCAAAAGATGGTATTTTTACCATTACACAAGTCCAAAGATATCTATTAGCAAGCTAACCATCAACTTTAAATACATTCGCAGTATGCTCTAGTACTCTAGGTACTTAAACTTTTTTATTTGAAATGAATCAGAGGGACGAAAGAGATGAGGATAGTGGCGTATCCGTTACCCCGCAAGCCAGCACACCCGAAGTCGAAAGGAAGGGACCAAACACAAACACAACCATATTGAGAAAACGGGAAGATCCTAACCAAAACTCGGATGACGTTATGTATCAAATGCGTCTAATTTGCAATCCCAACGATCCCTTCAAACGCTTTGATAAAGACAGAGAAGTAGGATCGGGGTAAGTAGAGTTATTGTTTTTATTACTTTTATTAACCCTTTAGCCTTCTTCCGGAGAATAAAAAAATAGATCAGAGATCTGTGTGCTAGGGAGTAGCGTAGCGTACTAGTAGTACGACAAAGTGAAAGGGGAACTTGAGAAAGTCCGTGGTGCGAAAAGTAATAAAATAAAAGAACTCCACACAGCGGCTTCCTTTTTTACATTTCGCTACCTCTTCTGTTGTTTCTTCAATCCCGTATTTTGCGACAACATTTTTTTACAATGAGCCAGTAATACGGTACTAGTGTGTGTAGATATTACACGTACGCGCTCACTGGCTCACACCCTCAGTTTCCCTTTGTCTGTTTATTGAATCTCTAACTTCATTTATCGTTTAGTCGAGGATTTCATTTTCAAAGAGATTTGCGATATTGCAATTGTTTCCTTGTTCCAGCTTCCCACTTAATTTTAAATGATTACGTAACAGTAACATCTACACCATAAAAAGAAGTAACACGCACTCCGAATACCAATCCTTTGATCTGTTTCGATTTGATGAACACTTGCGATAATAAGCTCCTTTTTTATAAGATGGAAACTCGGATATATATAGAGGCTATATTGAGCCACGAATAAAAATCAATTAAAGGGGTTATAGCGTATATAGTGTTCACTTAGTATACATGCTTTTTCGATTTAATGTCAGGGAAAATGTACATGCATTATGGGACATATGGCAATAGGTCAAATAGCCATCTGACTTTGCTTGATGTTTTTTAGAAACGCTATAATTGTATGTATACTCATGATTAGATTTATAACCCGTTTAAGTGTCACACGCACCAGGTCGCATGTAATAAGATATTATGTTGGCCGGATGAAAGCTGTCCTTCAGTTTAGTTTTTTCTCTGATTTCCTCGCAATAAAAATAATTTGGTTTTATTTTTCTCCATTTTTCTGTATTTTTCTTACATTATAGAGCCTCCGGGACTGTGTATAATGCCTTGGATAAGGAATCAGGCAATCGCGTCGCCATAAAAGATATTGATCTGTTAAGGCAACCCAAGAAAGAGCTCATCCTAAACGAGATCAAAGTGATGAAGGGGTTCAATCATAAAAACTTGGTGAACTTTTTGGACGCCTATATTGTCGGAGATCATTTATGGGTAAGTAGAATGAGAAAAAAAGTCGAAAAAAGAGAGAAGTTAATAAACTACTGCTATTACTACTATACATACTTTTTAAAAAGTTGAAATGAATGTGAGATGTAGTGATATTATGGGTATGACCAAAGTAAGAAAAACCTGAGAAAGTGAAACTGTTTTCTACCATTTAATCTTCTCACTGCCTATGAGTATTTCGTCTCATATGCTACTACTGGTCCTGAACAACTTCATTTTCTCATTTTTATTTCAACTTAAAAAAGTCATCAAAGTAGCTAAACCAGGCGTTACAAACTTGAAAATAAAAACAAGCAAGGGGAACAAATTGGAAGAAAGCTGCTTGAAGCAGAGCTATCTTATAGTGCTCATTTTAAAGGAAACCAGAAAGAGATGATATGCTTATTTGCACAGAAAATAAAATTTCGCAGATTTTTTCTTTCTCTCTAATTTTCCTGTTCTTTCCGTTATTTTCCTTGGAAACTAGGTGGTCATGGAGCTTCTTGAAGGGGGTGCACTCACTGATGTGGTAACTGAGACAGTGATGCGAGAAGAGCAAATCGCAACCGTTTGTAAAGAAGTTTTGCAAGCCATACACTTTTTGCACAGTAAGGTAAGATAAATAAGCCAAATTGCCTATTCCTTTCTTCACGTAACGACTTTTCTTTATTCTGCCCAGATAATGTACATTATGTAACCAGTAATACTATCCGCACCTTTTGCAACCACGATAAAGTTCCCTTATATATATCCACATACTTTTCATATTAAAAAGTTGTCATGTGACTAATATTGCCATTACACGGAATAAAATTACCTTTATTGTGATTTGGAAAAAAACGCTGCATGGAGCAGTGGTGATAACAGCAGTGACATATTGTGTGTCCCGGTAGCAAACTTTATGCAATAAATATTATGATGAAGTCAGGGCTGATCGATCCCAGTAAACTTTGATCCAGAGGGAGAATATAGAGCTGGCGTGCAAAATCATTATGGTCGTTCCTTTAGTATTCAGTGCTATGAGTAGAAAGTAGGTTGTTTGATTTGCTTGAGTTTACTTGGTCCACAACCAAATATTATAATATTGCAGCAAACAATCTTAAGTATCCGAACGGAAAAAGAAGACTAGTTTTTAGTAACTGGACAAATCAAGGCATCCCGAGAGTAACGGGGTGTATTTTTCAACTTGGTTTTATGTGAAGGGGTTAAGTTTTCATATTCGCTGAAATTGTAACAAAGAAAATAGGTCAGCAGGAATATCAGCAATGAGGAAATAAAGCGTGAATGAACAATGAATCAAATAAAAAAATTGCCATTATGCATTAGTGCACTTACAAAACATCTTGAATTGGAATGTTTATGAAGTACAATACAAAGTAAAATTTCGATTGTCCAAGACTCAAAGACCAACATAAAAGAATGTCCAGCATCATCTGTCATTTGAGAGAATTAAAGACATTGACAAAATATTTTTAAAATGTGGCTGTTTTCATTCAATCTCTCTCTCTTTCTGATTGAAACTCAGATAAAAAATTGTTTGAAGTGTAGACACTGTAGTACATTATACAGTACACAAGGTACAGAGACTAGTGTTCCGATCTAGCAGTCAGTTTATTTTTTTTTCAATGCACTGACTTCAATCTCGTTGAGAAATGGTGTGCGTCTTTGTAAGAAAGCACATGTGTACATTTCCAATTGATATAAAACTTTTTTTCTCTTCTGTTGCTGTTGTCTCCAAAAAGGAAGGAGAAAAAGCTTTTATTATAAAATGGAAAAAAATAAATAAAAGGATATTCACTCACTTTGAACTTTGAAGTAAAGTATAGTAAACTCAACATCTAGTCTCAGAAACAACTTTTGAAGCCACTGGCTTTTCACTTGTGCTAATGCTGTATAAATATACTGGGCTCTATAAAAAAATGATCTATGGGTCCTCTGGACTTTTCTTTCTTGCACAGAGCTCACCAGCAGGATATTATGATTATGTTGAAAAAATTGTGTGTGTGTGTGTTCTTCTTCTCTATCTCTCTTTCTGTTCCTGTTTGACTTGTCGTTCAAACGTTTTGCATTTTCCTTTCTTGTCTCTTGACAAAGCGCTTTCTCCGTAATAAGATGAAAACGACAAGTTTCATCAAATGCTCATCCTATTTACAACGTCATACAATAGTGATACGAACAATGGGTAATCCTATATCCTGATAAAAGGTAAGGGAAAGCTGCTGACTTGTGCTGTTGTGGCGGCTTGGTGGTCGATCAGATATAATCTGTACAATATTTATATGTGCTCGGGTGATGATACTATAAAGGAAATCACGGTGGGAGATTTAATCTGTATATTGAATCGGTTTTCTTAGATCTGATATTAAAGAAATATGTATAGTGTGTTGTGTCATATCCTTGGAAGCTATGAATTCCCCTTTCTTCGTTACTTAATTTTGAGGAAGTTTATTTATTTTTTGGTGAAAGTGATAGAAAACTTGCATGGTTCAGTTTTTGACTTTGTCATGCTTTTCCAAAAATGTCTTCTTTGTGCCTTTTTTCTTTTATTGTACTGCGATACAAAGAGTTGTGATAAAGAAGGTGGAAGTATGCCCAGAAAATGTGATATTATCTAACCTGCTGTTCTGTACATAAAGAAATCATGGAGATCAGTCGAGTTTCCGTGATGCGTGAACAACAACGCAATAGGGCTGTGGACACTGACATAGTCTTGTTGCAATGGGTAACGTTTGCATAAGTCACCAGTTCCAAGCCTTAAGATAGCAGATCTTTATTCAGAGTATGTGGATTTACGTATTTCATGTTTGGAAGAAATATGAAAGTGGGGTAACTTGATACATGAAGATGAAATGAAGATGAATCTCTGAAGTTTAATACCATTTTTCCTTAAATTAAAATAAAATCAGGTTTGCCAAACTCAACCCCGTCATGTACATACAATGCATAATTTTTTAGGAAAGTATCTTGAGCTATAATTAACTTGCATTTAATACATTTAGACTGTGTCTTTAACAAAGGCTTTAATTACCTTTCGTATTTGTTATAAAACAATTTGGTTTCTCTTTGCAATTCCAGGGAATCATTCATCGAGACATCAAGTCTGATAACGTACTTCTAGGAAAAGACGGTTCCGTGAAAGTGACGGATTTCGGATTTTGTGCGAATGTTTCCGGTGATGAGAAAAGGACAACCATGGTTGGCACTCCGTACTGGATGGCGCCTGAGGTAAATACAGCGTGCATGTTACTTATAGTTAATTACCTAATTGTAGCGTGTCCATTTATTTTCCCCATGCTAAAATACATCATTCTCTTGCTTGCCCGCCCCTCCACACATGTTACATTTAGTCCGATAACATTTCAGTAAATTTGACCAACTTAAAACGCTTGCACAAGCTTAATGAAAACAAAGACCGGGAAATGGTTCCGCCTTGTATTCTTGGAAAGCTGCTTGTAATTGCATTAAACATGAATAGAATTTTAGGCTGCTGCTAACCAATCTTTAGGTTTGCATTTAGGTCATTTGGCCTTCTACCACCACACAGAGGTCTTGATTGTTTATCAGGGTTTCTTTTCCGTCATAGCCATTGCTTTCTTTTCCCAGAACCTCAAATACGCCCGTAAAATAATCCATTTCTCTTATTCAATCAAATCATCCGATTTCCTTATTGCTACATTATTGTTCTTGTCGGCGGCTTAGCTTCTTACCTCGGCAAGTAGTTATCCATTTTGCCTCGTTATTCTACTTATATTCTTGTTTAGCTCATCATTTTTTTCTCCTTTGAGTCTATACCCTGCCTTGCCGCTTCCTTACTGTATATCTTTGCCTACTTCCGCCTTTTTGCACGTAACGTTTTACTCTCTTGTATTGATTCCCAAACCGGCCATTTCTCTTGTTTCTCTGGAAAAGGAAGAAAGCACAGAGTTGTAGGGAGTTTGATTAGATTATTATTATTTCTCTGTATTTACTTCGAATTCCTGCTGGAGCGCTGCATTAGATAAATGGATGTTATGTATATGTATATACCTTTCCACACAAAGTAATTTTATTTTCATCCCGGCAGTGGAGCTTTCTTCTACTTAAAAAGACATTATATATCCTTCCGATTCCTTCCAACCCTCTTTCTCCACTCTGCATTGTTCTGCAAGTCTTGTAACAAATGAAAACAAAGCATCAACACCAAAATCTTGTCCAGAAGACGAAGAAACAAAGTACTTTATCAGCAAAGTGCTTCTTCTACCTAGTTACTACTACACAAAGGCAAAGCTCTCTCTTTCTAGCTCTTATTCCGATCAGCGAAAACAAGACAATAAAGAATTAAGAAAGTTGGTCGTAGCCCACACACACACATGGACGCTATAGTGCACTCTGCTATTACAACTACTCACTTGAGTTTTTAGCTCAGAACACACACTCACTCAAAGTCTGCAAGAAAATAGGATAATGAAACGTCTTGGGGAGATGAAGGGCAGAGTATCAGAATGTAGGTATACTTTCTTATTGGCAAATTTTACGAAAATAGGTCGCCGTTAGAGAAAAGACACCCGGTGAGGTTTTGGATTAATTTTGGAAACACACACACACACAAAGTCTCCTGGAGTACATGTTCATAATATTATATCAAAATAATAACAATAATACTCGTATAATATAACTTGAAGCAAATCTGTGTATGAAATACGTGGTATCTCCAAAATCCAATCTCCAATCCTTGCAAAAAATGATAACTTTCTTTTTTTGGTTGACTCCCAGAAGCGGAACTTGTCTGCTCTACTTTACCTCATATATAAATCCGATCATGTTGGAGAAACGAGGAACAAGGGTAATATATGCAGATGAGAATTTGTTTGGAATGTACACATGTGTGTAACCTGCATGTGTGTGTTCTTTTTAAACGCAAAATGTGTATAAAACTGGAATATATTAAAAATAGCAATACGTAAGTAATAAAGTTGATAATAATACGTTTTGTAAACCCTTTCCCTGTAAAGCTTGCACAGACACGAGGGAAGAAGAAGACTCTATTTTTAAAAGCGCAATCTAGCTCGAAAAAAATGGTTTCCTTTGGTGAATGTCACGGATTTTAGAAAATAAAGTAGGGAAAATGAAGAGCACAGAGAGAGAGAGGGAGAAAAGGGAAAGCTAACTGTCTATGTCATTGCTGCAGTAACATCATGGTATTGTAGAGAGAATGGAAATGCAATGAAATGAGTATATATTTGTGTGGGAACCACGAGGCATCATGTAGCTTCTGATGAGAAATGCATTGAAAAGCTGTTCCATTACAGTGTTAGTCCAGGGGGTCTCTCATAATAGCACCACAAAATGCTGCTCTACCAAGCTACCATTAGTGGTGGTGGTGGCGGTGGTTTTGGTGGCGCTTTCACTATTTACTTCTTCGGCTTTCTGATGATGATGCTATAGCTTAGTTGTAGAGTTGCTTCTTATCAGTAGTGCCGAGAAAGACAAGGCGATTTATAGAAGAGATGGTATGACTTTTCCTGTTTCCATCTTGATTATGTATGTATTGTCGTCATCATCATAAACTCTGCTGACGACAATGTTAATGAGTAGACCTTGTATTTTCAGCAAGCTTAAAATGTACTTTGGAAATAAGAAGCAAAAGAACGGGGCAAAGTGCGACAAGTAAAAGGGTTAGTTTACCCAGTTCAAATCAATACGTACCAGGTACAAAAAAAGGTGCAGGGGGCATTTTCCATAGTTTTACCAGAAATATTTACCTGCTAGTAGAAATATTCCTCTGCAAGCATATTATTCCCGTTGTCATTTGTCACATTTTCTAAAAAAATATTTCTTGGCCTCTTGCAGGAAAAGCAAATACTGATTATTAGTGTAAACTCAGGGTAACAATAAAGTCTAGTAACATGTTCGTCCATCTTGCACTTTTTAGTGACATCGTTATCGTTCCTTACACAGCTCTTTGTTTCTGGGTTGGAAATCAATGTCTTGTCATGTGCAAAAGAAAACAACACTCTGCTGACTAGTCTTGATTTGTTCGTGTCTTGTTGAAACAATGCTATTGCTATACTAATACCAGGAATAACTTTTATGAGGGCCGTGGGATGATATGATGAAGACATGGATGATGATGGATGCATCTTTTTTCCGTTTGATTCGCTAGTCGTCAACAAAGCAAAGGCTCCTTATGCAACCAGCTATAGAAAAGGAACGCAAGAGTTTACCGCGGAAGTAGGGAGAAAGATGAAGAAAAAGGAGATGAGTTTTCACATTGAGAAAATTCTCGTGTCTCATTCACATACGACACGGTTCACTGATCGTCTTCTCTCTGGCTAGCTAAATTAAATAGATTCGTGTAGTAGGGGCTTGTAGTATTAGTGTAGTTTGGTTGTGTGTGTGCTCCAAAGACCTTGTTGAATTCCTTGGTCTTGCTCGAGGATTTTGTAAGAGTAGTGGATGATGATATGAGGGAAGAAAAACTTTAATATGATCTATGTGTGTGTGTATGCTTTTGCTCTTGTTTGTGTATGTATCAACATGTAGGTACTCCGTTTACCCAAGTTTCTCAACCAAACTGGTGAAGTTTTCCTTTTAGATAGTGGCATGTAGTAACGGATTTGGAAGATGACCATGATGATCGTCTTTTAGTCTAGTGAAACATTAAAACGTGCATAGGAAAAATGGGAGCCCGAGATACATAATATATTATTTTATAGCATTAAAAAGGACATGAGATTGAAATGAAAATGTAGTGAAGCGGGGCATTGTGTACCTTTTGCTGCTGCTATGATATCACAAGCACAGGATATCGTTATTTTTCATCAGGGCTTGTGTATCAGTAATATCCGTTTTCGTATGAATTTTTTAACTCGATGCACATATTATGTGTGTTTGGTCTGTTTGTTTGTACAGCGTAAAGGATACACGCTTACCTTATATACTCGCTTATCGGTCTCTGTGATTTATGTCAATGTTGTGT
The DNA here is from genome assembly GCA_029691765.1 of Entomobrya proxima. Lineage (NCBI taxonomy): Eukaryota > Metazoa > Arthropoda > Collembola > Entomobryomorpha > Entomobryidae > Entomobrya > Entomobrya proxima. The sequence continues at coordinate 12,052,142 of CM056173.1, forward strand.
TTGTAACATACGTATTTCCTTTTTAAACAGATAAAAATGCTGGGATGATCATCTAAGCCAAGGTTATTTTGTTATTTTTTTTCTTCTAGGTGGTCACACGAAAGCAATATGGGGCAAAGGTAGACATTTGGTCGTTGGGTATCATGGCAATAGAGATGATTGCTGGGGAACCGCCATATTTACAGGAGGCTCCCCTCCGAGCTCTCTATCTGATTGCAACGACTGGCCGACCGGAAATTCCAGAGTGGCACAAGCTATCACGCGAGTTTCAGGACTTTCTTGATCGATGCCTGCAAGTCAATGTAGATGACCGATATTCAGCAGCGCAGTTACTAGAACATCCATTCCTTAAAAAGGCTGTGGCTACCCGCTCCCTTATCCCATTAATCAAAGAGGCGAGACGTGTGTTGCACAAGGAGATATGAGATGTGAAGGGGAAACTGGGGTAAATATGGAATTCAATTAGGTTCATAATTACCACGGAGTAAAATGCAAGGTGGCAAGGAGCGGGCATATATAGTCAATAGAAATTCAGTAAAGTGTAATACATTTCCTATTAGTATCGCGTTGATATATTTTATTTCGTTATGACTATTATATTGTTCAAGTATTAAAATACAAAATATAACTGAGTTACAATACTGTCGCGCTCAAAACCTATTATGCAAGTACGAATTCAAACGATAATTCCTGACACAAATGTTTATGCAATGAATGTCTTATGTACGGTTGATTGCCTATGACCTTATTAAAAAAAGAAGAGGGTTAAAACATCTAGAGGGCAAAAATGTTAAATTGCAATCACGGTTTGCAGAATCAAGTGATTTTTTCTAGGCCAAAAAGTTTAAGCTCATAAAAAACTGTAGTTTTTAAATAGTGCAATTTAATGAACCTACGTTTAAAAATTAGAATAAAAAGTATGTTTCAATTTGTTACTTATTACTTTGATTTAAAGTTTTATTTGCAAAATGACTATTCTTGTGGTTTTATGATATGCTTGCCAGTTAAAGACTTCAAGGTTTCTTGATCTTTATTTATTATTAAATTAATTGTAGATACAAGATACTAGTGTTATAGGGAATTAATGCAAACAGATAACTAATGTTTAAACGTTTCTGACAACTATTTCTTATTATTTTTTAAGCGTAAAACGAATTTTAGCCTATTAAAACGGTTTTGACACAATATTTCAACAGATCTACTGTGCGTCTTTATTAAACTGCATGTTATATTAAAATTTTCTATTGCAATTTATTATCATCGCAGTTAAAACAACAATCCAAGTTTTTTCAGCTTCAAATTCGTATATCATACACCATAAAAGCAAGCTTTCCTATCCCACGCCCACACATAGTTCGCATTTCACCCAAGTCTAGTTGCTTGAAAGCCGTAGGGTGTGAGCGTCGCCTAAATTCTAACAAGCGTACTCTGATTTTTAAAGTGCTAGCAGGTCATTTCACCAAAGACTTTTTTATTGCTCAAAATGGTTAAGCATCAGTCCCATTATAATAAAGCAGTGCAACATTGCATGGCTTCTGGACTATGGATTATGGGTGAAAGTTGAAACTTGAAGTCCAGCCAAGTCGACCAACCTTCAGAGGGTCACGTAATGGACCGAGTTCGCATAATACATAGTAATACTTCACATTGCACTAAATTGGCTTAATATTTAATTGTCAAGTAATAGTACGTTGGTTTAATAATACAAATAGATATTTCAATTTCACTTCCTTTTTAAGATATATCATACCTGTAGAAAGATAATAAATGCTGGTTTTATAGTTATTTCTATACGGAGTTATTTGAACCATACGTATTTCTACCACTGCGGGCTCATTCTCACTTGTGTCTACCAACAAACAGAAACCAGTACAGGCTCCTTCTAAAAATAAGTCTGTCTGTTAAGTCGGACAGTTTCCTTTTCCTTCTCCTGTTTTACATTTAACAACTAGAACAATAAAAAACGGTGAAAAGCAGAAGGGCCGCACCAGCAACGAATAAAAATGTCCCTGTCTACCGGATTTAAACTGCATGTACTCCAGCAATCCAGTTACTTAATAGATACTTAACTATAAGGACACTCTTTCTTGTCGTAAAACTATATTACATTTCAGGCTGTTTTAGAACTCGAAACAAAAAAAAACCAGAAATGCATTCCAATAAGGCGCTCTTGAGAAAGAAGAGGCACTAGGAAAAAAAGTTGAAAAAAAGAAATAATATCCCTCCTTAAGGACCACTATATGGCGTATCATATACTCCCCAAAAATTTTCTATTTTCAGCCTTTAGCATTATTGAGTTGATTTTTTCCTCTTTGTTGGCATTGAAATAAAAAACACGCATAAGCTACTACAACTGCTACTATTTTCCCCGGAATGGTACTACAACAAGTAAGATTCCAGAATGAAGATAGCCGTTGTCGCTGTCCTTTCTTTTGAAAAGAAAGTGTATAAGACAAAGCCAGTAGCAAAAAAAGAGAAAGAAAAAACCCAGAGAGGAAAAGGGAAAGTAGGGTGCTTGTTTCAAACAAGGAACCACCACAAGCAGTGTTAGAAGAAAGTAAGTAGTATACAGCAACAGCAACAGCAGCTAGTAGTAGTAGCATTTCCTTAAAAATGGTTTTCTCTTTCTTGTGCCTAGTAGACTTTGTAGGCAAAAAAGTGTGGAGAAAAATATTACTATTGGTATCACCACCACTGCACTCTATATGTGCATGTTCCATGGCCTGTGCTGAAGACGGATGGAATTGGAAACTTGGAAGAATGGGAGAAAATCCGAAAAAGCAGAGAGTTGTGTGCTCTGCTTGCTAGCTTCTTCTCTGGCTCCTCTGCTGCTGCCGTGCGAATATCAGTGGGAGATTGGAAGCCAAACTCGCCAGTTGTTTATAATTCTCCACCAAGTGAAGATCAGCATCTCGCAAGCAACGTATTCAACAGCAAAAGTAACGTCATCCTTTTTTACGTACTTTCATCAACAATAGCAACAGCAAAGCAACGCGCTTCAGTGCAAGAAACGGGCCGAGAAGTACTTAGTTTTAGAAGGGGACACTCTTTTATTTTCCCAACTCTTGTTGGCTTATAATGGGAAATCCCTTCTGCATAGCTTTTACTATTGACACTGTACTGCACCAAAAACAAGATCGTCACTCTAGTAGTCGTCGTCATCATCATCATCACCAGTCTCCAAGTGGGAAACAAGTAGTATTGGTGAAAAGATGCAAGTATTTTCAAACAATACTATCAAGAACAAAATCAACTCGACCACCACAACAACAACAAGCATCTATAGCGTCCTTGTCATTATTACCCTTGTCGTCATCATCAACAGAACAAAAGGGAATGGTTCTAAAGAATGAGGCAAAGAAGCTGCTGAAGAGCCAAAACAAGAACGCCACTATCAACAACAGTAAGAAGGTTACAAACACAATGTCCCCATTTTTCAACACCAACAACACCATCATCACTGCAATCGCTAACACGATCTTGATCGCATTAAAAAGTGTTACCGTTAACTAACCATTTCCAGCGGAGCACACAATGCCATCCTTCTATTCTTCCGTTTAATTCCGCAAGAAAAACTTTTCAAGTGAAATAGACACAAAGACAAAAAAGTAAAAAAAGAGACAGAAAAAATACGTGAAAAAAAGTAATTTCCCTGAGATTTTTTATACACAACAAAAGAACAGACAAAGGAACAAGTACATAATATCTATTTTCTGTACTTTTTTCTTTCTCGCTTGCAAGTTTTACATCATCATCATCCCATGCTTTATACCCTTAAAGATCTCTGGACAAGTTGTCAAAATTGTAAAGCAAGTTGTTAAGCACTGTGAAATAGACACGTTAAAAATAATAAAGACTTAAGCACGACAAAAAAGTGTTTGTTGAAATACAGGGATAATAGAAAAAATACTCTTATTTACTTGGTGAACAAAAAAATAGCAGTGTGCTGCATTGCATTACTCTCTCTACTGGGCTGAAAAAATATTGCTGTGACGGTTATTACAGCTATTATTATTAAATACGAGGACAGCAGCACACCAGGTCTGGCCTCCCTTTATTCTTTGCTACTCACTCTCGCTCTCTCTCTCTCTCTTTCCGCTGCTCTTTTTCTGGGGTGACCCGAAATGATGAGAAAAGAACTTGTTGTTTGTGTTTGGAAAACAGGAAAGTAGACAGAGTGAAAGTAAAGTCAGAGTGGTAGTGATTTAAGGGAGAAAAGGTGAGAGGGGCTTTATACCGAAAGCATAAATAAATCATACCCTTTTCGCAGCTTCTCTTCCACTTCCACCTCCACACAAGTACCACAGAGAGAAAGCGCACAGAAAAGCTTTCCATCTCCGCACTCTCCAGCTTTCTCTCTCCACACCACTCACACACAACACACGCTCCTCTGGCCTGCCTGGGGAGAAGTGAGAAACAGACTATTAAATCAGCTTCACGGTCTTCTTACGCGAGAATAAACAAGAGAAATTGTTTGGGAAAAACACACAGGTCTCTCCTCATCATCCAAGATCATACTGGTGGTCGCCTGGAGAAGGTGACGGTGGTGAGCAAAAACATAAATAATCATAAATATACTCGAAACTCGTACTCTCTCTCTTTCTCTCTCTCTGTCTGTATATTTATGTCTCTCTATGTTTGTGTACTATAATTTCGTTGTAGTAAGTGTGTGTATCGCTTCTTGTCTTACTATATGTTATTGTACTGATTATATCATCAGCATCATCAGCATCAGCATTTTTCATCAGAAACACTGTTCCTCTCAGGGTGTGTCAATTCAAGTGGGTAGTCGAAAGGGGAAAGCAACAGGAGCCACGCACATACAGAAAAAACGGTCCCATGGCTCTTGTTGGCTTGTGGCCTGGCCTGTAGTTTGAAAATATAGGAAGCAAGTTGCCAGAGTTGTATTGCACTGTACTGTACTAGACAGGTACTGATCGGGGTAAAAAAAACAACAACAGCATAGCAGTAGGGTTGTCTCTATATACTTTACTGTAACATTATAGTATTATAGATGATATAGACACGAAACTAAATAGGTAAAGAGAAATATATATTTTTGGGGTTATCTCACTTTTAAAATTTGAACATTCCCTGGTGCTTACACGAACATTTGTCAAGGAAAATGAACGTTACAAATAAGGTACTAGGTGAGAAAACTCTCTGGAGTAGTTGGTAGAGATTTTCCACGCAATTTGTACATAATGAGGAAAATATGTCTAGCCAAAATCGTGTAGTTATTTTATGTAAAAAGGAATTAATGAATTGGTATTATCTAAACAGAATAGAAAAGTAAAATTCTCACAGATAACTTAAGGGTGAAAGTCCACGTAAACATATATATATTTTCTAAAATGTGGGGTAGTATTGCAAACACATATTAATTTGCAAGGAGGGTGGATGTATTTCCACTTGCAGCACATAGAAACATGCACCTATAAATTATAAGACAAATTGCACATGCAACTGTATAATATTCTTGGTATATAGTTCTCAGGTTTTAAAGGTTATGTAAGTTGTCAAAGCATCCAAAGTCAGAAGGAATTTTGAAAGGGAGGTTTTTGTGGGCACGCACTATATACTGTGTACAAATCCTGAATATCTTCTTTTTACAACATTTTGTCCATATTTGTTCATCTTTTCTTTGGTGAGCATAGCTTGGTAGAACAACATTTACTTTTAAAAACTGCATTGATTCACGTTTAAACTTGGTCTGATTATCAAATATTTTTTTCTTTATTCACCATTTTCTTAAATATTATTCAAAATTTGCACTTTGAACAAAAAACTACATACATGATCTTTACAAAAGAAAATTTTACGGGGAAAATTATGCTTATTAACTGATACAGTATATGTACGAGGAGAAAGTTTCTTATTGAAGGAATCGGTCAATACAGAAAAGGAAGGGGGTAGAACTAATAAGGCCAACTTGTATTCTAACTAGTTAAAAATAACTAATATTAATTAGACAGTACTTTAGTTGCAATTGTTGTCTTATTCCTTGCAAAAAATGTTCTCGTAGTAAGATTAGTACAAAGAAAGTACATATTTTGTATGTATATCTCTGATAGGTAGCTTTAATCACTAAAAAAGATTGAGTATTAGTGTGGATTTTCCGAATAAGCGTATATAACTTTAAAAAGAACTATGAACGCACCTTCTCTAAATTCAAAGAAATTTTTAAAAGTTAGCACTCGACTTGCAATTATGCTAAAACTCTGTAAATCACTTATCCTATTATAAAAAAGTGGAAGGTGATAGGGATTTCCGTGCTAGAGAAAGTGCAAGGGACAGTGTTGGTATATGCCCGTATGGCAGAATATAATAAAACTATAATATGTGAAGTTACCCGACGAGCAACTTTCTATTTCATGCGAGCAATATGCAAATACATGTCATGACAGAAGAGTAGAGTGTGTGTGCACACGTTCAGCTAAACTTTCCAAATGAAATCCGGAGAAAGAACCTGAGGGAAATTAATGAAAAAAGTATTATAGATACGCAGAGAGACAAAGGAAAAGTTGCAGTTGTAATAGTAGTTTAGTAGTGCCACTCTATACAGAAAATGGTAATGATCGTGTAAGCCGATATTTTCGGAGAGTAAAAAAAACATACAGCAAACTTTTTGGGTAATGTGGCGGCAGTACAACAAGTAGTACAATAATAGCAAATGACATAAAAGCAACTGTTGCTTTGTACGCTTATCGAACCATTAATTTTTCCGTGGTGCGAGCAAGCATAATATATTCGTGTTTGTTTGTTGTGTGTGTACTTATTTATTTTTGTCTCCACAAATTTTGAATCTCGCCTGGTCGGACAAAAATAACAAGCAGGCCAATCTGTTTTTCATCCACAGTAAAAAACTTACTGCTGACGTAGCACACACCAAAAATATGCTTTGATTTTCGTCCAGCATCAATTCGGAAAGAATTCATTTTATGCTACTGCCTCACCACTCCACCAGCAGCGTTGCCATTTTTAGCCTGTTTGTAAAACACGGAAATGATCAAAAGTAACTGTGATGAAACAAGTGTTTAAACAGGCTTGAAGGAATCATTTAGTAGGAAAATTCCTATCTTCTGTTTATCAGTACAACATTAATTGTATTTCAACCTCTGCATTATCAACATCTCCACGCAAGAGTTCTGGTTGAAAAATAAGCTCCAGAAAACAACCCCATATAGCACACACCTTTGGATAAAATCAGAGCAATAGCTGCAAAACTGGGATCAGATCGACTACTTTTTTAGTAAACGCAAACACGATCGACACGAAAAGACGAGCCAGGATAATAGTATCTTATTGTACCTTTTCTATACAGTCGTGCAACAACGCTACTACCTGATTTACTCATTTACCTTTGAAACCACTTAAGGGAATGAAATAAGAAGAGATATCAACGCTATTTTGCCACGTATTTTTTTACCCGATCGTGTCTTTGCCAAGTATAACTGGAAAAACTAAAAGGGAAAATCAGAAACACAGGGACAGTGGCACACCGAAAACATATATCAGTTGCAACTCTCTGCTCTGCTATTTATATAAACGCTTGCAATACAACAACTAGCAACTAAACTCTACTCTTCAAGCCCATTTCTCTACAAAAAATCTATTTTATTCTCTTCTCATCCACTTTTCATTCTTTTGAAGGTAAGTATGCCTGAAAACCTCAGGAAAGTACTTTTGGTTAGTATTACATAGTTAAGTTACATTTTCTAGTAGAGCAGCGCAAAAAACAGGGGACAGGAGACTATTTTTAAGTGTAGCAAATTGTGCTCTTAACCAATTTGACCAAAAAACTTTTCCTTTCAATATAAATACTCCTTTTTATCCCTCTTTTTATTTTATTTTTGTCCTATAATGCCCCAACTACAAAAACACAAAAAAAAACTACCAGGCAAATAAAATCTTTTCTAAGTCTTTAGATGAGTTTTACGTAGGAGAAATGAGTGGTCGTTTAGCTGGGCTTGTGATCTCTTAAAAAACTAAATCATAGCAAAGTGCATAAAAATATATATACTAGTCAATAATGCCAATAGTTTTGATGGTTGCTCTAGATTCTCTAATAGACATTGATGTACTTACAGATTTAGTTTACAGAGCAGCACAAACAATCTGGTTTTCAGTTGGAATGTCTTTTTTCTATATGAACAACGTAGCACAAAAGATTTTTGAGGTTATTCTTGTAAAGGGAAGTATTGTGTTTGTGAAGGCAGGTATGAAAGTTAGGCAGGAAGGGATATAAACAATAATATTGGAAATGGATTGGGGCACAGAGAGGAAACGAATTTTACCTGACGGGAGCGAGAGAAAAAAAGATCCTATTTTGTGAAAAAAGGATGAAATTGATCCGGGACGTGCAAAAGTAGGTGGTTTTGAGTGAAGGCCATCAATGACATCAGAGTATCTTTTGTTTGTCAGGAGAAAATGAGTACGATTACGGAGAAAGTGATTGCTACAATAGGGAAGGAGAAGAAAGTTGAAAGAGGCAACGCAGCGAAGCGAGAGAGATGAAGGTTTTCCGGTAATGAGACAGGGGAAAAGTAAGAACACAACTCTGTTTACAATATACACACATTATATAGGTTTCAATTTTCATATCCCAAAGAATAATCTACTTTTGTATAGGTATACAAAAGTGAATATTACGGGCAGGTAGGTTTTGCAATGTAACGTGGTTAGTTGGTAAATGGGTGCATTCAATCGGATTGAGAGTTTTAGAATGAGCATTAGTGGAAGCTCTGTGTACTTAATGGATTTAGGGTTTCAGTTTGTAAAATAAAAAGTGTCCCAGCTTATGTGAAAGTTTAATGAGGAACAGGAAATCAGGTCGATTAGGTTTTGCAAAGCATTGGAAAGTTGCTAGATGGAAAATGTTTAGTGTAGATTGGTTTTAAAGTTACGTGTGCAAAATATTACGCTTGAAGGTAAAGTGTCCACCAACATAAAAGTGCATTTTTAATCAGCAGAAATAACAACATAATCTATTTTTTTGGTTAAATGTGTCAATTAACAATTTAAGGCAATTGTAGGTAGTTATAAATGCACAAGCCAATGAACATCACAAGCAATTAGCAATTTTTACAGCAAAGAATAACACAAAGCTAAGTTTAACTCGATTTACACGGCATCTTACAACAAAATTTGTGGCAAATTTCGATTAATACAATAAATTGCAATTGTTATTCCAAACGACAACAACGTGTTCGCTACAACCCTGAGACAAAGCTTGTTTTTCTTTTCAGTTAATATGAACCAATTCAAGTGATTTAGACAATAACGGACAACCTGAAACAATTTCCAATTAATTGCCCTACAATTTGCGCTCTGCTCCCTCTAATAAAATCTTGTCTCTCACTCCCTTCTCAATATTTTTATCCTAAAAAAGTATCTCACTAAAATAGTAAATATGAGCACCGCGCGTGTGGACGCGCATAACAAACACTTTTTTTCTGTCATTTACTTATTTATACGCTACTTTCCTAAAGGTTAAATGACATTTTTTATCTTTTTTTCCTTATATATTTATGGTCCACAGAGAGACTGATACTTACCTTCAGTTAATCTCGCAAGCTTCTCTGTGTGTGAGTGGGACTCCTCTTCTCTGCCGGAGAGAAATCAATTTGAAGAGAGGGAAGGATGATGAAAACACATTTTACCTTTCCATAATTTATTTCCCTGAAGAAGCACATACACTAACTCTCTCACACACACAAGAAAAGGAAGAACCAGAGTAAATAGTAATATTCTGCGGCTCGACTCCAAAAAAACCTGAATTTTTTATCATTGGCATAATAGCAGTAGCATACAGCAGCAACAGAGTGAACAGGGAAAAAATATTACTTTTTCTGCTTTCAAGACTCCTTCAATCCCGTAGAGACGCTGCGCAACGATTCGTCAAAGTAAAAGGAGAAGGGAGAAGAAAACAATTTATATAAGGAAAGAGGACATGGTGTTTTGTTAGTGTTTTTCCTGTTACGGTCCACCGTTTTTGCATAAACAAAAGAAAGGCCTATTTTGCTTCTCAGCATCATCAGCAACTGCAGCAGTACGACAATCAAAAAGGAACCTCAGAAAATATACACAAGAATAAAAAAGTAGCAAATTGCATGGAACATTGCTACTATTATTATTATTTGCATCAGGGTAATAATAGTAAATAGATTTCAGAGAGAGAAAATAAAAAATATTACAACTGAGAAGCGGCAGCAACAGCAGCACTAGCACAGCTATGTACTATGTACCAAGTTGTTATTGTTGTTGTTGTAAAGTTAACGTGTTCATCAACCAGTTTCTGATTAAACGTCAAGGCGTGGATCTGGTGGCCCGAGGATAATAACAGCCTATTTAAAATAAAGTAAGAGAAAAACTGAGAAAGGGAAAAATTGGGAAAGCAAACACGGCGAGTTCTTCTCTTCTTCTCCTGCAGCAGCTAAGTAAAAACTACTCAAGTTGTGTTCTTCTGATGGACGCTGCGACGTCACTCATCGTTGTTGGGAGTAAGAGTGCTGCTTAATAAAAAAAACAAAAAAAAACACAAAGTATCGCGCAAGTTGAATACCAAGCTTACTCACGCTGTTACTCTCTCACCTATAAATCTCTATATGATATAGTAATATTCACAAAAAAATATTATTATTCTTATTATTATTATGATTACTACAAAAAATACTCTCTCTGCGTTTTATTATTATAAGTTGCCCTTATGTTTAAAAAAAACTTACATACATTAACTTTGCATTATACGTATACCTTTCATCATGTATCAAGTATCTTATTATGAATTCGCAAATCCCCTGTTCATTTTTGCAAAGGTCAGTTTTCATCATTACTACCCGTTCGCCCTTGTTTGTTCCATGTTCTTTATGGCCTCTGGTTTTTCTGTTGTTTAAACTTTGTACCGTTTTGCTCCAGCCTTGTATTCTTACCACATAATGTAATGTAAAAGCATAAAAAAGTATTTCTTTAATGTGTGCGTATATAATATTATGAATGTGTGTTTGAGAAGCTTATCAAAATTAATGATTTTTTTCTTTATGTCACATCTGTATAATCATTTACTAGTAATACATTCTCCGCCGCCAACTGGTGCCACAACCGAGACTGCTGCAGCCGGGGCCACTACAGAGACCAGTAGCACTACTCCCAACACACTCTCTACAACAGTCAACATTGCAGCTGCTGCAAATTCCTCCACCAACGCTGGTTTGGGAAGCGGAAGAACCACGACGACTCCAACGAGATCCTCTATTCCTAACATCCCCATCCCGATATTCAAGGGAGACCTGGACCTGGAGGGCAGACACAGTTGCAGTGGACACCAACACCAGCGAACCAGCCTTGCTAGCACCATATCCGCAGCGTCCTCCTCAACAGACCAACCCGAGGCTCCCCTTCTTATTTTCACCGAGGACGGGGATGGAGTAAGCACGCCGGGGTCCATAACCACTACCACTTCTAGCTTCCACTTTCTTTTGGACCCAGCCCAAGGTGAGGTGTCTCTCAGAAACTGTCTTTTTTAATAACCAGACGCGTGTCTGTTGTTTTTATTTATCCAGTAAATTGACAGTAAATTGCAAAAATAACTAATTAATAATCATAATAATTGATACCAGTTAACCATGTAATTACCTACTATCGTTTTTATAGTATTTTATTACGCACTAACCAAAAGATTCTCAGTTTTTGCGCAAATCAAAAAAGAAATACCTTTTTGTTTTGAAACCTTCTAAGGCATGCATTATTCTGCAAATGATAATCTTTTCAGTTGTTATCATATCCAATACTTTAAAAAGGCTATCTCACAGGACAATAAATAGCCAGTATTGAATTGATTACTCAAACTGCCATTGCATACTATCACATCAATGATTTTACCATACCATTTTTACCACACATTTTTAACAACCTAGCTTGAACCTGGAATATACAAAACGTTTTAAAGGATTACTCTATACCTTTAAGACTACTAACTAACTAGTTTAACGTAATGTTAGCATAATACCTAAATTATTATAGAATTACGAAAGTACTATTTCCAATGATGATCAAACTCATTCTTATCACAATGCCCCAATTTCCAGTAAGACCCTGCATGCATGATGATGTTTTTTTTCAACTAGCTTAACAAAAATATATAATCACAAAATGGTGATGATTAGCAGTTGTCAGTCCGCTTATATTACTGCAGCAACGAATATTTTTAACGAGGTTCTAAAAGATGTATGTGTACGTTTGTTATTCTAATTTTGAATGTTTTCTTACTACATACCTAACGTTGAAGAATTCCATTTTGGCCCTGTACAATTTACCATTTATAGCGCGAGTTCTTTATAGCTGAAACGCATGATGATGACATTTATGGACTATTCCGCCCATGACAATACAATAAACTTGGTATTTCCACGCTACGATAATGGCATCCTTTTTGCACGCTTTCTCTATAACAATTCTTGTGTTTACATTTCATTTAAATGTAGGTGGCCCGAAGAGGAATACACACGTTTTAGAGAAATTCAAAAACTCGGTTGAACTCCGTCTAATTTTCTTTGGAGCATTTTTTGCGCAAGGAGTTGTTCATTCCCTGTACTCAATGCACATGTAAATTTGCGCAGAAAAAAGGAAGAAATGTGGTATTCCTCTTAAAACATGATTTATGAACAGACTCAGAAAAACAGTTATTGCGAATCTCTTAATGCAACATCTGGTGAACAAACTATTATTGCAAGTTTTTGTTTGAAAAATGCATACCTACTTGCGCACACGGAAAACACAAGAGATTCAAAGAGAAGAAAACTCTGTGTAAAACTTACCAGAAAAAAATGAGCATGTTTCCTTTTCTCTTTTCAACTATCATAAAGTATCACGTTTAGAAATGGAAACTGAAGAAGTGCACATTACCTACATAAAAACGACAAAAGGGAAGCATAAACCCGTCTTGTGAGAAAAGAGATGATCATTGTCGTCATTGTCAGCTCAGAGTACTTCCAGTAGAAGTAGCGCATAGTACCCTGACTAGAGTCTGGTTTAAGGGTACGCAAAACTACTCCAGTAGTCAAATGCGATGGTGATCATAATGATGAGTATGGAAAAAGGTGCATAATAATATTATGTTGATGATGACGCGGATTCCTTTCTTTCTTTCCCGTATTTTACAATCTTATTTAAACTATATCCATAAACTTGTAAATTGCAATACTTTATAAGCATTTTTTTTGTTTTTAGGGTACAATAGACCGGCGTTTTTGAAATTTATTTTTTTCTTTATCGAATGAAAATATATAGACGCACACATTAGAAATAGAGTAGTGGCATATTATAATGTGGAAAATGTTTGGCATGCGTGCATGCAAGCATATCATTTTTTCTTGGTCGTCACTCTCTATGATGATGATAAATGAAAAGAAACCACACTTTTTTGTGTAAGACACAGCAGGCGGACATGCTTTCAGCTTTTTAGTGGAATAAAAAGGAGGAAAATTACTTTTCTCTGAGCATATGCATGTGTGTGTGTCTTGATGTGTGCATGGAGGATATGGGAAGGTTTGGAGGAAACTCAGGTTTCATAGCTTACTTGTTTCTGTAGACGGACGGTGTGCTACTTGGAAGCTTTTTCTTCCGCGAATCTATTCAAGTTAATGTCTCTGCAACAGAAGCATCTACTTCTTCAACTAAGCCACCATCATAACAGTTCTATATATTTTTTTGTATTTTATGCGTCACGTTATTATTATTATTGGTGCTTTTTTGGGTGTTTTTTCAATATTTCGGTTATTTTTTTCTGCAGAGGTTTGTGTATGACACGCGGTAGCCGAACGGTGGAACTTTACAGGGTGTCTAGGTTGTATACGGGGCGGCTATGCCATGATGATGACGCTTGATCTTTTTTTTTGTGCAGTGGCATAGGAACATAGGCGGCTACTGCAGTTTTAGAAGAAAATAAAAGTTTCTTTTGTTTCCCAGTTTTACTAGAATAACCAAGTAATGTCTGTTTTCTATTGCTATTCACTTTTCATTTCTCTACGCCATCTGAATCCAGAGAACTCTCTGATGGAACAGGTACACACAGTCTACTTGATGATGTCTTTAAGGTAGCCCATGGCACACAATGTGACCTTTAAATTGGATGAATGGTTTTTCCTGGTAATTTGAGTCCACGTGTGCTTTGTAACAGTTTGTTTTAACAAATTGTTCATTCAAGCTTTACGTAAAGTGCGGTGATGACGGGAGAGGGGCCGAGTACATTTATTTTTTCCCTTTAAATTAACTACTGTCCACTGTTGTGAGAAGTGGTTTTTGTTTGACTGGGTGCTTGTTATTTTCTGTTACTTTCTCTCCATCTAATAAGTATATTGACTCTTTTCTTTAATTAAACAAAGTTTTGTCCGAAAAAGTTCCTATATCGTTGTTTTTGTTATTCTATTAGTCTCTTTTACCAATATGACAAGATTTATTAATTAATTTTCATAGTCGTCATCCACTCAAGTTCCTTTCATCATCTACCTATTCTACCTGCTACAGTAAAGCTTTCCGAGGAATCCTCCTACACAAAAGTTTTTTCCATTTCATTCATTACCTTGTTCCTCCTCCAAGCAGTATTAAAACGAGTCGAGTATGAAGTGCTCTCTTGCCAAAAATAACAATGCCAGTAGACACAATATAATTTGTATTTTGTTTTTGAGAGTCATGGAAACATATCTCTACCTAAAATTGTTTCTCCACTAGATACTAATATAGTTTACCTTTGTAGTCGCTCAACAGTCCAGCAAAAGAGAGTAAGTTTGGGGATGAACCAAAATTTCACTTGTGAATTGTATCAAAAGTGAAAAGCGTAATAGTTTGTGAGTATTCTATATTCCACCTTAGTGTAATTCAAAAGCAAGGGACTACTAGCAAAAACTTGCAAAATTTTAAAGGCTCCAACTTCTATTGTATATCTGGATGAGGATTATGCTCTCAGCACAGAAAATATTTCTTGAATGAACAACCCAAAAATATGAATGATTCAATGCAATATGAATTTATTATTTTTGCCAAGCCAAAAAAGCCTTCGTGTAACACCTTTCCTTTTTTCCAATGTCAAAATTATTGCTAGCACCCATATGCTTACACTTGAGTAGATAAATATTATCTTTACAAATGCGGGGTGTTATAAAAATATGTCTGCATGTGCATTTTCCACACACACAACACAAATGTTTGTTTTTAGGAGGCCCTCTCTCTCTGTGTACTTTATTATGTTTTTAGCACAAAAAAATATTATGTATGTTCAATGTTGCTTCTTTGACTTTTCATTGTATTACTTTTTCTTTCGTCGTTCTGATTTTTCTCTTCACATTGTCTGCTGCCAGCCAAATACACTAGCGCACATAATATACTACAGCTATATGTCAGTTGGGCACCCTTCTCTGTCCTATCTTTTTTTGAGTATAAAAAAATGGAAAGGAAAAAGGAAGTCAAGCACAAATGCTGCTAGTGAGTTGTACAAGGAAGAAAAAATGTAAGAAGAAACAAGGCAAGTTTTCTTATTTTTTTCCAGATTTTTGCACTTGATCGTTTGCTTTTTGAATGGAGACGCATACAAGGCCAAATTACGAGCTAACGGGGCTGTTTTTTGTTACTAGTAGACATTTTTTTACAGTTCTGCTGTTGAGATTTTTTTGTTGATATATAAAGTACATAAATACACAGGGCTTTTATACTCTTTGAAAACTTTTGTGTAGATAATGTGGTAGTAGTAGAAAATACAATAATAAAAAGGCAGTCAGTAGTACTCAAAAAAAGAAGAAAAAATCCGGTCAGAAGAAATCTTTTTTGTTTCTTTACCATTTCCTATTCTCGATATTATTCCTGACTACGTTTCGATAATTCTTTTTCGCTTTATATATTGCACACAAATTATTCATCCTTGTCGGCTTCATAAACCTAAGAGAGGAATGTCTTTTGAAGAGAAAAAGTATGATATAAGCTGCATTTTTATTCTTTTTCTTGTGTTTTTTTTGCATTGGGCACTTTTTTCCACTTTTAGTTGATGTTCGTGTTCACTCTATGTAGCTTCCTCTTTTCCTCTTTGCTGCCGCTGTTGCTGCTGACTCGGCATTTTAAAGGGAAAAAATATTCGAGAAAATAACTTTGTTTGACTTTTAAAGTTGCCTGTTTACACAAGACTTGTGTGAATGCATAGTTTGTCAAGAAAAGAGGAGCCAACATTGGGAATTTATTTTGCCGAACTGATTTACATAATGCGAATGGGTACGTAGAGAAAATGTGCATAATACTTTCGTCCCGACTTTTCTATATTTTCAAGAGGGCGACAGGCTTTTTAGCACTTTAAAGTACAAGTAAACAATATTAAGTTGAATGAAACTATGCGATACAGTTGCGAGTCTATCTATAGTGCAATTTGTACAGTTGTTGCACAATTTTATGGAAAAAGGAAATACTTAATACTTTTTAAAGCTTTTTATTGTTTAGTATTAATAGTCTGTTTTTACGATTGAACATCTCATTCCTGTTGTTATAATGCTCAACTAACATGAGTAGGCAGTAGGCCACTAAATATGCTGGTAGCTAAGGTTATTCAGTACTTGAAATTTTCATGTTTTTTAACGGATCTGGAAATCGGTATTGGCAAACGTACACAGTTAGCCATTCATTCTGTGTAGTGCGCAATCACAGAATCAGTAATACATAACTTTTACGCATTTGCAAATGGAAATTTTGCTGGCCTTTTACGAAATAATAAATTGCAGTTTATATAGACACTAAAGTTGATTTGAAACGCAATGGGGAATAAATTTGAGGTGCTGAGCATCGCCTATATGAGCATTATTGTGATTCCTCTGTAAAAATCAGTACAGGACAATTGATGTGGTCATTATCCCTTCTGTGCAAGTAGTAACAAGTTTAGCTTGTACAGAAAAAACACGTTTCCAACCTAGTGATGCTGCTGTACGCAATTTTTTTTGCCACGCTGCAAAGCTATGAAGTACTCAGAAGATTAAAATTTGTTGGTGTGTTCCTTTTTGCACAGATTGAAACAGCAAATCTGAGAATCGGATGAACGAGCAGACAGTTCTTGATAAAGATTGAATATTGTTCTGCTTTTTACTACTACTACTACTAACACAATAATGCATATTGCTGTTCAAGCCATTGTCATGAAATGTTGTAGTGAGAATGAGAGATCCCGGGAAAAGGTTCCACCCAGTTGTTTTCCTATAACACTTAGGTTGCAACAGCCTTTCCAGTTTCAGAAAAGCTCCAGGTTTTGTTTGACGTGTTTCTCTATGCGCTTTTTGCTGAGAAGTTTCCTGAAACTAGGGTTTTGAAGGAAAAGTATTTCAATCCACTTTGGCGAAATAAGCAAACTATTCCAGCACATCTTTATACTATAAGGTGATAATGGTAAAATGCCATGTTGTATAGGAATTGGGCTCAGTCTCAATATTGAAAATATGACAAAAAATCATACAAGCATAATCATCATCATCATCATCTTAAAAAGCAAGAAGAAATTGGTAATATTCTAGTATAATATGAAGAACAGTAAATTTCCCAGCAACTCGTTGAAACGTAAATGCCATACTAGCCCATTACCAATTCCTTAGCAAGATTCCTTTCCCCAAAATATTGGCTTCAATTTGGCTAAAACAATGCCACCATTTGATTCCACATTCGGCACATTATACAATAAAGTTGTATGAGTAGCTAGTATAGCTTCTACGCTTTCAGTTACTAATACTAATGTTCAGAATGGACATTGTGGCCATGGAGAAAAGGGTACCTCTTTGCTTTCAAGTGTTGAAACTATTTTTTGGCAGTTTAGTAAAACGGGCATATATAGAGCTAGTAGCACTACATGGAGAAACAACACCGTGCAGGACAGGGAGACAGCAAAGAAAAGAGTGAAAGTATGTAAGGTTAGCAACAAGAACGGAAACATTCATTTTGCTGGCTAGCGTTTACATATTTTCTTTTGTGCTGTTGTAAACAATCGCGTCTTCAAAAAGATACTACGTCTCTGTATTACCAATCGTACGGAGTACAAACACGGAAATAAAATGAGGCTATATGCATGGCCACTATAGTATCCGTCTACGCTAAAAGATGAGATTTTTCATGCCGAACTGATATGTTGTTTTCATGGAACGACCAAAAAAACTAACCGACCCAAATATTTAATGGAATTGCAGCATAAACAAGAATGGCGCTAATAATTGCAAATAAATAGGAACTTCTCTAATTGCCACAGTTTTCTCGGGGAATCATACAAAATTGTTTTTAGCGCTGAGTAAAAAAATCAGCTCAGTATGGTCATCATCATCACCAGAGATGTTTCATTATTGTAGAGGCATATGAAACATGCAAGCATTCAAGAACACATTCAAGTGTGTGGTGTTGTGTACAATGTGTTTTAAATGCAAGATCATGGTCGAACATACTTTTTTTCTCTTGTCGAAGGACGAATACTACTGAAACGAATAAGCAGAGAGGGAGAGAGCTAGAGAATGTAGACAACATTTTGTGGATGAAAAAGTTTGATAATGGATTACCATTACTTTGCGGATAGTGGCAATATTGATGGTGGTCTTCTATCTACAATGATGTACATTTAATATGGCCTCTCTCTTCTCTTCATTTTCACGATAGCAGTCCGTACTCGCAGCAGCACAACGAGAGTTTTTGCTTCCCGGAAAGCAAGACAGAGAGGAAGTATGGTACAAACACGGACTTTAGGTTTTTAGAATGCAAGTCTCTTACTTAAGCAGTTTGACCAGCAAAAGCAAAGGTTTTTTGGCTGGTGTTTTGTTGGAAGTGGTGCAAGGGAGATGATGATGATGACACGGAACTCTCGGCAAGATTTTCTTGCTTTGGCGTTTATCTAGATGAATATTGTTGAACCTGTTATTTACCAGTGTAATTCCATTCCGTGTGTGTGTGCCAGAGTGCTATCTTGCTTGGAGCGCAAGGGTGAAATATGAAAGTAATGAGAAAAAAATGTATCTAGGTATTTGATGAAAGCTAAAAAAGGTACGCAGTGCAGTTTACTAGGCCAAAGACCACACGGAGCTATCTGACTAGCAGGTTGGTAACTCTGAGAAGCAAGCTGATAAATTGATGCAGAAAGTAGCCAGTGTATATTCTTTCTCTTGCCTTATTTCATTCTCCGGAAAAAAATCTCAGATTTACTCACTGATGGGTGAAAAATTGATGCTGAGAATTATTGAGTGAATAAGGTTATACAAGAGTTTTTCAGCGTAGATTTGAAATGGGTTACACGAAACGCAAATATATTCTTGCGTTGTTGTGAATTCGCAATACTAACAATCTTGCAATTTAATGGAATAGACGCCTGCAATATTTCATCGTATCTCAGAGTGGTGTGCATGGCACCAGCTATTAAACTCTTCCAGCTCTGAAACCTAAAGTCTGTAAATGTTTCTGGGGTTCAGACCATTCTGAATTCTGTTTGGCTTGTTTTTGTGAAAACTAAGTATCAAATGTGGCAGCTACGTTTCTTCAAGACCACATGTTTTTGTGTGCAGACTTTTCAGAAAAAATGGTTTACGCAGCACCTACCTGCTGCGTGGTAATGAACTCTTGAAAGCTTTTTTTTTTACTTTTTTACCTTTTAAACTTCTCCATTTCTAAACTGAAGCGGCTTTCGGTTTCCTCCGTATCATATTCTTATTAAAAATTGTAACTACTTTATCTCACTCTGAATTTCCTGTATGTATCTTTCGTTTGTCCGCATTACGTTCACGTTCCACACATTTTAACAAAAAGGAATAAATAATTTTAATGTAAGGTCTAAGAAGCCAAATCCACCCTGAACCCTGTCTCACATTTCATCTCGCATTTGCAATAAGAAAAAGTTGTATAGCATGTTTTAAGATGATGCCCACAATCAGTTTAATTTACTTTTACCAATCTTTACCTACGTGATAACATTGATGATGACATAATGCCTATTTATTTGGTAAGAGTAAAAGCTCTAGATTGCATTCTCCACGTGTTCCTCATTTATTCGTACTATTGGTTTTGAAAATATTTTTTAAGCAAGCAATATCTCCCAACATTACTAATGAATCTTGGCAAAGAACACACACACACACACACATGCTGATCAGACGCTTTTTTTATTACAACCCAGAGCTAAATTGAACAAATGATGGTGCTGAAAGAAAAATGACTGGATCATACTCTAATTCTACCTGCCATACATCTTTTATTGCAAAGACGAGCTTTTATACTTGCTAAGCCAACTGAATAATACATGCAGAGAGTTGAGATGAGGAAGGGAAAAACTCCGTTTCAATTTTAATAACCAGAGGAGAGAAAGTAAACGGAGCATGATGCACAACACGGAAAACTTCTCTCTATATTTTTCTGTTTACCTTTCTACACAACTACACAACGCTGACAACTTGGCCAAGTTTACCTTTTATTCAAACTTGTAAAAAAGGAAAGTTAAAAACAACAGCACTCACAAGAAAATAAGTATCAACGCCACCAGCACCACTACTGACGTGGCTTTATAATATTTCACGTTTTCTTGTTATTGGCGTTCCTCAGCAAGTTTTTCTCTCGGATTTCTCTTCTGGCAGTGAATGAGACAAGTGCTGGAGGTGTTATTAGAGCAACTACTAGTGGCGCATCGTTATAATGTGTGTATTTAGAAGCTAACCCCGTTCATTCCCTCTCCTCTCACAAACCCTTTTGCCGTCATCAATATGTACCCTGAATTATATTTTTTGGTGAAAATAACACACTAGTCAGTAGTGAAAGCAGTGTGACGTGCCAGACTGCTACTTACTACTACTACTTCTCTAAAAAGTATCAAACTGATGTGAAAGGAAAATGATGGATGATCATCAAGTTTGTAGGCTCTGCCGCAACCATTGTGCATTGCGATAATATGGGGTATCCAACCAAGTATTTCACTTTCCAGCACCACCACCGCACCGCAGTGATTTTGCTTTCTTGGAAGAGGCTTCTCTATATGCTCTGCTGTTTTTAAGTTTAATAAAAAGTTCGGCTGGTAGAGTCCCTATTAATAAGAGAAAGAAAGGCATGCGGTTTTAAGGGCTGTGTGTGTAGATGCATAGGGACTTGTCCTGATGATAATGCACGTGCTGGCGAATCTCTTCTCTCTTTTCCACTTTTCAGTTGTACACTTTAGTATCGTTTTTTTGCTGGGGTTTTACTTCACTTAGAGAAGAGGATAATAAAATGTTAACGTGGTTGACCATACGTTGCAACATTTGGACCCGAAAGTTGGCGCACTGGGAGAATTATGTAACATGTCAAACTAGTCACGTAAAACATTACCAGTAGCGCTAGTAGTAGTAGGAAGGGTGGAAAGTATAGGAAGACGCATTTCGACTTATATTATTCAGGCGGGCCACTGCGAGATTATGACAAGAGTCCTCTGCTCTGTTGTGATAGGAGGATGATTGAGGGCAAACTGGACACATGGACAGCTACGGCTAGACAGACTGATGCGAACTAATAATTTTATCTACAGTCGTGTCATGTTGTACATCAAAGTGAAAGAGATTAAGAGCTTTTAGGAATTGTAGAAAAGAGTGGAAATCGTTGCAACTTGCAAGATTGATAAAACAAAATATATGGTGTGTAGAAAACTATCATTTGGGACTTTATTCTTTTGATTCTTTTTATTTGAGTTTGCAACAACAAAGAGCATTAAGATAGGTAGTTGAATGAAAATGATACTCTTGGTTGATTATTATGTCAGGTTTCTTTGTTTATGAGAAACATTTCAATTTTGCTTATGTATCAATCCAGTAGAAAATTTACAACCTTCCAGCACGTTTCCACTATGTTCCAAAACCTGCACCGATTTTTATACCTGGACATTACAAAAAAGTTTCTAGAAACTAGATACATGAATCCGGGAAATGTGAGACATTCGTTTCAAGTAAAGTTTTAAGCTAATCCTGAAAAGTATTCCCAGATAACGCCCTTTCAAGGCAGGAGATGACCCAGTAAATGTACAAGCTAAATTGGCGGTAAACCTTGGAACCTAATGCAAAAGCAAAATGGTAGTAGTTAAAATCTGTGAACTAAAACACGAACAAAATTGAGTTATTCGATATGTAACTCATGTTTTAGATTCGTTGGCTATTAATAAGCAAAACTGAGTGCTATTACGCAGTGTTTGCCCGCTTTTAAGCACGTTACACACTTTAGAGATAAAGCCCGAACAACTAAAGACATTATGACAAAAGCTCTAGCGAGCTTAGATTTCTCTATGAAATTGAGTTTGACGCAGATGAGAAGATTTTGTTAAAAATCGGTAAAACTTTTAGATAAATCACGGCGTATTTGCTTTTAGGCAGAGAGAGAGCCAGTAAAGTATGTGGTAAGTAAGTAGGCTCAAACTACCGCAAAAACAAGAGCCCTCTTTACAATTAGCGATAATGTAGTAACAGGATATTAGGTTTACTCTCTACCTTTTTACAAAGTGCTACCGTGGGAAAATGGATTTTGCTTTTGATTCCATATTTTAAGTAGTGTGTTTACGCCACAAAATCACCCATTTTTATTTCTAAATGGAAAACGCGTAAAGAGCATTAAGTTATGTGTGTCGATCTTCCGTAACCAGTCTTATAATAGGGCCGTTACTTCCATCAACATCTCAACCTTTCCAAACTTTCCAATCCCAACACTTTTAGCGTAGAGTCCCAATCGCAATCCTCGTCACCATCATCATCGCCTTTCACTTAGACATACAGGAAGTATTTTACACTTAAGAAAACGAGACAAATTGAATTTAATTTGCCATGTGTAGTGCCTACACACTTATTGTTACCTAACGTCTTCTTATTGCTCCCAAAACTGCGTTGTTCCCTTTTCCGCGTTCCCCATTTCCTCGTCACACATAATAATGCAGTGGTCGCCTTCTAATTGAACTCCATAAAGAAGGTGTGTGTATGCATGTATGTTTTTCAAACTTGAGTGCATGAGTAGTGACGTCTGTCTGCTCTGTCACTTCAACTTGTATTATCATCCTCACGATCGCTGGAGCAGGAGCATTTAAATCGCAAAAGTAATTACCACATTTTCTTCCGTTCCATCATATTCCTTGGCTCCATCCTCTTCTAGCAGCTCTGCATATAGACTCTTACCATTATCGCCATCATCATAACAGCACACTTTTTTTCTGCCACTACCAACACTGCTGCTCTTTTTACTTTCCCCAGCCTTAAAAACCAGTTTTCAAGTCATTTCCAAAAAAAAAAACGCCAAAAACTGAATGTACAACGAGAGGAGGAGGAGGACTCCTACGTCAAACCCAACGCCTCTTTACTCGTCTCAGCAGCAAAAAGGGGATTTATTTGAATAAATGTGTACTTCTGCTTTCAAGAGCAATTTAGCATAAAAAATTACACATATTTCTTCTTATGAATTTTACAAAGAAGATGAAAGAGCAGAAGAGCAGCAAGTAAGTATTTAGTAAGAAAGCATATACGCACACACACATAGTTAAATACGTAGTAGATAGGTAGATATGGGAACAAATATATGCTGCTTTTATACTTTTTCTTTTCGGTAAGCAAATGATTGAGTGAGTATGTATATCTGAAGAGCATCAGGTTCTTCTAACAGAACAAAGTGAAAGTAGTACTGACATGTTCATCGTGATGAGGTCGGAAGCCTAGATAAACGGGCAAAGTGTGTGTGTGTGAGTTTTTGGTGGTGGAAGCGGTAGTAGTGGCAATGTCTGAATAAGACGGAGGGAAAATGAGAGCGAAGAAAAAGCGAAAACTCACTCACTCACACCGCCAAATTTCATAACCTGAATAATACTATCAAAAGACCTTTAAGAGGATCTGATTCTTCTTGATTCCATTAGCCAGACTCAACTTCTCCATCTCGGGCTGCCACCATCATCTGAAATGTATAAAAAACTATAATATATAAAATGCTGCTGCTCTGTTGCGCTCCAGTTTGATTTCTCAGCAATCCAATGTAAGGAAATGGGTAAAGAGAGAAGAAAAATAGCGGAGGCAGAGAGAAGAACTAGAAGACCAGGCCGTGACGAAAAAAAGTAGAGAGAGTTTTGAGTGAGTTGGTAATTCGTCTTGTCACGCCCTAGCACGCTCTTCTCGTTTCTGCCCTCCACGCCAGCCAGACTCTACTCCACTTGAACCATCTTGTTCTCTCTTTACGTTTAGGATATTATACTCTGGAACTAATAAACCACAGTCCTTAAAAGCGTTACAGAAAAGGTGCACTCAGACTCAACAGCGGGCGGCATTGATAAGAAAAGGGAAAAGGGTTAGATGTAAGCAGTTTATGCAATAATTAAAGTTGGGCATAAAATGGCATGTACTTATTGCTAGTCGAAAATAAAGTAGTTATCTCTCCCAATGATTTTTTTAGCGGACATTGGGGGTTTTCGTTGTCCGCTAACTCAGCAAGCAAACTTAGCGGACCTGTTGACTACCTTAGCGGACAAAAACTTAGAATTTTTTTCAAGTTCTTTTCTGTACATAAAAGGGATTAAAAAAACATGAACAATTTTATGTGTGGTACTTATAATTGTTGTATCTATCTTGAGCTGAGCTCCAAGAACCAATACCAATACATATTAGCAATTCCTAATATGCAAATGTTATATAAAAAATGAACATACATGTACTCGACATGTACTTACAGGGTTTTTCGGTGCTTAAAAGAACATATAAAAATATGCATAGTATAACAGTCTTCAAAATTCCATTGATTTACTTCAGTATTAATTCTCACTTATCTGCTTTTTTATTCTGCATGCTAAATATGTATTAAAAGATATAGCAAGGTCACATCTAGCAAAACTCAAAATGTCATTTCCAAACCTGCAGTGCACTAAGCTTAGATAAAGTTCGTTTTAGCTAAGATATATAAGCCAAAATTGCAGACTCAAATAAAAAACAAAGCCATCATGGAAGCAAATAGATAATCTTAGCACAGAAGAAATCGAGCTAAATTGGAGAAAGTATAAAAATTTCTGTTTCAAATATGAATCATCTCAAATATGATATTGTGCACAGGGTTGTCGTACATGCAGTGCAGAATTTAGAGTGGAGCGATTTAATGTACATTTATGTTCATTATTACTTAACATTTGCATATTAGGAATTGCTAATATGTATTGGTATTGGTTCTTGGAGCTCAGCTCAAGATAGATACAACAATTATAAGTACCACACATAAAATTGTTCATGTTTTTTTTTAATCCCTTTTATGTACAGAAAAGAACTTGAAAAAAATTCTAAGTTTTTGTCCGCTAAGGTAGTCAACAGGTCCGCTAAGTTTGCTTGCTGAGTTAGCGGACAACGAAAACCCCCAATGTCCGCTAAAAAAGTCATTGGGAGAGATAACTACTTTATTTTCGACTAGCAATAAGATTTTCCCGCATAAAATGACATAAGAGAATTTACACTTGGCATTTATAAGTTTTCAGCAAAAGTGTAAAACTTGATGACATGTTGTTTTCACACTGAATCCATAATTTATTGCAATTTGCAATAGTTTTGCTTTATATACTTGCTAGTATTTTCCCTAAAGGATTTCAGTGACCAAAAATTGATAAATGCAGGGCAGAAAATGCGATCACATAAAATTGGGTATGACAGACAAACCTGCTAACGCCATAAGTACAAATGACAGGCTTGGGTTAATTTTCGCGCAATGAAGTAAAAGGAAAAAGAGACCCTTTGAACAGCCCTTACAAAGCAAGTACCTAAATGTCCGTATAAAGTTATGCAGTGTGTGCGTTGTTTGCAAAAGAAAATTCTAAGAAGTTGGTGCACAACTGGATGAAAATGTTGAAGGATGGAGAGAGGACACTAGTGCAAAAGTAGAAGAACGCATGCTGTGGCATATAACCACTTGTCTTTCTCTCTCTCTTTGCTTCTTGTCTCCATCCTTCGATTCGAATTGCTCTTTCCGAGAGAGCGAGAAAAGAGGAGGCAAGATGAACTCTATTCACAGCAGCAGCACACATCTTCGTGATAAGCAAGAAGAGCTCGATGCGACAACATCCCCATCGTCATTGTGTTATTGTCCCAAACCCTTATCTCTCTTTTGGTGTTGAGTACGCCATTACAGTTTATTTTTAATAAAGACTCTGTGCTAGCATATGTGCAAGTTTTTTTTAAAGGCAAGCGAGTAAAGTTTGTACTCTTTTGGTTGAAGAAATAATGTCAAATGGGAAATGGGGAAATGTATGTCTCTCTTTTTTGTCGGAAATGCCACTTAGATGACGTATGTACTAATGTAGTCCCCGCCTCATCATCAAAATGCTAATGGCGGATTTAATGATGCTTTTCCATTGTGCCATAAACTGTGAAGAGGTACTTGTTCCCGTGTACCTTTTGTACATAAAGTACCTACTTTAAATTGACGCCAGAGTACGTTTGTAGTAAGAATATATAATATTTTCTCTTTTTTTACCATTTTGCTGCGCTTGTCTTGCTACAGCTCTCTAATTTGAAAATAATTTCCGTTTAGAAGAATTTTGAACTACCATTTTTTCTCAAAGCTGTAGTCAATGTTTTTCGTCTTTAAAGAGAGCGATTCAAATAATGAACTGCAAAGGAAAAACGTAAAGCAGTTCTCTGATTTGGAGTTTACTTACAGCAGTTCTGGTAATGACGATACACTTTTCCTCTCTGCTGCTTTTTGGTATTAATCACTCCAGTACTGTGTAATCGTCTTTTGCAATACATTCATTATAAATTGAAAAACTTTACACTTTGCATTTCCTTTACACGCCAAAGTGCTGTATGGGAAAGTGGTACATGCTTCGCTTTTTGCGTCTTTCTGAAATACGCAATTTGCACTACTGGAAGCTACAGTGTCACTGCCTGTTGCAGCCAACTTTTTCATCCTTTTTTCTGTACTTTTTACCACGTGGCCTGAAAAAAAGTTTCAATTTCTTATCGTAAAATACAGAAAGGCTAGTACTAATGAAGTGAGACCAGCACTAGCACCACGAAGTGATGATATGGCTAGGAAGACGTTGGTGTTTTCGAAAAAAAAACTTTTCATTACGAAAATGGTCTCGAGTCTCGACTTTTTTCTAAGCAAAATGGAAATTTTCCGTATCTTCCTGTTAGAGTAAACATAGAAAAGTGTCGGAGAAAAACAGGAACAAAGTTGGCGAATATTTACCTTTCCATTTTCCTACTTCCAATGATGATGCTCTGCTGATGACTACGACGGAGAACGATGAAGTTGTGTGATAATGAAAGTTTCGTAAGATTGTCAGCTATAATACTGTGTAATACGCATATTTACTCGTTCCTAATCCATATTACCATACTCTACGTAAAGCAGCTCAGGCTCTCATCATTTCAGGCTGAAAACTTAAATTATAGAAAGGCAAGTGTATGAAAATCCATGGATACTTTTTTAAGCGCTTGGAAACTAAAATAATGACTAAAAAGAGGAATTGAGTTCATCAGGTGCACATCTTCTTATCGAAAGGTAGTAAAACTTTGTTCGGGTAAGAAAGTGCTGTTTCTTGGAAGATTTTCTAGACATGAAGCGAGTCTTCTAATACTTCAAAATATCATGCATATTCACTACCCGCCTTCCACTTCTTGTTTGCCTTTTGCTGACTTTTTTATTTTCATGTGTCAAACAGGAAAATATGTATATTATGCTTATTTTTAGCATAAAGCGTATTTCTACTCTTGTCAGTTACATCGTTCTAATGCTGTACTTTTGTCTTGTAGCAAGTTTTCTTGAGATATTTTGTTGATTTTTTGGAACGGGGGAGAAACAAACAGCATTTTGCCATTTCTGGGCTATCCAATTCTTCTCTCTTCATTTCCATCTCTTTCTCATTCCATTATTCACTTCAAAAGTGCCATCCATGGACCTACATAAATTTATATATTTGTTTAGTCATCATCATCATCCTCAAAGTTGAGATTTCACTCAACCCTCTGCACACATTCTCTTCTCGTCATTAGTGATTCATTTATGCGTACTGCTAGTCTAACAAGGCCACTCATTCATAAATAAATAAAAGAAAAAATTCGAGGATACACGCGGACGGAGACGTAGTCTCTTGGAAGTAAAGTAAAAGTTGTAACATTTCAATGAAAACGATAAAAATAACAATGAGGTCTCTCAAAACAGCTATAACAAAATGGCGAAATACAGGAAAAATGAGTTGTAATACCAACTTTGAATTTATTAAAGGAATCACTGAATCGATCAATGACGTGATTCGAGGTTATTTCTAAAGCAATTCAGTGTCAAAATGATAAAATTTGAATGCCAGGTGTATCACGTCATCGAACTCGAACTTACGAGGAATGACTACTGGCCAGGTTATAATAGCTTTGTAGTCATTTTTTTTGCAGTTTTACCTTGTTTCCCCAAAGCTAACAAAGAAAATGGTTCGCTGCCCATCTCAAATCATCAAACGATTGAAAACCAGCTTTTTGCTGGACTACCGGAAAAGATCATGACGACATTTCCGTGCATTTCTATTGAAATTTTCACTACAACGACTGGATTTAAACGCAAAAGCAAAACCGTACCAAATACTATTCATTTTGACATAAGCCAACCAAATCCTGACAAAAAGTCCACAAAACATGGCGAATGGGTTTGTCCTGTCTTAATAAGCAGCTTGCACACCTGTCTATATTCAGGAAAGGAACATTAATATTACGACAGTTGGACAAACAAGCAGACAGACAGATAAAGCACATTCAAAGGGTTTCGTGCTGTCATGTCATAATGATAATGATACTATGTAATAATATGCTGGCGGTTAATGATGGAAAGGCGGGATACATTTTGATGCTCTATGTATCATGGCAAACGCAAACACAACATTATTGCATTCAACAATAATGGCTTAAGCAAACTTTTTTGTTTATTAAATAAAAGTTTGACGAATAAATCCGAATCAAGTTTGCTTTGAGGATTTAGCATACTTTAACAAAAGTTATATATTGTTTTAAAACACACTGCAACCAATTTTGAGGGAAAACGCTTACTTAGTTTTTATAATCCTGTTTGTTCATCCTCTGCAGCCAGGATAATAAATTCCGGATTTTGTGTGTATACCTATAAATGATGTTATTTCACTTTCTCTTTGGATTAAAGCATCGTATTATTGTTCACTTTTTGTGTACACATTTAACACGTACTAAAGGGTTGACAAGTTATTTGCCCATTGTTTTGTACCAGCTCACCAAGTACTGCTACAAATACCACCAGCTTACTATAACATTCTTTGTAAAACTGAAGGTGAAAATCCAGAGAAAGTCAACATGTTAAAAGGCAAATCCTCAATTATTTGTTCTCTAATTAAATCAAACGTATAGTAAAAAGGATAACAAAGCACAAAAGATGAAACATGTTTTAATTGGTTTTACTTATTTGCGTGCAAAAGGGAGCAAGGTGAATTTCATCACTTTTGTGCTACCTTTACGTAATATGTCATCATCATACAGTATCACCAAGGCCAATATTGCTAAAGTTTTGTAACCAATTTCAGCAACTTCTAAAAGGAAGTTGCAAAAACATTTTCAAATATGCGGAAGCTGACTGACAACCCAATCGGAAAAAAAGTTTATTAATTTTTGATACCCCTACAACCTACTGAATACTGACTAATTGTTAGGTTATGCTTTTTCCCATAACTTGTAATTTTACTACCCTGTCAACCTTTTTTCATTTTATTGACAAACTTTTCAAAGTATTCTTTTACATTTTTGAGCGAACATAAATTCTATTAATATATTATAGTACATTGCTATAGTAGTTCATATCACTGACCATTTGATGCTTGAAGTGAAAGCACAAAGAAAAAATATAACTATTTATTAGTTGCCCTGTCCTTTTATCTCAATTTATTAGTTTTTACTAAAAACACTAACATTTCCCCTTTACAATTTTTTACAACCCATACCAAAAGTTCAGTATTTAGTCACTGGAAAAAACTGGGAAAGCACCAGGAGGGTGAATAGCTGCTCGAATGGTCACAGTTAAAACTACCGTCGCCTATAGATCTTCTGCCTGACAAGTTTTTGTTTTCAATCAACAATTTTACTCAAAGAGAAACATGTGAAGTTAAGTTCCCAGAATTGGGAGCCCAAAACATATACGTATATACAGGGGTATGTGGTATGCTGACCAATAATAGATCTCCAATCCAATCAGCTACTTTTTTACCTTGTATGAAATATAAAATAAGTATTCAAAACGACATGAATCATCTAATTAGTCTCCTTTGCTAATAATGTAGTTTTATTGTAATTTTAATTCCATGGTTAAACACGATTTTTATTTGATGCGCGGGACAAAAGAAAGCACAAAATCAACATTTTTTACTTTTTTCAGCGGTATGCTATATAATATCCAATCACACGACATTGCACAATTTTGTTTCACATTTATTTACGTATTGAAATGACTCTTTTGATGCATTGTAACCTTTTTCAAGTAGACTAGCTCTACTTACTATTCTATTTTAAACAATTACATGTTTTATAGTTCATATCGTGTACCCAACATCGTTAAAACTTCTTAAGGTTACTTGATTACAAACCAAGAACACGTGTGCGTGTGTTTTATACTTTTTGAACTTCAAATTATTTTTATTTTCCACTTGAAAAAGCAAAGTAATTTAAGTACAATTACCACACTCAGGAAACACATGCTCCCATTCATGCCATTTTTATTATTAAATACCTTTATCATCAACTGATTCTTTCAATAAACGGGTTCATGAATTATTCATGCTTTGCAAACGTTTATTCAATGCCTACGTAAAATACTATTATCAATTCAATAAAACTACAATACTTGTCAAGGAACAAAAAATCTTACGCAATACGTTCAACCTGCGGAATGCTCTTAATGCAAAGCGTCAGCGCGTCAATAAACTTTCAATGCTTTCACTTAAATAGGCACGTTTTCCCTGCATGCACGTCCCGTTTTTTGTGTTCCTTTTTATTTTTTACATACTCCATTTCCCTTGTGTGTGTGTAACTGCGTAACAAGCAGTATACAGACGGTCTTTGAAAGAACACACAAAGGGATATTTACTCTGTGTGTGCGTATAGCTCACAATTGCTTCATTTTTTTCACACAAGCTTAAATGTTAATAACATTTCCAGGGGAACATAATAACTGGAAAGAGTCTATTGAATAATGATCTTTGTAGCTGAGAATATAGGCCCGATGGGAAGGAGAGAACGGTTTTTTAAAAAGACTTTTTCTCTTTTTCGTGGATATAATACCTGTTTGTAGCTCAATATATACCTTGTTGCAATCGCGTTTCGAAAACAAAGCAATCATATGATGGTTACATCTTTTCTTTAATGTTTATAACCACGGCGCAACAATAGAGACCCTTTCCGCTTTACACAAAAGCGGTACAAATTTCAGCACTTTTCTTTTAAAGGTTAGTTTATTTGTGGCTTATTGTTCAGAAGAAGAAGAGGGATTTTCTTTCTTGCCACAAGACAACAACAACAGCAGCAGCTACCTGAATAGAACGCACTGCTAGAAAAACATCGTCATCATCATCCGCAAAAGCATCGTCTTCTTGGCGTCCTTTTGTCCAGCAGGAAGAGAAAGTAAAGAAAGCATCTCTACAAATTATACCGTCGTCAGCTCTGCATAAAATATTCTCCGGCCACTCAACACAACAAAACAATCCGTGCACTAATTCCAATTAGTCGATAAGACTGAAACATTAAAGTCAACCTGGAATTTAAACTTTCTGGAAACTTCCCAAACAACTTGCAAAAAAACTCTATTGACTTGTTTTGCTCGTGAAAGAAAACTTTTTTCTCTAGTGGATACATACAAACTGCTACTACTGACAATATCTTTTAGTGTAAGGTGAGGTGGTAAAAAAACACAAAGACAAAAAACGTCAAGTAAACCAGTGCCAAATACTTTTTTAACAAGAACACACAACGAACCTAATAAAAACTGCACATTGTTCACTTGATTTTCTTTTGCCAGAAGCAAATAATCAGCGGAAGACGTGTGGAATGAAGTTATCTCTTAACGGACCTAACAAGTAAAATATTTTCAAAGAGAAAAAAAAAACGTTTTCACTTAAGTTTTCTTTCTGCGAACAGACAAAGAAACAAAAAACTGTGAGCTGTTAGTTGTTTTTTCACAAGAAAATAAACTGCATACCACATACCGAGACAAATACTATTATCAGAAGAAACTTACAATAGCCAGGAGACTATTTAATACACTTATAAAAAACTCTTCCATTTTTTGCTACTTATATTGCTGAGATTCCACTGTGTGTGGTGACTACTACATAAAATACAAACTATTCTATAAACTTTTTTGCTTTGCAGAAAAGAGAAAAAGCAAGAAAAAAAAACTAAGCCAAGAGAAAAGAATGAATTGGTCAGTTTGACCTAAGTAAGTGCGCTCTCATGGTATTTTACGTTGTACCAGGAAAAAGAATAAGAGACTAGTGGACCAGGAAAGTAAAAACAATAATAATGGATACTACTTTCCAGCCAGAGTTGATACTCCTCCTGATACTCAACTGCGTGGTCCACATCCTCCATATTGTTTCCTTCTTTACCATTTCCAGAATTGTAGATAGACAGCTAAAGAAGCGAGAGGAGGAAATAAAAAAGGCAAAGGAGGCTTTGGAAAAGAAGGACGGAGACGGTGGAAACGAGCAATGTTAAAAAATATATAAAAAATACACACTATTTTTCCCCTTCGTCCAAAGAAAAGCTGTACAATCACACACAACTCTATACCTAACTACGACTTAACATTTCTACTGATGATGCTGCTACTGTACCAGATATAGTATTTTATTGTATTGTATGTACACAACTACTATACTGTTTTCAACAAAAAATTTAATAGAATTGGAAGTGACCACTACGAAATACTCGACGTCCTCATCTTCTCCTCCTTTTTTCTCTCTCTGTCTCTGTTGCATCTTTGCAAAAAATAAAAGTACTTTCTATTGAAATAAAGAAGGATCAAAGTACCTACATACCTACTTGAAGTACTTACCAGACGGACTGATTCGATAAGATTTGTGCTAACCTAACCAAAGTATAAGCAGAAAAACAGTACTTGACTGAGCTTCTAGATAAATAATAATAAAAATAATATTGTAGCAAACGGAAAAGGGAATAGAAAAAAGAAGCAGAGCAGCAGCGGCAATAAACAATCTTTTTTTCCTACCTACCTTTCTCTCCACTACTTTTGCTACAGGAACATTGCGCATATACACTGTATACCTTCATAAAAACATTTTGAATGTGATTCAGACAAAACCTTAACAAAAAGGATAGTAATTTGTAAGGGCGAAACAGAAAAAAAGTTTGTTTTTAAAGTAGATAAGCTAAATGTGATTTTGTCTGGGAACAAGATAACGAAACCTGAGAATCCCAACTGGCAAATGAAGAGGATTTTTAATGTATTGCTACTTGTGAAGATATAATTTTCTTTCATGGCTTCCTCAGCAGTTTGCTATTACCATCAAATACTTATTTATATATACTTTATGCACAAACGTTCTACTCGTGCTAGATCAACTGTGAATATATGCGTTAGCATTATTTTCTTGGTACGTAAACAGAAGGAAACGCATCTGTGGAACCACCGCTTACCCGAGAACCAGCACCGTATTTTTCGCAGAGAAATCCAAATGGATTAAAGAGTAAAAAAAGCTGCAGGGTAGCAGTAAAAAACAAACGAAATAAAAGTACTTTTTTCATTTGAGATTCTCAAATTGAGAACCCTTTATACTCTCAACAAGCAATATCATCAACAGCTTGGGTATAAACACACAAGCTAAAAATAAGTCTGCTCTCTCTCTCGACTAGTCTGGAAAGTACTTTTGTAGAAGAAAAAATGAACAACCAAGGCAAACAATCAGGATGAAAAAATATTTGAAACAAGAACGGTGCGAGTTTGACCCCTTCTTCAAATGAATCGACACTATTCTCTTTTCTCTTCTCCATCATCCCGTGCCAAGGCACGGAGAGAAAAGTTTGCCTCTACAAGAAAGTCCTTGTCCGAAAGCTGGGAACAGACATTTCCTGAGAATGCTCCTTTTCAAGCGCTTCCCTCGCCGACAATTGGTGGAGAAGCGGGTATTCCTGAGAGGCTCTCACTGGCCCTTAGCCCCTTGGCGCGAGGAAGAGCGGAGCAGATTCAGCAACAACATTCCCATCATCAGTCACACTATCCTCAACAACAACAACAACTGGCTCATCATTCACACCATCAGGGTTCCTTCTCATCAATGATGATGAGCACCACTACTACTAGTAGTGCTAGCAGCAGCAGCACAACTTCCACCACCACCACCGCCGCCGCCACAAAAACCTCTTCACTTTCATCCACTACAACAACGGCGTCCGCAGGCAGTTCCAGTTGTTCTGCTTTGCCATCATCACCCAGCAAAGTAGGCCAGCAGCAACAGCAGAACAAGCCTCAGCATAAATGGTCTCCTCGACTCCAAATAGTACGTCAGTTGAGCCAACCGGTGTTGAGAACAGCGGAAATTGTTGACACAGCGAAACAACAGTCGGTGAAAACGGTAGCCACCGTCCCGGCCTCATCAACTAGTGGCATTGTCGCCACTGCCACTGCAGCATTGTTGTTAGCCTCGTCATCATCCAACCCCTCCGGAAACACGGGCACTGTAAAAAGATCCCTGGCTAAGCATCACTCTGCTTCTTCAGCGGGTTCCTCCTTCGACTGGAGCAAGGATGTGTCCACGCAATGTAATATATTCCAGGTAAGAAACAAATATGAACACTTTTCTCCTGTCTCGCGTTTTCCATGAAAAATATTTCCACAATTTATACTGCTATTACTGTGTGCATCAACTACTGTTGTAAAAAAAATTGCTAGCCTTTTCTC
The DNA here is from genome assembly GCA_029691765.1 of Entomobrya proxima. Classification (NCBI taxonomy): domain Eukaryota; kingdom Metazoa; phylum Arthropoda; class Collembola; order Entomobryomorpha; family Entomobryidae; genus Entomobrya; species Entomobrya proxima. The sequence continues at coordinate 12,087,062 of CM056173.1, forward strand.
TGCTCGCTCGCTTTCTTTTGCGCTCTCTCATAAATATTTCATGCAACACATTGGCATCATCCAGCAATCGGCATTCAGCAATCCTCCTACCGTATTACATTTCCCTGCTATTCCCTATAAAAACCCATCTTCTTCGCCCTAGCTTGAGCCGGAGCCTCCCCATCTCTTATATTTAATCTATTTCCTTCATGAATTTTGAATCCGAATATATTATAACATGACGGTTCTTAACGGAGGACTAGTACTCTGCTGTGCTATTTGGCTACTGCTGTTGTTATGCTACATTATTTTGTTAACTTGGATAAGAATTCACCAGGTAGGTAGATCTACCGGAGCATTTTCTATGACTTCTTACAGAGAAAATGCACACATAACTTTTTTTTCTGGGAATAGACCATCATGACCGTTTTTATTTCACAAACTTATATACAACACGGGACGTCATCATTATCGCTAGGGAGAATACTCCGTTTTCTTAGCCTATTGTGCATTGTATAGAACTCTACTAAAAGGTAATGTTTTTTTCGTCCATGTCTGTTGGAACACTTGGTGAGTAAAAGTGCTCATCCTCCTCGTCGTCGTCGTTGAAAAAAGTTCCAAAACTACAACTTGAATGCTTGTAATCCAGCTTGTTCTCCGTCCGTCCTCTTTTTTAACCGTTCGTATAGCTACCGTGTAGCCACCAGCACCATCACCGCATTTTTTCTTCTTCTTGGCATAATAATAATATACACATAGGTCCAGAACTTGGTACCATGAATCATGCAGATGTTATCCCATCCTTGTGCTTTCTTCATAGTACCTGAAGATTTACGAGGCCTTTTTTGGGGAAAAATAAGATAGATACGCATTCATAGTTTTTCATCTGAATGTACCTTTCCCTTTACAGCTTTACAAATGGTACTTGTGTGAGTGAGAGAAAGAGGGAAAGAGCACATACGCTTTAGACAACCACTTCCTTCCACCAGCATATAGCAGTAGGGCATGCAAAAGCCAGGTCGGTCGTCAGCAGAAGTTTTTCATGCAAATAATATGTCCCTTTATATACCTACCTATCTATCTCTAGTCATCTAACTAAAAAGGTAAACTCTCGTTTGTTGTGGAGAAGAGACGTAAAGTAGTTCTTCACAAAAAAATCCAGAGCAGAACGAAGAAAGATCTCTTTTCTTGACTGCCTAGCTATTTCACCCACCAACGACTCTTTTTTTGTCAGTTGTTTTGTTGTTCCGTCTTCTTCCCATTTTCTGGCATTTTGTTATCCCTTGACTGTATTTACTGCTCCTTTGCGTCTGCCAATATATACTACCTGGTTAAAATACGAACATATATAGCAAGAGATATACTTATTTATTCTTGCTCCCACCAGTATAACAAAACACGTTGATGATGGGTGCCACTGCTGCTGCTGCTGTTGAATGGTGTATTTTAGGGAAAAAGTGAAAGAAAAAATCAGAAGCATAATATCGCTCTGCCGTTGCTGATACTGGTGATGGTGGTTTTGCTTGCTCTTGCAGTAATGGACCGAATCACGGAAAATACGACAAGAAAGCAAAAAAGTTGGAAAGCGGAAGAAAAGTGGAATGATCTTTACTACTACTTGTTCTTGTTCCTATCCATTATGCTGTTGCGGCAGGCCTTCGTTTGCAGACGATGACGATCATGATAAGACTCTGCTTGCTTGTTGATATCTAGCAGATGATGGAGGTACCTTTTGTTGTTGTTGTTCTGTAGAGAATCATCTTTTTGTCAGAGAAAATTCACCAACATGAACAAGGAAAGAGAATAAGCACACTTGTACTGAATTGTTTGTGCTTTCACTGTTAACACAAAAAGGTCTCTGCATTGCACATTGTGCCATGGAATTTAGAAGCAAAACGTAATAATAATGATAATATTGTTAGGTACAACAAAAAGCAATCTACAAGATTCAGACAGTATGCAGCAGCAGCATATAATCATGTGAAAAACAAAAAATGATGTGATTGTATACTGTTGTTGTGTGAAAAACGGACAGATTCCAAGCCTTTCTAAATCTCCCATGCAAACCGGCATTGGTTCTTTAGTTTTAAAAATACTTTCACTTCCCCAGAAACGTGTCTGAGTGAGGAATGCATGAAATATCTCAAGTTTACAAGGAAAAGGAAAATAAAACGAACAACAATTTTCCTTCCTTCCTTTTTCTATCATTCTTTCTGTTAAAACCTTTGTTTCTCTTGTTTTTCTCTCCATTCAGCTATCATTCCGTTCATCGCATTGACCACCCATTTTGTAATAATAATCATTTGTTTGCACATACTTTTTTGCTGTAGTTTCTCATTCCTCACATTTTCCAACCGTGTACACTAAATACCAAAAAACAACTGGACTTTGCTGGGTTGACACAAGAAAAAAAATGTATAAAAGAATATATACGAATTGATATAGTAAAGGGAAAATTCTTTCACGTATTTGGTTTCTCTGCAAAAAAACTACAACTTACATACTTTCGTACCTGAGTACACAAACAAGTACCAAGTACAAAACGATAATATTATATCTACTTGAGAGAAAAGTCCATATATTCTTGACACATATATGCTTTTCGTGTGATGGTTTCACTTCGTGGTAAAACATCAACTGGTTCCTGGAAAAAGCAAAAGAAAACGAGAAGATGAAACGGCTCACATTTTTATTTTCCCTGTGTATCTTCTTAAATATATGTTACATTTTTTTCTTCTTGAAACAACGCGACTTCCAAACGGTTGTATAGTTTTCTCTATTTCTTTTTGCATATAGCACTGCTGCTGCTGTTGCTACTACCTCATTTCTGGAACGAAAGAAAAAAAATAAGACGAAAAGTAGAAACCACTGTTGCTTCTTTTTCCTTTCTCTTTTCTCCCGTTTTCATATACACTATTATCCCTCCCATGCTCGCTTGCTCACAAATTCTCCTCTTTGTGTACATTTTTATCTGCCATGCAAGACATTTTCTTCCTGCTAAAAGTTACCGTTCTTGTTTGCACTCTCAACATTTTTACTTACCCGATGGAAAGGAGAGAGACAATAAGATGTGCTAAGCACACAACCACGTAAGCGAAAGCCAAGCCGTTGTGCACACATATACACACCCATTTAATAAATAAAACTAGGCTTTCAATCTCCGTCACAAATAATGGCGAGGGTAATGCCTTTTCGTCTGCCCAGGTATAATAATATATTATAAAGGACACACACAAGGTGGAAAAGTGGGCTGGAGCCGTATGTAACCTGCTTGAAAACTATGCAGAACAAAGAATGCTCTCTCTCTCTCTGTATTGTACACTGAGGAAGAACTTTTTTTCTCTCTCTCTTGCTGGCTTGTATAAACAATGTCGGATGTAACGGGAATAATATGGTGCTGTGTAGTAGTCATCCCTACTTTTAGTAGCGGTAGTTAACCATAATATTCCATGCGGCTGTTTAGATATTGCGTGTAGTAGTCATGCAGATTATACCCAGCTAAATGGCTTTTCTTTCCAAGAAAAAAGGAAGAAGAAAGTTAAAGTTGTCGTGATGGTCATTGTGTGGCTGGATTTTGGGGGGAAATCTCCTTGATATAAAGTTACACTTATGTGTGGGAGAAGCAGCAGCAATGATCTGCATAGGTGCACCATAAACTATCTGCCACGCAACGCAGCAGAAGAAGCAGACTGCTTTTTATATTGCAATAAACTGGTCACAGTCCAATTTCTGTGTATTTGGAGAAAGTACAGTGCGACCATGTTTTGTTTGCAGTTTGTTTGCCTTCACAGAAAACACTGTGTCAGGTTGAAGACAAGATGGGAATGGTTGTTTAAACAACCATTTCCCTGCAAGTCTACCTAACATGATTATGCAAACGGTATATATAGTGCAGGGAAATAAACAGTTTGAAATGATAAGAAAATAAGTAAGTTGAATTTTTTGAATAACCAAAACGAAGTGGGTCCGGACGTTGGGACATTTCATGCTGTTGAAACTGATGGGGTAACTTGAAAAAGAAAACAGGGAAACATTACAGTGGTGAATGTAGGCGAATCAACCAGACATTGTACAGGGTTTGCATTGACGCGGGTACAATATGAATCATTTAGCTGTTCTAATTGTGGCAAATACACAGGATCATTGCGTACCACCACCACCACAAATTTTTCAGCCATGATAAAGATGTCAAGAAAGATAAATGAGCCAGAACGGTCTAAAATGCCGTTGTAGTTACATGCAATCACGTGACACACAACACGACATTGTATCAACCCCATCTAAGACACATAAATTGTTTAATAAAACACACTTTTCACTAAATTTATGAGTTTAGACTTGAATTCTAAAGCATTTTGCAGGAAGCAGGATAGGAACTTTCTGCAAAGTGGAAACGAGCAAACAGATCAAGAAAAAGTTTTCACTCTCCAAATTGTTAACTTTTCAAAGCTTTCAACCTAACGAATCTTGCTATTCAGCGGCATTAGCTCAATTGTACTTTCAACGATATTCAGTTTATAACAGGATTACACAATTATAGACAATGACCCCATAAATTGCAAGCTTGGACATGAAATAGGTAGAAGTTGAGTTTTGCTGTAGTTGTTGCTTCCGTAATTGCTTTAAAAGAGTTAGGTAAACATCGTTAGGAAGTTACGCAAGGAAATACGGACACTATTAGTTTACTGGACCGTGCTTTCATTGCCAGTACGCTGAGTACACACAATATTTACGCTACTTGTTCTGACGCTTTCGTAATCAGTCATGGCTCTATATTGAGTTACTGGAAAGATTTAGATGGCATATCTACATGTACCCATTAGTTTCCTGTTAAATTTTTAGTAAATGTTTACCAAAGCAATTCATTAGGCCCTTTCAGGGACAACTTTCACAAGGTTCCCGAAATTCAGAGAAAACGTCTTTTTGAGCATACGTTCAAATATCAAAACGCTGTGAAAATGTAAGAAAATACGGAACAAGCTAAATAACAAAATTTTTTCGTGGGCGTAATTCAACTTTCCAAATTCCAAGCTCTGTGTGTGATTTCTCCGTTTATGAAGTGGCCATTGAAACCCTTTCGTAAACTCTATTACGCAAAATCAGCCTTTGATCATGTTGTTATATTCATTTATACGGTTAAATTACGCAGAGAAAACACTTTTTGTCCAAAAATCTATTTTTCACCCAGTTGGCCTTTCGGCTTCACTTTTGATATCAGATTCCAGTTGAGATCACGAATTCAATAATAATGTGGAGCAATGGAGCTTCCTTTTCTTTCTTTTGGATTATTTGCTATACTACTGGGCTCATTCTTTTGCTGACTTTTTGTCTGTTTTTTCTGCTATTTGTCACAAGTTTACTTTGACTACACGAAGTTGTTCTTTTATTACATTATTCATTTCCTCTACAATGAATACAGTCTTTTCAAGTGTGTACATGGACAACAAGGAAATTGTACGAAATTCGGCGAAAATCTTGTTTACATGTTTCCGCTCTTCTTGGAGCCCCCTAACAAGGGATCATTTTAATAAGCGTGGCTTCCAATTGTCAGACACTTTTGATCAGTTTATCCCACGTATTTATTTAAATATAGTTTAAACGTGGGATGAGGCTTCAAAAGAAACAGTATGACATATCACAAGATGTTTTCCACCGAAGACCCAATATTGTACTTGAGAAAATATTATTTGTAACGCTGTTGTAAATCTCACCGGGGGTAATAACAACCGTTTCAAATTGAATTTTCCCGTTAAACGTATTATTCAAAAAAGCAAGACGTTTTTACGCAAAAAGATCAATCAAGTTGAAGGCTTGCTATATCTCAACAATCCACTCTTCTATTGTTCGCCCACACGTATTTCAAACTACTGCGCGTTTCTTATTTCAAACATTCAAACATGTAGTTATAAATTCGTTTTCATAAGGAAGGGTAAGTAAAACCTGTAACAAAAAGGCAAAATCTTGGTCAACTTTCTCAATTTCAACTTTTTTCTTTGAAAATAAAATTCTTATACACAAACATAACCAGACGTACATTGTATAACAGACACTTTGTCAGTTTTTCATACAATTCCGAAAAGCTTTATGCGTCTCTACAACTTGTAGTAATAATGATGTGACTTGTATCGAAACTTGTCAGTTTGCTTGACAGTAAAACCAACCAGTCAAAACCCTGGCGCATAAACATCCAACAGAAGCGGTGAAAGCAAAAGTGATCATCAACCATCTTCCCACACACACATGCTACTTTACCTTTTTATCTTTCGCCGCAAGCACATCTCTTTTAAAAATATTAATCCTGCGTGCAGTTTGTATGCACAAGTTGCGCTTAGGGAAAAACTTGTGTGTGTACACGTACTTGGGTTATTTTTTCTTCTGTTTTTACTGGCCCGCTTGTTGATGGTTATCGGCTGGTTCTCAAAAGAACGATGACTCTAAATCTACATCATCATCATGAAGACAAGATCTGAATGAGAGAAAAAATCATGCTGGTGATGTTCTATAGATAACAATGATGACGATGGGGATTGATGGGATGAATATTGGTTTATCAAACTCGCTTCGTCGTTTTGTGCGTTCACTCTGTCAGGTTTTGGAACATGGGTGGACGTGCATACGTTTGCATGATTGGAGTTTATGGGAAGGGAAATAAATATGTTTTTTCTACGTCGGAAGCGTCTCATATGACATGATAGTGAGTGCTTGTCTATGAAATCCTAGCACATTTTCAATTTTCGCTGTGATCACTACTACTAGTAGGACGATGAGGATGATGTTCAGGTAATACAATATTTTCCGGCGTAGTCATATCATACTATCTTCTTGGGATTCCGCCTGCTGCTGCTGCTACAATGTTGTATACACTTGTAATACTCTTTTGCAAGTTGAAATACTGGCAGAGAAAGTAGAAAACTGATATTGCAGAGGGTGAATACGACTATGTAACTTACTCCATCGGAAAATTACTAAGAAAATTACTATTTTGCGCTTATATAGTTACAAACCTAATGAAGTCAGAAATGTGTGTAAGAACTAAAACGGACAGATTCCACCTTAAACGTAGATCATGATTTTATTTTTTGAGAAATTTAAGCATAGTTAGTAGTGGCTGCAGTGGTAACGCTCCAGGTTATTTTTTTCATATATATCCATCAAAACGAAATGGACAGAGTGTGTGTGTAAACGGTTGGTTAGTTTTCCGCGTAGTTTGTCAAATTGGTAAACACACATTCGCAAATGTGCATATATCCCGTTCAGCAGCATTCCTTCTGGGATTAAAACTGCCCGTCAAAATAAGTTTTAAGCAAATACTCCTTTAATACCCCACTAGTGGTTGGTACGACGAGCCAACAGATAGACAGAAAGTGAAAAAAACGGTTGGAAAATACTGACGATGGGTTGGTTTGGTACGTTTGCATGGTGTACCACGTTCCACTGTGTAAAGTTGCTAGTGGTACAATAATATTTAGCAAACAAAAAATTGCTACATTGGCAGTCTACGTAAATAAACATGGAATAGAAAGACGAACAACGGGATAACTTGTCATGTAAATATCATGTCGTGTAACGTGTGCTCTCTCTTTCTCTCCGTTTCCTTCCATCTAGACAGAAAAGAAATGTGTTCAATAGTAAAATAGTCCTTTCACACACACTTGTATACACAAAATCCGCAAAGAATAACACAATATTAATATAATTTATATTTTTACATCAAAAACTGCATATTTTTAAAAAAGCATCATGCCTACTGCTGCGTGTATGCCAGCAAAAGAGTGGAGGAGAAAGAAAGAGAGCAGAGGGCTTTAATGGATGAAGGTTGACGCAAATAATCTTGTTTATATAATGTATAGCAATTTATAACTCTCTATTCTCTTCTCATCGTCTATTTCGTTCTCTCCTTTTTGCTGGCTCTCTCTTTGCCGAGCTGTTGGTGGTGGTGTGCCTTCTCTTTCTCTTTTTGCTTGACGGCGAACACCGTGGGAATGGCAGTACCCCATACAGATTTTCACTGACGATTCGTTTCCAGCCATCCATACCAAACAAGGCTCATTAATGATATCATCATCATCAGCGTCCTTGTCGTCGTCGTCATCATCATAGAGCCCTTCCATAACAGAGCGTCATGCATATGCATTAGATATTAGTCAAATTTATTTAGCATGTACTAACGTTCATCTCTTCATATACACACGACGGCTTGGAATAAAGCGTTCACTTTCGCTGTTTCCAGTTTAGAAAATAGGCATTTATATAATGCTGGCAGAAGAAAGCGATGGTGGTGCTGGTGGCGGTTGGTGTACCCAAAAAAATTGGCTGCGAGGCAGCTTATACTTTTCTAAACTCTTAGAAAACGAAGCGCGTAGTGGTGTTTTGATTTATCCCATTTTCCAGAAATGCCACGAGGACGGGATTGATGTTGATAGACATCACAATTATGGAAAGAGGAAAACAGTTTTAGAATCGCAACCTGCGCTGGTCTCTTTTTAGTGTTGCGTTACAAAACGACGACATCAGAAGCAGAGCAGCAGCTAGTAGAACTTTCTGCTCTTGATAGAGACCGAAGATGACTTTGGAGTATTTACCCAAATAGTTAAAAAGGTTGAAATCATTTTTATACGCTTGGCTGACCTTCATCTGATGACAGGAACTAAAAAGTAGAGTAGTGCTCGTGTATGACAAATTTTTTTACGTATAGGTAGTTTGGCTACAACCACTCCTACGCTCGTTCTCGTCAGCATGTCGTGTGCACTGACATTATCTTACCTGGTTAGCAAAGCGGGATCACCGCACAGCAAGGAAAGCGTATTAAATCCGATGAATAGGCACACGCTAGTTTGTCGTACAAGCAATTTTCAAATTTATATATTTACCGATTCATCCTGAAAACCACTTTTTTTTCTTTTACCAACTTATCATTTATCAGAAAAGGCAAGTTATGGCGGTGGTGGTGGTTCTTGTGTGTACACTTTGGAATTAACAAACTGAAAAGTTCTGTTCAGTCAGTATGTATTTTAAATTAAACAAACTGGTTGATAATAATGATGATACACCATTAAATTACAAAATTGTGCTGTTAAAGCTATCATGATTCTTCATCGGCAGATCCGCATCTGCTGGATGAAAAGTTTGACTTTTATTTCGTTTTTTTGCACGATTTGTCAAAGGCGGGGTAACAATGCTATAAAAAGAGTGCACTACTTCAGTCATTCACCTACTAGAGTATAATCACTACAGGAGTTTTAATAATCTTTCTACATTTCAAGTCAGTCTACAGGTTTACATTTTTGATGTTGCTGATGATTTCAGTACGAGGGCTCTTCACTTTTTATAAATATCAGAGATCTTTCTCTAAACTTTTTTTTGGGAGAAAGGGTTTTCCCGTACTTTATGAACTCTTCTTCTGGCTCTTCATCTAATTCATTATTTGTTCCATGTGCGTAACTTCAAGAGCTAAGAGCTACCTTACTAATTAATGGAGAATCATTAGCGCTGCTGTTATCATGTGCTACACATGCCAACTAAAACACGCGCGTGGGGAGGCGATGTGCTAAATGAAAAACAAGATTACGCATGATCCACTTCACCCCCATACACGTGGCGTTGTTATTTCTACCAAGGAAGATTAGAAAGTCAGAAAGTTATTAATAATTTAGTATGTATATTAGTCATGTCATGTACTTTTATTCAAAAAGAGAGAAAAAATGGATAAATCTGATACCCTTTTTATGAGCGTGTGTACAACAGTTTGGCTTCTCTGGCAAATCTAAAAGCATTTTATATATTTTTTGTGCATTCAAATGTATTTACTATTTGAGCGATTTTACTTGTGTGGGAAAATCCTCCAGTCGTTTCCGTTTGACATTTATCCCTTTATACAAAATGAAATGACTATTTATAGGGAACTACTGTAGTTGGAAGCAGAGATTCTGGAATGAAAATTGGGAAATCTAGACTGCGTTCCTAGTTCCTACTATATGCAACACATAGGAAGATTGTAGCTTATGTCAAAAGCGAATATGATTTACATGCCTGGCCTAAATAATTCTGTGCAAATAAAAGAAATGTCGAGAAATTGCAAAGTTGAGTATATGTGTCCTCCACTCAAAAGGTCCCTGCATTCATCAATTTTCTGAACTAGAAGATATCCAAAATATACTTGGCCATAATTTGATATTTTGGAAGATTTAGAGTGGTTAAGCACGTCAAGCGTACAGCTTATATAAATACTTGTGCTATATTTAGTTCCCACACAGTCTGAATCTATGTACACATCACAGCATTATTTCCATGCTATGTTCTACAGCAGCGGATTATTAAAATTGTGAAATTCCTAATAACAGCGCCAGCAACAAGCTCTTTCAACGACGCTGCTTTAGACATGGCGGCGGCTGTCTGGAGAAAAGTAAAAGTAAGTAGTTCATCATCATCATCATCGTCATCAAGAGGATCTTCAGAGATGAAGCAGATGATGTATACTTCTTGTAATGAAGTAGCAACAGACTGGCAGCTTACTTCTAAAGTTTTACTTTGTTTGTCTGTCACTCCCGTCCGTATGGCTATATAAACCATCCACCAATTTCATTTCCTTTTTTCTATACGCACAAAGTCGCTGTCGCTCTTACAAGTTCAAAATTACAAATTAGAAATGTTTGAAATGAAGCTGGAGGATACATAGTTCTACTCTTGCTCTCTACCATTTTTTGCTCCGTCTTCCCAGCTCTACTTTCAAATCGGCTTATTATTCTAAAGCTTTCCCCGGAAACGACATGTAGAAAAGCATGTAGTATCATCGCACCCTCACAAGTTTTCTCGTTTAAATACATCAAAGTAATGAAGAGGAGAAGTTGTCATGTTGATAATGACGATCATGCTACTTCTCCTGGATAAAAGGAAAGAAGCACTTTGATTATTATGAAAAAGAGCAGGCAAAATATGATACAAATATAGTTTACTCCTTAGTTTTTGGTGTTATAATGATACATCATCCGGCAATTGTGCTCTTCATTCATCCTTCCCTGCAGCTCTAGTAAATAAACGACAGCGGAAACTGATTTTTCTACAGCTTCTTTCATATTCCCATTTTATAAATGCGGCGCGGCAAGCCTTTCATTTGTGTTATGAATCTCTTCTCAATCAACGCAAAGTAAATGGGCTTACTGCTTTAAGTAGTATTACTTCTGCATAATAAATTATATGATGATGATGATGGGGATGCCTATCTCTCCATTGTTTTAACAAAGGTCCCCTCTAATTCCACCAGTTAGGTCTTAGTTAATTTGTGCAAAAATGCCACGTTCATACATCAAAGTGAGGTTGCATTGAGCAAACGTGCTTTGAAAATGGTTATAAAACACACTTGGCAGAGCAGCAAGCTTTTTGATGTGACTACAGAGATATCGTAGGAACAAGCTTTCCAAATTCACTCGTCAGTTCACGTTTCCCACTCAACTGGTCAGCTACCGGATTTGGGCTGACAATGATATGAACAACACAATTTAGTATATTATATGGAAAGAGGCACAGGAGAAAAAAGAAATGTGCCCGTCTATGCGCTTGTTCATGTCAAAGGACTAGATCCGTATGTGTGTGTGTGGGAGTGTAGTCATGATTCTTTTGAGAAGAGTGAATGAGTAAATGGATAAAAGGAAATGGCAAAGGGCACATAAGTAGAATGACAGTTAAAGTGACATTATAAAGCGCTTGAAAAGGCATGTCGACAAATGTTACAATCTACTAGTTACATTACATTGGGGGCGAATTTTTTCACTTTGCTGCTTTTGTAATTCTATATATTCCACTTTGTGCTTCGTAGATAGACAGAGTTCAACCAGTACTTACGAAATGAAAGAATTTTCGTTGAGAAAATATGTTCATTAAATTGCAGTCTAGATTGTGAACAAGGAATGATTAAAAATTCTCAAATGGTTTGATTCCCATACTTTGGTGTTGGCATGACTACTCAGAAGGGTGAGTATCTATGTAGCTTTGTAGACATCAAAGTCTTTAAAAAGGTGGCATGGGAGTGAAATCATATGGCAGCTGAGGCTCACTTATACTCATGAATAACTTGCTGATGCCAAACAGAATCTATTATAATCCGTCATAAGATTACAGAATATACTTAAAAGATCACCATTATGAATTAGAAAGAGGCTCAAAGTTTGACTTTCACTTTTAGAGCATGACCAGGGCGTCGTAGCGAATGTGGCATGGTACATTAGAGAGAGAGAGATATATAAACTTTTCCTGATGGAAAAAGCAGTTAATAAGCGTATACCTAAATGTTAGTTAGCACTATTGTCGCAAAAACAATTTACTACTTTGTACTTTAGAAATTTACTATTGACATCACTGTCTTTGTAAAATTGTTTTGCTTGGTAATCAAAGCACTAACTTAAGGCTGGACAAAGTATTTAAATGTTAAAGTTACGTCTATTTCAACGCTTTTGGTTACACGCGCGCTACTCCTACTCAAATTTCTATTTTTGACTTCCAACTTGGAATCTGATGAATGCTATGATTGCTCTGCTTTCTGACTAACTACTCTTCTTCTTACACATTACGCAGCACTTGTATAAAATTCTCCGGAAATCAAAGTAATTGCCGTTGGCCATACAATCCAGTTGAAGTAAAGCCAAATGAACGAAGTATTATGAAAGCACATTAGGGAAATGAATAGCCCACACAGTATTACTGTTTGTTAGGCAATAAGCACATTTTCTAACAACATAAGCGGAAAATAGCAACTAAATTTGTAACATTTTCCACCAACTTGAAAACATTTAGTTTTGCTAAATTCTCTTGCAAAATTGAAAAGCCCTAGACGATTTTACCATGTTGGCACAAAGAAATAAGGCTAAATGAGCAAAAACAGAGATGAGGGAACTAGTGACAATTTTCTTTTTTGTTAAAATTTAATGATGGAAAAAGGGAAAGATGAAACAAAAGAGAAACGAATTGCTGGGTTTCCCTTGAACTATTCTGATTCTCGTAAAGAAGCCCTCGTCATGCTTGCCATTCTCTTGCGATAATGGTGGTAAAGTGCTGACACCAAAGTACCAGCATTATTTCTTCTACTAAATCTTTAATTTCATTGGTAAAACTAAGGAACAAAATGAAGACAAAAATAGAGCCGAACCACTTTTATAATGCCTTGTGTCAACTTATCTTCTATCTGTGTTAAAATTGAAAACATGTTGGAAAAATCTTTGAACTTTTCAAAAATGCAAACGTATATGTATATTTCCAAGTTTAGTCACATCTCTGTCAAAGTAGCAGCTACATAAAATCAACTGCAAAATATTTACACTAGAAGCAATTCTCTTAAGCTTTATATCTTTAGTAAATACACCTATAACTTTATATAATTAATATATATATCTATAGATGGAAATGCAGTAAAATAATATTTGGTGGGCATATGAAGAAAAATAAATAAGATGAGCCCCAGAAGCAACAGCGCCAATGCCAATACCACTGCGCTTCTACTTTTATATGCAGACAGTAAAAGGGGGAAACGGAGAAAGTTGACTATTAGCACGTACTTAGAATATCGCACAAATTTACACACACACAGGAGGCAAGTCGCTCACACACGCAGTGTGGTATTACTTCTGGCAGGGAACCATTTGCTAAGCAAATATTCCTTCTACCCAGCTCATTGCTTACATTTGCTAGCAGGTTTTACTGGAAATGGTGAGAAAAGTCAACCAAGTGGAGAAAGTGGCAGTAGTAGCTCTTGATGCTTGATGAGATAGAAAGAAAGATATTGGGTTACTTATTTTCCGTGTATATAGCAGATAGTAGAATAAAGGGAGAAAGCACAAGTCTAGCCAAGTGGTTAGCGTGAGTTCGTAGAATAAAATATATATAAAGTGTTAAACGACATTACTACAACACCACAGAAAGAGGATGGCAAAACTTGGCCACTCTAGCTCGAGAAAAGAAATGACCATGTGCAGTAAAAGTGAGTAAAAACTGTGAAAATTTGAATGGAGACTTGCTTACTCCAACGACAGTAGTATGCACAGATAGCACAGAGTACAAATTCGCGTTTTTGCAATTCAGTAATCTATAATAATTACAGCAAAAGGGTGCAATGAATTTGGTCAGACATCTTATAACATATTACGGGCTTGGCTTTGCTGTGCAGGCATTTGTGTACTTATATAAGGATGTACGCATAGGAGCGAGCAGAGAAAGCAGAATGAAAGGATCAAGTTGACTGTCACAAAATTCTTATTTTCTCTCTTTTTCTTTTTAAACAGCTTTCGCAGCAGCGTTCCTCTGGAGATGGCCCACAAAGGACCAAGTCTGCAAGACTGGCAAAGTTTCGTCGCTGCAAATCTTTTGACTGGGACCATTTCCGTTACCACTGCATCGTTGGTGGAGATGGGAGTCTAGTACAAGGAGCAGCAGCACTACAGGAACCGCATCCCCCACCGTGGGAATCAGGCCACAAGTCTGTGCAACAAACTTGGAGTGGTGGAAGTAGCAGTAGCAGCGGTGGTGCTGCTGGTGGTACTAATAATGCAACTTGTACAGCAACCACTTCTTCTGCTAGTTGCTCGACGGCTGCTGCTAACAGCAGTAAAAACCCACAAGGAGGGAGTGAAGATCGAAAGAAAGTTGAACAAGGTGATCTTTGCATTGCTTCAACATCCTCCAGCAGTCGACAAACTGTCAGCAGATCCACTATCAAAGGTCTAATTAAAAATGTAGTAGACTTCACTTCAGGAGAGAACCAAGGGTTGTTGCAACTGCAAAGTCAACAGCAGCAATCCTCATCGTCATCTTCCTCGTCATCTTCACTTGCTTCCTCAAGTCGGCATCTTCAAGATGCATCCACCCCAGCAAACGTGCTAAAGGCCAGTAACGCATCCCCGCCTGTTTCCCCACGAAGATTTGGGTTGAGGGCGGCTATGCCAAACCTATTCAACTTTAGCAGGGACAAGATATTAGGCACTGGCACACTGATGAGGAAGAAAGAGCCACCGACCCATTTGGACTTGTTTGGAACAAAGTCCACAGCACCATCCGCACCACCACAGCCATCCGAAGACGAACATACCGTATTCGATACAATGGTCTGTAAAAAGTGTGCAGAACTTATGCCTCAGTTGCTAGCAGAGCTGGAGGAAAATAAGCCGGAGTTAATGCAACAGCAAACACAGACAGACTTTTCCATGATGGACCAGGAATCCATACATGAAAAGGCTGATGTCTGCTGTTCTCATCATGCTGTTGAAGCTCACACTGGTAGTCCAGTCAGTAGTCGAAGCACGAAAATTGGCTTTAATGTAAACACCGCCAACAATTCAGTGACCAGCACTACCAGTTCCCCTACAAGTACAACATTTGCTTCTGGTACAACTCCTTCCAGCTCGGGATACATGTGCCAAAAACACCATGTGACGGAAAAGAAGTACGTTCCCTCTCCCCTCGCTCAGGAAAACAGAAAGCCCAACGTACCGGGACCGTCCTCCTCGGGAATACCACCACCAGCAGTGGCATCATCATCAACGAGCCGTGCTCCAGAGCACGTAAGTGGACCAGATAGCCCTGGTCCCTATGCAACAGCATCAGGAGTAACATCATCCCCTCCACCACAACAACACCATTATCACCAGCAACATCATTATCTTCCGCATCACCCTCACCAACAGTTCCAACTGAAAAAGCACTCACTAGCTTTCTCCCTGCCAATCCCACAAGTTGCTCTTCAATATGCAAACATCCCTTCAGGGGATAATCCAACACCAGGTTCCAGCAGCGGTGCTAATAGAGCAGCCACATCGGCCAAAGACTCATTGGCAGCGAGCGTCACTTCTGCTGCGGCTGCAGCTGCAGCTGCCGAGGGACGAGGTAAATCATCTACTTTGCCCACCATCGATAGCAAACACATTGTGGCTATCAGAACTGCAGAGAAACGACGGCGCTTCTTTGCCAAAAAGCAGACAAACTCGGCACCGGACACCTTCGATTCCCATACTTTTCTTACTGCTACTCAAGGTGTTCTTCACACCACAAGTGAGTTCGTTTCATATCTACAACATACAACCATACGTACGTACACAGGTCACAGGAAGGGGTATAGTCAATTTTATGAGGCACAAAAACACGCAGAACAACAACCAATCCAAATTTTTTAGGGAGGAAATCTATATCACTCCAATCCGATTTTGCAAAAAGAAAACTTCATTTTTACTCTGAGAACCCTAAAATAAATCGAGGTCGCTTTTCAAGTTGAACTCGACAATTAGCCTTAAAATCCTGGTTAATTGCGCATTCTATTTTTTGATAAAAGGGATGGGACTTTTAGTTGAGAAATGAGGCGTTTTTTGTACCAGGGACCCACATTTTTTAGGTGGTCGCTGAGTTCTTTTAAGAGGTTGGTTACAGATATAACGCAACTGACGACAAGGACATTTGTTTACTACCGTTTCGTTTCTAGAAATGTATATTCTGACCACCCTGAAGTTTGACATATTATTTTAGAGAGAAAAGTAGAAAGAAAGTTGTGACTGCAACTTCTTCTTCTTGTAATTCCATTTTACTATCTTGAATGTGTATTTTAGTTGCTCTGTCATTCATCAAATCTGTTGTGCTATGTTTGCACTATGTACTATAAACACTATTTTCTCTTCTTCTTCTTCTTCTCTTTCCTAATTAAAAGGAACTTTGTTGTCAACTCTTTGAATGCACCCCGTTTTTCAATCTTTCTCTTTGTAAGTAATTTACACATGAAGCACTACTACGTTGTTAGTTTTCCTACAGTATTTTATACAATGTACTTTATTATCAACTTTCAGTCCCTTTCACTTGTTTGGCTTATCTTTATCCTTTCATTTGTGTGTTTTCTCTTCCAAACTTGTATAGAGTTTCTTTATCCCTCTCTTTTAACTTGTTAGTGTTCAATTGTCAGAGATATTTATATAGTAATTTTCTTCTCTAGTTTCTCATTATTCAGTTTTCAGTTCATACTTATAAAAAACTTCGTAGAAGTAATTACATTTCATAAAATTTTAGCTATTTAGTACTGCATTGTGTACCATAATTAATAGCAAACGAAAGCACATTAGCTATCAATTAAAGGGTTCCTCCTAACGACTGCACCCAAATTTTTTGCTGTGATATTCAGTGGGCAACTATTCATATGAACATATGGGTTTTATTTTCTGATTCTCCATGTTTTTCTGAATACGTGTGTGTATTTTGGCAAATATATCATGAAAACAAGCGACACAATTGATATGACAATAAAGTTTGGTACGAGCAAGAAAATTCCCACACCGAAAATTCGACAATTTTTTTTTTGAAATTTTTTTATAAATCCTTTGAGTTAGAGTAAATATACAAGTATTTGGTAGTATATGCAAGGCAGGATTGTGGTCATCAAAAATCATTAAGAATTGAATATGAAGTACATAATAGCTGTACCATTAGCAGCTTGAACTTTTTTGATACACTTATCGAGCAACGTTAAAACTAAAGCACTTCTATTTCTCAATTCCTTTATGTTATACGTCAACATTATACCACGTATAATTGCACATTTTATGGGCTTTCGAACAAGTATTCAAGCATAAAATTTGCATGTTCCATAGTGGAACAAGAATACACACACTTTAGGTCACTTGCAACACATTGAAAAAAATGCTTGCAAATGAAATCTTCAAAATGTAATAAATTTTTTAATCCACATAACTAGTGTTTTAGTTTGTCAATTCGTGTAATCAGTATGTCGTTTTGATGCATAGATTTTGGGGATTCTTTAGAGGGTTTTGATTTAGTAAACTGTTCCTTTGTATAAAAGCTGTGCAAACATAAATGTATAGTAGACTTTTGAAAACAGGAAAAATGCCATTTTGATTCAGGATTTTCAATTTTTTAAAAAATATACCACAACATAGTTTTGCAGTATGTTCATGCGCGGTTTATGTAGACAAATGCTTGCTCTACAAGTACGTTATACGACCTACCCATCAACTGCTTATTCAGCCTTCAGAAGTCAGTAGCAAATTTGGGTGCAGTCATTTGGAGGAACCCTTTATGTATTCATGTGCAAAAAACCGTTTTTATTTTCATACTCATACAAATCTTGTAGGAATAACCAACATTTAAAAATAATTCAAAGACAAGAAAGTAAAAAGTTAGACGGTGTATTAGAAAAACTGGCCACTTTCCAATAATGCATAGTCCCAAATATATTTTCTTGTACACATGAGGCAAACATACTAGTAAATGAACTTTATAAGCTAGCTTTATTCGGCAGGTTCATATTTTATGTCAAAAAACAATATTTTTATTTACTCCATAGTCGGCAGTCATCGGTAAAGTCAATCTTATGAAATGCCAATCTGAAAATGAAAATGTGGCATTGCAAGTCATATTATATATAGGGGTGTATATAACAGCACATATTTCTATTATTTTGGAGTCATAAACTTTATAGTATTTTATGTAAACTATTATGTTGGTTTTCACATAATCACATTATGCAGATTTTCCTTTTTAGTGTTTATCAATGTTATAATGACTTTGTCACAATCAAACTTCTGATGTTATGTATTTACACCTTAAATTCCCTTTTGTTTTTGTTGCTTTTGTCACACTATACATTTGACATTCTTATTCTTTACCCTTATACACGTAAGCCACGCAACCTACTCATTTACTTTCTTCACTTTCACTCTTTCCAAATTTTCTTGTGTGTGTGTGTTTAATAACTTTGTCTCTTCTTCACTGCGTTTCTATTATGTCTGTTATGTGGGTATGTTCGCAGCGCGTTAATTTACATTGTGGTCCTCTCTTTTCATATAATAATATAGTGTCTTGGGAATGATTTTATAAATCTTCATGTGAAATCGGAATGAAAAACATGTTGTTATTATGATCGCTATCATTATTGCTAAGGAGATTGATATGAGATGCTGTTGAATATTATTGCTACGTGTGTTTTAGAACTTTTTTCTCTCGTGTGTTTGTTCACATACCCTTAGTATGTACGTATGTGTCTTTCGTCATTTTACACAACATCGCAAATGTATTCAGTAACTTGTTTGGCATTTTTCTATATATCGTCCTTATAAAAACCACCACACACATAACATCATATTATTCCATATAGTATTATACTTGTGTATCGTCATTATCATTACTTATATATTTCCATTGTAAATTCGTAGAAACCACACAAAATGTCTTTCAACTTTTAGATGAAAGCTGTAAATACACTTTGTGATTAGACAATAGTAGGAAATACAATGTTGCTTCAGAATAACTATGCAGCATACCAAAGGTATTGTGTTGAGCTGTAACATGGAAAAAATCTTTACAAGCGCATATTATTATTCTGGCTTGTTGCATGAGGACTCGTTCATAAATGCTATCATTTGCTAGACATAAAATATGCTTGAAATGTACTATGGCAACGGGAACAACTTTCATAAAAGTAAATTCATCTCGTTTGCTGATAGCATCCACATTTATGAGCGGGGTTTCTTGGGGTAGAAACTTTTGGCCTGGCTACTTGGCTGTGCGTGTGTAGAGATAGATCTATTTTATGTGATGATAAAACATGTACACAGATTTCCAAAGGGCGTCATCCTCATATGTCCGTGTGTATATGTATGTGTGCTTTTCTAGTTTTCTTCTTCCTCTTTTTCTCTACACTTTGAACGTGTTTGTGTGTCTGTGTATTGTGCTACTTGTTAATGCTGATGTGTAGCAACAATAAATTTAAACTTTTCCATATGTGTGGCAACAGAAGCGCTGTCAAGCTATTTTGCAGAGACGAAAAGTTCTGCATACTAAGTATACAAATAAATATGATAATAAAATGAAATTATGATGATGATGATGATAATAGTAATGTGTTGTTACGTGCCTAACACACGTGTCGAACCAAACAAAAGTGTCAACTTTTGTATGTTTTTCTCTGTGTGTATATATAGTAGTAAATACAGTTGTTGTAAAAGTTTTAGCAAAGGCGACAGCCTAAAAGTATGAGGATAATCGCTTCTTTTAAACTGGCAAACCAATACTTTCCCGGCTTAAGCAAACAACACAATAAATATTTCAGGAAAAGTGTCAATAATAATTTTATTGCCATTTTTAGTTACCTCTCTTGCTTGTGATTTTCTGGCACTACAGCTTTTCCTCTCTCTCTCCGGCTGAATGAAAAGAGCACACACTTTGACTGAATAGATTTTTCCGTGAATAATATGCGCGTGTAAGTATGTACGTCACGGTTGATAATGTCACTTAAGGACACACACTCCGCCTGAGTGAACACCTTGGGAGAATATTCGTAAATTTTGCACTTATTTTTCACATTCTCTTGTTTCTCTGCGGTATCGCAGCTTTTCAGAATTAACTGTCTTGAAAAATAATAATAATGTAGCTGTTGTTGTAAGATGTGTGTGCTAGTAAATAAAATGCAGAAAGCATTTTATTTGGCCTTAGCTTACAACATTATAGTCTTAGAGTCCCACTACTTGCTTTATTCCTCGTCTTTCACATTTCTTTATGTCTTTAGAAATTTTCACGCTTTTTGGCCTTTTTAAATGAGAACAAAGTTAAGTGTCTGCTTTTATGCATTTTCTCTTTGGTGTATGCAACTACTCCGTATACCATAAATTTAAAGGTTTCTGCATTTTATTACCTATTTTATTTGTGCCGTCAGTGCTTTTAATAAACTTTCAAAGTGTCCATAATAATGACATCAATAACATTTTCGTATCAGTAAGATAATTACTATACAAGAACCAAAAACCTATCTGCTTCTGCTTAAATATGTGATGTAAATGTGACATGCTCTATGCAATTTACTATATGAATACTATAACTATATGCATGCTATAACGACCATTTAACCTGTTCTCTAAAATAGTCCTAAACGCACAAAAAATGACGACCACATAAATAAAACATTTAATTTGAGTACTTTCCCAGTTTCCCCTTTTCTATCCCACGACTCGGACGTTGCGACTTGAAACACCAAAAAAAACTGTACCACTCGCGCTTGTGTTTGCATTTCTCTGTTAGTTGCGTTCTATCTACCCTGCCACAGCAGTTTCTTCTCTGCAAGCCAGACTGCTTGTGCTCAGTGATTTCTTTTACATCAGGATACTATAAAAGGATAGAAAAATCATAGCTCTTTCTTCCTCTCGCCTTGTTTTTTGTAAGGTGTGTTTTTTCCTTGGAAAAAGGCGTACCTTTTTTAACCAAAATTCTATATTTTTCTGTCTCTTTCTCTCAATCTGTCCATTATCATTTACGACGACATCACAATAATAATAAAATAATCGGAATCACTTTGTTATAACAAGATTCAAAATAACTGAATTAATAACGTTGAAAGCGAATGTTATAAGTTTGTACCTAACAGCGTTACTTTTTCTCTGCTACGCAAAACAATACTATTATATATATTTTCTATTTTAACACCGACTTAGATAGTACGTTGTTAAATAGCAGTTGACAGCTAAAATAAAAAGTTCTGTTCATTTTTTATATACTAGTGCCATATAAATAAATAATATATAATACTACTACCACTATAGTACTTTAACTCGAACGTTTTTTCAGTTTCACGTTTTTATTGTAATATTGATCTCGTTCAATTTCTATTATGATTTCGTATTTTACTTTTCATAAATTATTTGCTAAAAACGTTGCTTCTTAATTAAACACAATTAGGGCGATTGTGTGGAAACTGCAAAGAGCCCGTGACCAACTGTTTGGATGGTGTGTTGAGAGCAACCCGGAGAGAAAAAAGTGACAGTTCGGCATTCACTCCTCCGTCTGTAGAAGGTATGTACTTATAATCTGATGAATGTTCCTGTTTTCTTTGTTCTTGTTTGTACTTACCCTGTCCTTAAAAGTAGTTTGACTGCTTGGCATTGTGTTTACTTCACTTTTTTAGGCTAATAAGCTATGTATAGTAAGTAATAGTACCCATGTTGTTATATTCATGAGTAAAAGATTGTGATCGTCGTCGACAACAAAAATACAAACCCGTTGCATGTGCTAAAATTACTTACACCAAAAGTTTCCTGTCTACTCAACTCTCCAGTTCTTTCGGATGCTGTTCTAAAATATAGCTTTGCTGTGACCTAATTAAAGTTTTTGCACATGTTCGACATTTGACATCTAATTTTTCTTAAGGTGAGAATTTAATCGGTGATAGGTTCTTCATACAGTCAGTAAAAATATATTAATATTCTGGGAGTAGTAGCTAATTCAGTGACGATGATGGGAAAAATCCAGTGCCTAACGATGATGAATTAAGGTAACAAGATAATTTATCCCGAATCTGTCTGTAGTCGACATCATACTCCGCATTTTCACAGAGGCCCATCCAACATTTTTGGCAGTTTCCAGAGAGTGTCCATTCTCAGCGTCTTGAGTTTTAATGGTAATCGAATAAGTACCTACTCGGATTTCACGTCGTATCATGTAACCATCAGCGTTCGTACTCCACCAAATCCACTACTAGCTATATTATAGCATTACCCAAGCCATGTGTCTCATTTCATATTTCTTGTGAGTGTGTTTGATAGGGACTGAAAGCAGGATCTTCGTAATCAGCCGAAAGCCACAAAAAACGGGTGAAGTAAATGCCTCGTTAGTCCAATACCTAAAATAATATCCGTGTGCGCATATCACTACTAGCAATGGAATGCTAGGCCAACAACACTATAAGTTGTTTTCATCCTCTACTTAGACATTAATTTCTTTATAGGTAGTTCCCTGATGAATGCTTGAGTTGAGAAGTTAACGCTGACTGACTACATTTATGAGTTGTAGGGGAATGCAGAGGAAACGGAAAGGTGAAAGGTTCATTATATTATGTTCCTCTTGCCTGCTTAGAATGCTACTGCTGTATTACAGACAACCAGATCCACTAAACCAACAACTGCATCAACTTCTTTCTTTCTTCGTTTTTCCACCGAAAAAAGACTACTACATGTTCCCATTGGGGAAATAAGAGGAAGCTGGTTCACTCAGGCATTGCAATAATATGGCTACTTGCAAGGCAAGTGTGGTATAAGTAATTGTAGCAGAAGAAGAAACGCATAGCCTCAGACTGACTAACCAGACATGACTGACTGACTGGAGTAAATTTTTTGTTACATTTTTTTTCGGTAGCACTACGTGCAACCAAGTAAATAGTAGACTTTGCACCATTCACCTTCCACATGTAATTGTTCCTTCAAGGAGAAGATGATAAATAGTAAAAAGGCGGATGACCCCCTCCGGGTGATTCGCTAATGAGATCATTTGTTCTTGTTGTGCAGTTAGACTGAAAAAAAAGTTTCCAATCGAAAGCTAATTAGCCGGAAAAGTATAATTAGCAAAGCTAAATTACTTTATTTAGCAGTAAACGATTTACCCATTTAATAAAACAATAGGTGAAAGCACCGTACTGTCGTGATAAATAGTAATTTAAGCAATTTGGGCAATTTATGGTCGTATTTATGAACTAATTACAAAAATATAAAAGCGCTTGCTTTAAAGTTGCCTTTTTAACTTTACCACTTTGGTGGCCAAACTTGGAAATAACTTATCAAGTTCAAAAGATGTTTTCTTTGCTCTGATCTTTTTATCTGTTTGACAGATACATTGATTAAAACTCTTTTAAAGTCAAAGCAACCATCCAGCGCATCACGCATTGATGCACGCACCTTTGTATAAACCTTTCACTTTTCCAAAAAAGCTCTTTCTCCACCGTCACCCATTAAACTTTTGCTTGCCACTAATAATATATTTAACACTAGCACATAGCAGCATATTGAATATATTCGTTTATGAAAAAGGGGTTACAAGAGGCCCAGCGTGTTATGATGTACGTGCTTATTTTACACAAACTTGTCCAACAAGTTTCCACTTTTGCATACTAACGAGGCGGTCGTCCTGTTGGAAAGCTACAAAGAAAAAAATCTTCATTAAGCTTTGTTCACGTGGCTAAAATTTCAAAGGCAAAAGCGGTTTTAATAAGCTTTTTCTTAGTCCCGCAGCATCCCCCTTTCTGTTTTCTTCTTGTAAAAACTTTCATTATATTGGAAACATAATGCGCTCATTAAATTGTAAAATAACAATGTTACAAAAGCGATTACAATAGGAGTGCACACAGCGCCGTCGGGATGAGCAGTAATAAAAACAAAAAGAGAACCTTTTAAGACGTGAAATGCCCTTTTGCACGGCTAAATGAATAGAAAAACGTCTTTGCGCTTTATTCGGGGACAGGGATTACATCAACATGTTATACAACGCGTTGCCAAATTCCATAAAATTGCATAAGCAAAACGGATACAAAGAGAGAGTGTAGAAACTGTCATTTTCCTGTTAATTGCAAGCATATCTGTAATTTAATACAAACATCTAAAGAAAAACAATTTCATTATTTCATGTTTCATCACAAAGTCAAAGGTGCAATTTGGCCATGCTCTAGCACTTCCTTGAAATTGGCATGCAGAATGCAGAAGAGCATATAGCGCGGAAGGGAAGAATAGCTTTTAAATAAAACACAGTTCTACTTTAAAATGCATGTAGTATTAATTTAGTGGGTCAACTATCTGTCTATACACAATGCACATGCCGGTAATGCAATATCTGTACAATATCATTGTTTTTTATATTCACGAGTATCTGTTTCATTAAATTTGCGTCAATATTTAAGTACATGAAAGGTAAGAGCGGTAGCCCTCACCACTACCACCACCAGCACCACATTGCCCACTAATAAATGGAACAAAGTAGCTGACAGTTTCCGCACAAACAGGGTATGTAAACCAGGAAGCAGAATGTGTACACAGTGCCCCGTATTATATAGTATACCCATTGCACTTACGGAAATGAAGCAACTTAAGCATTGTTTGTGTAAATACACATTCCTTAATACTTAATTTCATTTTTGCAACTCGTCCACCAGCCGCGCGCTTTGTATTTCCTTAATCCTTTTATGGTGAAAGCGGAGAGAAACGGGAGCAAACACAAGTCTGCAGCAATTTTCCTCTCTTCTTAACAACCTTTTGTTACGAAACAAGTTAGAAAGTGGGTGCTATGAGTTCTAAATTCGGGCTAGAGATTCAGAGAGAAAATAACGGCAGTGCTGATAATACATTTTTCGGCTGAGTGGGTGTTACTCTATACACTCGTTGCACTGATATACATATCAAGGGAGTGAAAGTACGCCGAAAAGAAAGCATGTATAGTGTCATGATGGTGCTTGTGCTTTTTCGCACCCGAGCTAGTTCCCTTTTTAGTGGCGCACGTAAATACCGTAAAATTCACATTGTATAATATTTCCTGTGGTTCCTTTCAATTCTTTTTTGGTGAGCTTCTTTTGTGTTTCACAACGGCATTTGGGACTACACCAGGTTTTTCAATTCCCCCATCATAAAATCTCATTCGCTTCAATCGTTTTCCCTTTTTGTGCATTATCGGATTTGAAAAAGCTGGAGCGACGACGACAGAGTCAAAATCGGGAATAATTTGAGTCGTCCTACATCTATATCATCATCTCTCTATTATTTGCCCATCAGCCAACTGTCGCTCTCTTCTTCCAATTCACTTTTTTTCACACGTTTTTATCCTTCTTCGTGACTTTTCGTGTGTGTATTCACTTTCCATTTTAGTTACAATGCCACGTAACATTCAACAAGCTTTGCCGTTATGATATTTACACTACTGCTGTAAATGTTAGGTGAAAGCAAAAAGGAAAGAAAATTTTCTGCACCAAGGTAACCGGGCAAAAATATTTTATACAAGTTCAATGAAGAGAGTGCAAAGGAAAAGTATAAAACAGGCCTTGTTGTTCCCATACGCATCCTGTACGCCCAGCGTTCTAGTCAAAAGCCAAAAAAGCTCTTGAAATTTTGTCCAAAAGTTAATCAATGCTGTTAGCATTAGTGTAAGTGACAAGGCTCTTTCCACAATTTAGGATTAGTGGAGGAAAAATAAAGTGGTTGCCTGGTTTCAGTTTGCTTAAGGTTGGTCCGTCCATCCAAATCTACTTCTTTTCCAATGTACCCGGTTATCTCCGCTTGGAAGATTTTGCTTACGCTTCGCTGCTAGATCTGCATACAACAGAAGAGGTTATTAATCATACATTATGTACCTACCGAATAGCTTTTAACGACAGTCTCACTTCTCCCGTTTTTCCACTATCCAACCAAAAAATTTACACTAAACAACATTACAAGCCTTTTTCCGTCGTCACACCAATTTACTTGCATGTCATTTTATTTATTTATTTATTTCTCGGCTCACACAGTCAGTTTCACTCAAACACTTTTATGCAGATTAGGGGAGGACCTATACTCTAAACAGTTTCCATACTAGTGCAATGGGAAAAATTGAAGTTTTTTTTTTTGCCTTTTTGAACAGAAATTATTTATTTACAAACGTGTCAGTTTTACTAGAGAAAAAAAAACCTAAAAAGCTTGCTCGAGTGTCATTGCACCACACAAGAAGACTGTATCAAATTACAAAGCATAAAAAGTAAGTACAAGTCAAGGTGACATTATTGACTGATGTTGTCAAGTTTGTTGTTTGTGCGCACATTTTTTTCTCTGGATTGAATTAGTAACGGTGATAGATGTGCTTTTTCATTGACAATGAAAAGGGTTTGCTGTGACGGAATACAGACCGCGAGAGGGTGACGTTAATGTGCATGTTTTCGTTTTGGTGTGAGGCAGAGTCAACTTGACAAAAAGCGTACGACTTAACTCTAAAAGCATTTTCTTGAAAAATTTTAAATGCTGCTTCACAAGAAAAACATTGTGCAGAAAAAGAAATTGTGTTCATTTTTCTTGAGGTTGACGTAATTTCCTAGGTTATGGAAGAAGATGATTTGGTAGTATTGTATTTACAATAGTTATGGTTTTGAGTATCTTTTCTACATTGCACATTTTTGAGTATCTATTATTATATGAAAAGCAGGTTTATCTACGGAAGACAACTCAATTATTGCTGATTGTTTTCTGGTTGTTATTTCTAGAGTATTCTTTTGCTTTAGGCCGCATATATAAATTTTCATTTTCACAAGATAAAGCTGTTGCACAAAGTGCTGCTACGCATTATTTTTATTTCAAGTTAAGTTATAATGCATCGCCTGCCAATACTATACATATTGCATGAATATATTGAACCAACTGGTGTAAGCCGACCGACGACAAGATTATAGCCTTTTGAAAAACGGCATTTGTTTCAATTTGGCAATTTAGGACAAAGGCGAACGCTGTGTCCTCGTCCTCACACCGAACTTCATGGCTAATATTTTGTGCTATAAAATTACTTTCATTCATAATGCAAATCTACATATTCCCTGTTATTGGCAATGGCTGCATAATATTGTACCATTTTGCGACTCTGTCTGCACAACACTCATACTTTCCGGTATTATTTGTTGTACTACGTATTATAAGCATGAGCCATATTTTAAGCTTGTTAAAACCCAACTTGTTCATTTGCATTAGAGAAAGTGTTCAACTGCATTTTGTTTGCACAGGTGATGGCTGTTGCAGGCAGCATGTTGGCGGTTATTGGAGTGCTTGCCTTATGTTGTACCGCTGAATATTCATGCTATCATATCGTCTCCTTGTATTTTCAATTTGACCATAGCCCATTTTACTGCTCCAATCTTCCTGCTGTTGTGGTACACGGAGTAATTTTTGTTAGTTTTAGTTTGTATGGTATCACGCCGGCATCATCAACACAGCCCGTGAATGTCATGTCATATAATATAGTTGTTGCGGCAGTAATGCTATATACAGAAACTGGAAAAGAGCAAAGCAAATACAAAGTTAATATTGTTCAGCATAATAATAAATACGATGATGGTTGTTGGTCCGTTTCATTAAGCCCGGTTTAGCTTGTGCGCACAGCAAGAAAGACAAGCTTTTTTTCGGACATGCGGTGTTGTTACATCCACCTTATTCCATCATTATTATTAAGCCTATCAGAATACATTGCGTCATTTATTATTTATCTTATTTTACACTCTCTCTCTTTGTCGTATTACCGTGTGGTGATGACTAGCAAAAGCGGATATAGCAAGTATGTAAGAAGTTTGCAGCAGCATTGAAGCTTGGAATATGAATTTCTTACATAATGCATAATGGTTATAGAAATGGGCCGGTTGATATGCAGGATAAACTGAACAATTTAACTAGAACGGTTTGAAACTCAAGTTGAACCACATTTTCGCTGATCGCTTCTTATGAAACGCCCAGGATACAAGTGACGCACGGTTTTGTGCGTTTATTTCAGAGAAAAGACGTGTAGCTCTACGTTGTGGTGGAAAAGATATGGGGGAATGTGATGACAAACATGCATAAAAGATAAGCAGATTGATAGGGATGCGTGTCCAGCATACAATGTTTTTGTTGGGTTATTGCAAGTTTATTGTAGTACTCCGCAGGGGAGTGCATACAAGGAGATGGATTGAAACTGGTTGGTAGGCACATTGACAAAAAGTGTGTCTACCTCAAAGGAAAATTGTTAATAAACTTTGGTCTGTCGGCTGGTTATGTGTGTGTTCCTCGACAACAAGCAGCACACTCACTCTCTCTCTTCAGCTCTTCAGCTTTCACTCTGTTTGTGTGTGTCTCAAATGATAAATTGATAGCGTTCCTTTCACCCAACGTCTAGTCAACTGGCAACACAACGGACTCATTATTTCAGAATTGTGGACAGCGTTAGGCTTGTGTGAGACTAATTGTGCGCTCATTCTCCTGCTATTACGCTACTACAATAAAACTGCAGCTTGCCCCTCTTCTGCACAAGTCCCTTTTTTCTCTGTTTTTGCTTGCTCTCTCGTTCCTCTTTTGGTTTTTTGTACAACACATCAGAGAACAGAATTGCCGTTAGAATTGGATTTCTAGCCTGACTGCTAATTTACAAACATATAAATTGACTTAATCTACCAAATACACTTTTTAATGGAAAACTAGCATCTTTTCAAAGTCAATCTCTCTTTAGACACATAATAGAGATAGAATCTAGTTGTGTGTGTTGTTTTTCCCCGGGATATATACGTGTAGGTACAGAACACATGCATATTTAAATACCTATAAGAGCAAAATGTTGTTTTGTTCTGTATGATTTTAGTTTGTAGATGAAAGTAATGAGCACTTTTCACAAAACTAACCAGAACCAACCAACTGTGCTTGAGTGTTCACAAGTGAGAATATATATAGTGGTGGTGGTGTCGTGTAAGCGTATTTTTTTCCTGTGTGTAAGCTGTTGCTACTCAAGTGGGATGTGATGTCGTTCCTTCCTGTTGTGTCCTCTGGTGTTGGTGATGATGATGGTGAAATGAAATCGTCGTTGAGTTTATGGAGAAGCTCTCTGCTTCTCTTGTTCTGTGTACACAAAGTTGATTTCGAATGGTAATGTACTCCTCCGTAAAAAATGGATGATGATGCATGCAGCATGCCTTCTTCGGCGGAGTGAGCTTGTTGGGTGGTGGTGAAAGTGCGACAATTTTATATATTGTCTTCCCCCATTCATCCCCCTCCAGTCTTTCTGGTGTCTTATTTATTTAATTTTACTAACAGGTTTGTTTCATATCCAATGTGCCCGTCCTTTTTATTTTCTCTGTGTAAATTTTGCAAAAACTGGAGATTATATAACGACTTTGTAACTACATTCTTAATGATGAGTTTCAAAATGTATGTATGAATATCCATTTTGGAGTCTGTAAAAATGTTAAAATTGTCTTGCTATATGGTGCTTTCTATTCGCTTCGTCAACCATTTCAATTACAACAGCAACGGCAGTGTGTTTTGAGTTGTTTAACGTTTCTAACCTAAACTTAAAAAACTGGTAACTTTTTATTGCTTAGTGCATGGGATAATGTACTGTAGCTTTGTAATCTACTAACAAATAATTTTACTAACAAAAACTGTCTTGCAAAAGGTTAAACTAATTATGCTTTTCATAAGTCAATTATTTCTATTAAAATGAATATTTTGTTCTACAATGTTTATACAGTTATATGTTTATAAGCTCATTACTTGACATGTCATGTTTCTCTTTTTCTCTTCTTGCCATTTAAAAATCCGACTATTTTGTTGGTGAAAACGATTATCATCCCCATTTGTCGTGTTGTTGGATTTCTCCAGTTTGGGAAAGTGAGATTCGTACAGCCCGTTGTGGAAATGTGGCAGTGACACATGTTTCCGAGCTGGACTACCCGGACGCAGACCCACCTTGCCACTTCTGCTGTGAGCAAGCCTCCACCGCTATACACGACGCGTCTCGTTTGCAGATCGTTAGTGGAGGTAAGAAAACAAGCATGTCACAGCCAAATGTTCAAATTGTTATTACCTGTTTCCCTACTTGACTGTAATTGGCAGTACCAGTTTTACAGTGTTGCGAGCTTTTTGGTGATTAAACTTAACTCTCTTCTACTCGCTCAGATTTCTGAGACAGAGAGCTTCGCTTATTTTTATGTAGCTCGTTTGTAACAATTAACAATGCTGTCATACGGAAAGAGCCATATAACAACATCATAACCACAGGGCTAAATTTTGATTTAGCAAGCTTAGCATATAAAATCATATAAAATCCATCTGATGATGAATAAAGCCCACCCACACTCTGCACTGTTTTAAAACTTGCGTATAATATATTTTAACTTGCGTGTCATCTATTTATGCACGTATACCTTCCGGCACTTGTCAACTTGTACTAGAAAAGTTGGAACTTTCAAAGACACTGCGATGCTTGTTCTACTTTTCCGTTGACTCGGCAAAAATGCATATTAGGTACATATTGTGACGTACTTCAGTTTGCTGCCATCACAGTGATCACTCTCTGTGTTGTTTTATATAGGCAGTATCAGTACGTATACATTCGTTCCATCTTGTCCTTCCAATTTTTCTTTCCTGTCGAATATGCCTGCCAGTGAATGCAAGCATTTTTTGAGAGACGCGTTGAAGATTGATTGTCGCCAGGACAGGGTTATTTCAGAAGTGCTACAGAAGAGATTTATGAATGTCAATAACAAACCACCATTCTTATATTTCTTACCCAGAAAGCATATTATAATCATATTTACTTTGTGGTATACATTCAACGAAAGAAAGAAGTGCTCTATTTGTAGAAAAAAAGCAATAAAGTTTTTGCTTGTATTACGCAATAACATTTTCAGAACATTCATTCACACGCTCGAATAATGTAAGTAGAGAAAAAATTCATTCGTTTTAGTGCAATGTGGGTAAAAAAATTGAATGAGATACACGAAACCGAACCCGGGCATGCCCTTCACACAGACTTTGAAGGAATCGTACATCTCCTCCCAAACATTGCCATTAATTTTCAACAGTCGAGCAACTACTTCTACCAAGGCCTCATAAAAAAGTGAAAACACGTAAGTTTTGCTATAATGAGAATTAAAATAATAACACGAATGTGAATCGTCTGTGCGGGAGAAAAAAATTCCTTCCTTCTATTCTCTATTTGCGGAGTCTTTGTAAACCAAAAGTGGTTCTTGCTTGTTAGTAGTGCTATTAAAATGGGAAGAAAAGTTTATCACTGCAGAATACTAGACAACAGACAAGCCAACGCCAAGATTTTTATTGGTGGTGCCTGAAAAAAAAGTTACTCTGAAAAAGGAAAAAACGAGCCCGCTTGTCAAATAGATTTGCTTCTGAAAACTTATGGAATGACGGCGCGGCGGCGGCGTGAGCATTATTAGCTGGAAAGCCGTTTTGCAACAACTTTCACACCCGGTTTTCTGGCAACGCATATGTACAACAATGTATATTATGTATTTATATAAAAGCGTACGCATTCATGCATACATAACAACCAGCAATTTTTTTCCTCAAACTGGCTGAAAACTTTTTTTTGCGTAATTTAATGCTTAAAATGGGTAGAAAAAAATAGAAAAAGGGAGAAAGGAAGCTTTTAGCATATTTGCAATACAGAGTAACATTTAGGCAGGGTTCAAGAGTATATTTTTTCTGATTTCTGGCTCCTTTCTATTCTACAGTAGTCTCTTAGCACAAGCTATTTTTCCTTCTCTGGAGGCGTTACAACGTGTCCTCCTCTTGTGAAACGAGAAAAGTTCCCGAAAATGCTTATTATATGTTTGGCTATAAAAAATAAATTGTCAGAGGAAGCATTGCAACTTCCCAACAGCACACAATCTGACCCACAATTAATGAAGGGAAATTACTTTCTTGGTATTACCTCAAAGAGGTAGATTCAGTCAAACGGCTGGATTTAATCAGTAGAAAAAAAGCTGTCAGGGGAAAGTACTGTATCAAAACAAGATTGTTTTTTGGAAAAAGCAAGAGAAAGTTGACGTGTTACGTATTCCTTGTTTTTGTGTAGGTGAATATTAGATATTATACCTTCTTTGACCTAACACGAAAAAATTGGATTGATATAATAAGAGCTGCATGTCCAGTCAACAGGCTGTGGATAATTATAACATAAAAACGTCAACTGGTAGACAGGGGTAGAGTTTCTTCAAGTCTTGGCAATATTTCTCATTAAATATTAACAAGCTTTTGCTTAGATTCTAGAATTATTGAGATGGAAGTTGGAACATGAAATGGGAAAGTGTTGAACAGGTAAAGTGAAATAAAACTCGCTACTGACTTTAATAAGAGGAACTGTTGCAAAAGAAAGTCACACATAAGCAGGAATATAGAAAACTTTTGACAAAGTCCGATGGCGAGTTTCAAGCCCTAAAAAGTGTAATAAGCAATGTGAAACCTGTGAATATTATCGCTGGCCTAGTACAAGGCAGTCATCAGCAGAATTGGCTGGTTTTCTAGATTTGCTGGCAAAAAGCATGAAAACTTTTTTCATTATCATGTAATGAAATGAAAGAGTAGTTTAAGGCAAATAAAATGGATAGTTGACATGAGAATATATATAAAAAAATATTGATATGCCAAACGCACGTATTGAACATTTGAAAGTAGTATTAAAGTGCTACACTGATATGATGACCAACGACTTACTTTCCAAGTTGGAGGAAGAGCAGTAATAATTTGAGGGAATTTTCAGGGAAGGCCAAAAACAACATGAAGTTTGACAGGCTTCTTTATACTTTTGCCATAAGCTGAATATATAAAATTATGTTCAATTTTTGTTCAGTAAATATGATTTGTGAGTTGTTAAGTAGCAAAAAAGAAAGAAACAATTAATTGTTTTCAAGATTCTAAGAACAAACTAAACTTACAAACGTTATGGACATTTCTCGCTAAAACAATCTAGCTCTACAGCAGGCATTCCGCGAAATTGCAATCAGGAATTTGCCTAAAAATACAAGTGCAAAAATATTCTGCCATCTTCTTCCAGAGAAGTCGTTGATAAGAAATCGGACTAGAGTAGTTTGGCAAGTGAATAAAGTGCCACTACCAACAACGAACCCAACAACATAATCATATTCATTTTAGAACCCCTGCGTCCAACTTTAAATTGAAGTCTGTCTGTGGCACGTTATTGCAATAGGCGTCAACTTGTTTTTGCCAATTAAAAACTTTCTCTGCGTATTAAAGCAAAACGTAGTATTCTTTAAAATATTATGCACATATTTGTATGTTTTTTTCCAGTATACAAAATAACCATATAGGTATTTCTAAAGCATGATTTTTTGTCAAACCGCTTTTGTATGTCAACCCCTTTCACTAAGAAAAAATATGCCAATGATAATGAGATCAAGTAAAGCTGTAAACTAACATGGATCAAAGTTTGCTCAGACCCTTGTTGAGTTGCTATATGTTTTATGCTTTGAGGAGATATTTTTACCCTCTTATCATTCCAAGTGTGAATATTTACGTAAACCACATAATACGGAGAAAATACAGTTTATATTAAAGGAAAAACTTTGGTAATGCTTTGACTTGTTGTAAACAGCAACAATATACGATCTTGTATATAATGTAGGGTAATATAATAGGGTTGCAAGAACAGTGATTATGATGATGATATCAAGTTTTATTATAAAAACTGCTACATACACATAACAACAAGAGGAGACGAGCTCCTTGTTAAAACGCTCGCTTGTTCCCTTGAAATATAACAAGCTGGTACTACGCAGTACAAGTACAGGTTCAAAAGCCGTGTACTAATACACACACGCTTTTACTTTGGGCATCATGTTCTATTTAAAATTCGAAAGATGCAGAGAGACTTCACCCCTAAAATAGATAATAATAACTTGCCTGACATCATTATCGTAACAGGAACCAATTTACACAATGAGGAGCTAGTATAGTTGTTGCGTCAAATTGTAAGAAAAGCCAGATAACCTGGTGGAACACATAATAACGTACTCATTTTTCTACTTTCTCAGGAAAATTGACAAAATGTAAGCATAAATAGAAAGGTATAAATGTATTTTCTCGTTATTACATTTCCCTCACCAAAAACAACTTTTTTCTTTCTTTTGTTACATGAGGTGATATATAGGGATAAGATGCTCATTGTGTGAAAAAATGTGATTACGAATAGCTAGAAGAAGCAGGTAAATCATTAAAAGTAGCACGTGTTAAGGTAAAATAAGAATAGAGTTGTTCCTGGTAAATTACCCGAGAAAAAAATACAAATTATGTTTCATGGAAGTCTGCGTCAAATTCCTTTTTTAATTTCAGGTTAGGCTGTTGTGTGAAGGTTTACGTATTTCCAGACATTTAAATTACATATTTTGCTTTCTTAGAATTTTAGACTTTTTATAATGCTCTAGTCAATTTAAACAGCTTTCATAACAACTCAGAATGCCTAGCATATTTTATGCAATAGTTCTAAAAATAGTGACACTGATGATGAAGTTGGAAAAGGGGCATCAGTTTTATAGACAGATGACGTCTCCGGTAGACGTGCTCCCTTCTTTCATCGATATGACATGAATGTGTGGGAAACTTTTAATCTTGAAAGTCAAAAGTTGAAGACCAGTTTTTGACGTAACGTACCCAATATTTCAATACAAAATAAAAATAGCATGTTTTCCACTTGGATTCTTACAATTTTTCCTTAACGCGCAGGGAAACCTTTTATTTTTCATGTTAGGAAAATAAACGATAAACATGTTTCCTTGTGTGTGGTGCTCCACAACTTTGTAGTAAAATACGTGTTGTTTTCACATGAGTAGCAATGATGCTCCACAAATTACTCATTCTCTTTGAAAAGGGCATAGCGTTGCTAACCAGGACAGACTAAACTATCTCATAAAGCCACAAGGTTATTATTATCATAAAAATAAATTCTCTGAGAAAAGCACATTGTTAGTATAAGGTATCGCTCTCCTCTTGCATCGCTGAGAGTATTTCGGTTTTTATTTCTCCTCTTCCGCCCTTTTTTATGGCCGGAATTGTGGAACACTTGTGCTCTTGTATGATAAATGACACAAGGAAGGAAAACAAGCAGTTTCTTCGAAACAACCAGAAGAAGAGACGAACCTAAGAGTGGTGATGTTGTATGCTATAAATAAGGCTCTTTCTCTTTCATGACATTTGGCAGTGAACAGTAAATTTGTACGTGCTAATATTTATTGCAACGACACAATTTACAATCAGTGATCCCAAAAATAATCGATTATGCACATCAAGCATTGTTTTCTCATTGCTTTGAAACATACGCGCTCATTGCCAAAATCTATGAATGTTAAAATTATTGACAATAACAATCATTAGTTGTTAGATGGTCATTGAAAAGGTTTACCTATATTATTTGAACAGCGATGATGATCAATGATGTTTTTGTCTATTTTTAGAGCGAAATAGTTTCTAACTCATTTTATGTTGTTTACCTATTTTTTTCCTGAACAGGCTTAGTTCGCAGTAGAGATGGAAGCACAAGAAGCGGATCAGCTCCTTACATCAACCTACCTTCACCCAATGTACAAGCAGAGGTAAGATGATGGCACTTTCCCTTTTTTATCTATAGTTTACCTATTCTCTTCAAGTGGCAGTCATTTGTTCAGTTGACAATACTTCGTCAAGTTATCCTTTTGAAGTGTAAACGCAACCTACACGTTTTAGTAGACTTTTTGAGGAAAGTGTTCCCAAAAGTCACTACTTGTAAAAAAAGTTTAGTAAAAACTGTAAGCAGATGGTGAAAGCATTAGGATATACACATACCTATTAGGTATTTTATTGTGTCTGAGTACTTTTTTTACCGATCACCATCATACATACATTTTGTACTTATCACAAGAGAAATGGCACACGCATTTTTTATTTTCTCGCTTTTGAAAAAGCTGTCGTCGTCGCAACAAGAGGCTTGCTGTTCTCTTTGTACAGTGTATTGAAAGCAAGTGTTAGGACGCTGGGTGAAAACGTGTTATTGTTGTGAACGTTGTTGACCGTGAAAATGGTTTTCACTACTACTTACCTACATTTTATTACCTTTTCTGTGGCCCATCAACCAAGCTCTAAGCATGTAACTAAAGGTTCATACATAAATCCATTTCTCGCTGAAGCAAAATGCTTCAAGATTATAAGCAGTAGACAAACAGCAAAAGAACCAAAGTGGTACGTAATACTCCTCCATAAATATTGCCTGCCTATTTTATCCCGTCTTTTTTCATGCTCCCAGTTCACATTCGCAGCACGTCGTTTCCTATTATTGTAAATAAACTGGAGAAAGCAAAACTATTGTGGCTACAAATTGGAGAAAGAGTAAGTAAACAAATCGACGACGCCGTTTTGCCACCTAAAAAGTACATTTTAACTTTTTTCATCCTCCTCCAACAGTTTACTCATAAATGTGTTACGTAGATTTGCCAATCGACGCTTTCTCTCTCTCTAAAGTTCTCTCTTTCTTCTTTATGTACAAGCACAAAAGGGAAAGTCACAGAGAGAAAGAAAAAAAATCATTGCAAATTTTTAAAGCGTTGCTTGTAGATAGCATTCAACATAATTGTGTAAAAGCTTTCAGAATCACTTATTTGCACGTGTGCTTATACAGAATGTTACGACAAAAAGCTTGTGCATTTTACCAAATGAAAGTGGCCTTGGAAGCAAATATGTAATAGCAGAGTCCTATATGCCAAGCCAAAACATGCATATGGGAAAGCTTGTTTTGACGGCAGTCAGCAGCAGTGTAGTGACAATTAATGGAAAACATTGATAGGCGTTCCTGCTCTTTAAATTACCATTGCCATCTTTTACCCAATTCTCTGCGTCATGTTTATATAAAACTAGTGAGTTTGCAGAATAACAACCTTGATGTCACATCCAAAAAAGAGAGAAGAAGGTTGAATTAAAAATCTACCCTTTTTCTGTATCTTTCACTGTTGACTGTTCTCTTCTGACTCTGAGTTCACATCGTTTGAATGAGCATGTTTCTCTCTAGTCGAGTAGTTTAGTTTTTTTTTGTGCACAGGCTATAAGTTTTCTTGGCGTAGTTTTCTTTTAAACTTTGCTCGTCATCGTATGATATTACATAAAGTTATTAGATTAGTAGAGCAGGATGTGAGAAGAAGAGAGTGAAAAATGGATTTAAATGAAATTCATGCATGACCGAATTCTCCAGTTTGAACGAAAGTCAAAAAGTATAACCTATGAAACTAACAAGTGAGTAAATTGCAGTCGCATGCTAAAACTGCTGACGACGACATGATAAATAGGAAACATAAAAAAACACCGAAATTATAATTCAACTCACTATTCAACCTATTGCCATTAAGGAAATGCACCACGAAAACATGCAAACTTAGAATTATATCGATATCACGACCGATGATATACAATTTCCCTAGAATATATATACCTACTGCTAACATTACATAATTTTTCTTCACGTGGAGTAATGTGTCAACCCAAAAACTTTCTCTGCTAAACCTTTCGTTTAAACACTCATTTTTAGAGATGGAGTGGCACTTTGAATAAATACGGTATCAAAATACTCTATATCACAAATTGCATTACCTCCCACTCTCTCTTTCTCCTCGCCTCTGTCCCTTTTCCGTGTTGACGAGGTTTTTTTCTTCTTCAATACACTGCAAAGTTGAATAATTTTGGGCACTAGTGTGTCGTCTGGGTATATTTACTTGACTCTCATCGTCCCTGCTCCAGAGAATAAGAGAGGAAAGCCCTGCTGTGTGTGTGTTGTGTCTGATGTTTGGAATGAAAACCAAGAGAATAGCAAGCTAAAGCGATGAGGACACTCTCACTCTCTATTTCCCTATATCTATAACTCTACTGACTGATATTGAAGATGATGATGGGGCTAGATGAAAAAGGTCGAACAAAGTAGTAATTTTATACGTTCCCAGAATTTCCTCATTCTTGTTTGTCCCTTTGAGGTATAATAATGCACGTAAGTAAATGTAAGTACACAGGAAAGTTTTCCTTTAACTGGCAACATATACAAAATCATTCTCGTCATCGTTCTCATCATCTTCCTCATTTTCATCATATCGCGGTTCTATCTCTTTCTCCCTTCATGTAGCTACATGTCAGCAGAATGATGATGATAATGAACGCTTATACCAAATAGAAGTGCCTGCTCTCCTCCTGCTCTTCGGCCTGCTTGTTTTACAGTTGTTGCTGCAGTCCATGTAGTTTTTCGTCCCGTGGTATGGCCAAATATAAAAGCACTACTTCTCACTCAGTCAGTCGGAACTCTCTTTCTTTCTCTTTGTTGTGGTGTACGAAAAACGGATATGAATGATTGGATACAGCTGGAAACGCTTCGATGCTCGCTCTCCCTCACTCACCGTCATCATCATGATCGCCGTCGTTGTCCTGTGATAGTCATTTCTTCTTGTCCTCGTCATCATTCACATCATCATCGGCAATATCATGATGCACTAATTCAAAAGCATATTATGTGAGCAACGCAGAAATACAACTACTACACGGGTTTTTGTTGTTTAGTTCTAGTCACAACGTTTTAGTTCACCAGCTCTGCATAATAATAATCAACATTTTGGTGTTCCTTTCACAAAATTGCAAACTTTGCCATTATAGATGCTTCTGGTGGACTGCTAAAATTTGGTGGATATTAGTAGACAGAATGCAGGATGAGAAAACTAAATACAAGCAAAACAGCAGCTGCAAAAGGATATCTTTGCAATGATGATATAACTGCTTGCTTTATGCACTCTTATTATTTTCTAATTTGCGTTTGAAATAGACACCAGTAAAACAGCAGGAGTGCATCATCATCATGTTGGTTTAAATAATATTGACAAGGACAGTGCCATATTTTTGATGGTCTACACAAAATCCCTGAAGTTCCAAACTACAAGTTTTGTTATTGTTTATCTTGTACATCTCTCTCTATCTCAACCCTGAAGAAGCGTATCATCTTTACTTTATGCGCAACATCTTAAAGCTATGTAATTTAATACTCCATGCTGCACAGATTCACATACACATTGCAAAAGACAAAAGCAACAAAGAAATTTATTTCAATAAATGAGGTCGTATAGCTTGCAAACAGTATCGTTATCATGGCAGACCAACCTAAAACAAATACTACGGATTTTGTAGCTAGTAATACGGTTTGTATTAAACTAATGCAATGAGCTATACAAATAAAAACATGATCCTTTTCAAATTATAAAGTTGAGTAATGCTTTAAGGATTTGAAAATGAAATGAAATGAAAATGTTGCAAGAAATCTTGGACAAACTGTATGTTCCTTATGGTCTGCAATCTCGCAAATCTTTTCAACAGCAGCTTATATTATAGTTTTTACTATTAGCAGCAACTAATGGCATGGAAGATGACGAAGACGAGGATGATGATGATGACAACGATGAAAACGATAAGGAGCTCTGGATTTCCCTGACAGCTTTTCTTTTTCGTCCCACTAAACTACAAACTATCCATTACCTTCTCACTCCTGCAGTTTTCCTGTGGTGAGCTGGCTGAGATGATGACGATCTACTCCTACTCCTTTTCCCCAGCAAATTGTTTGAGAGAGAGTGTTTGTTGTTGTTTTTGTTAATATGCAACTACCGCAATTCCTTCCTGCATACCAAACAGTATGTATTTTTTCCAGCTCGCACAGTCAGTTCCATCCACTCCATTTTGTCTCGCTCAGTACGCTTTCTCGGTTTCCCTGTAGGGGCACACCAGTGGATTGACATACCATTTCTTTCAGAGGGAACCGATACGGAGAAATATATAAGAGCTAGTCGTTTGATCAGAAAGCCGTATCATGATGATGACGATGATGATGATCTTCATCATCGTCATTCTCATTTTTTATCTGTCTATTTATTCTAGTGTGTCTACTAAACTCTCTGCACGGCCACCACTACTTTTCCCAGCAATAAATAACGGTGTGGGACTTTCTCCCTCTTTTCTCCATACTGGCTTTGTTCTGCTTGCACACACACACACACAAATAACTTGTTGTGTTCACTTTCTCTTTGTTTCTTTTCTCCAACATTTTGCTACATGCAGAAAAGAAAAGGTGATGGGCGCTGTTTATGAAAAACCTGAATATGTAACAACATCAAAGGCTTGTCATCAATCTGATAGACTCATGTACATACTTTTCAATCGAAAATGATGAAACTTTTCCCTTGACTTGCTTTCACCAGTTAAAAAATACGCAATGATACTACCTATATATCTTACATTTTGTCGTTACAAACGCAAAGGTAACGAGTAGTGTACCTATATGCATCATTTGTTTGCTTTTTGTTTAGAAAAAATTCGCATATTTTTTCATGTCGCACACAGTCTCTACTTAAGTTCTTGGAGCAGAAGAAAAAACAGAGGAATGACGTCAGAAAAAGAAAGCACAAAAAATTGTAGTGCAACGATATACTAATGATAATGCTGCCTCCAAAAAATGTTGTGAAGGGTGTGTGTGTGTGCAATATTAGCGGTGGTGGTGGGTGGAGATGATGATAAACGTTGCTAAATTTTTACAATGACAGTCATGAGACCGGAGGCGGTTGAGGAATAAACGGTGACGTTTTCCCTATAAGTGTACATACCCGCAGAAAGTAGACAAACCAGCAGGAAGAGAAAACTATCCACGTATAAATGATCCACAACTAAGCCAAATAGCTTACGGTGTACTAAGAGACTAAGAGTTGATAGTGGTTCGGATAATGCATTATTTGGAGAATCTGGAGGCACTTAAATTCTCCCATTCAGCAATTTTTTTTCTTCTTCTCTGAAATGGGGTAACAAGGGGAAGTAGGCAGTAGTGAGGGATATATACAGCCAAATGAAACGGTCTAAAAAGTTTGACAGGCTTTGTGCAGATGATTTATGCACTTGTACAAAAGGAGATCGATTTATGTGTGTGTATATCAAACATGGCTGGATAGAAGATTAGCATTAGTATACATCCGCCGGGAAAAAGAAAATGGCATTAGTTATTACTATGCTGTGTGCTCTCTTGGAGAGTAGTAAAATGCTTCGAGAGTAGTACAAATGTACTACCCGTACGGCCGTACATAACATGGCTTTTATACAGTAGCAAAATGTCTGCAATTGAATAAAAATTAATAGAATCATTTCTCCTTGTGTTTTGCATGGTCAACATCTTGTGCTGGATAGAAATAGAAAGAAAGTTGCACTACACCAAACAGAAAAGATACTCTGGGAGATTTTCTGTGTTTCCAGTCAGATTAGATCTTCCATAAGCTCAGCTGGTGACCAAGTAAAGTTGAACAGAAACACAAGTAGTTTTTTTTTTCCAGTGAGATAGGGATAATAAGAAGCATGTTGTTAAAGTTGTTGGTAGCAGATGAAGCCTTCTTGTTTCTGTCTCTCTGCAAAAAACTCTGGATCTTTTTTAGGCAAAAGACTTCCCCTGAAAAAATACAAAACGTGGTTACTTCTATTTTTCCGATTCGAAACGTACATTTTTTATTCATAATTTTCGTTTGTGAATTGCATTAGTTTGTTCTATATGAAAGCCCTGTTTCTAAGCTACAAGACGACACCGAAATTTCCACGATTCCATTACTTTCGCACAAGTTTCAGGGGTAATTTTTGTCCATTCATCTTGCAAAGCTTTCCAAACACCACTCAAGGTTTTCGCCTTCCGTTTAAAAAGTCGTTGTTTCAAGTATCCAAAGCCAAAGAAATCCATGGGGCTGCAATCTGGAGATTTTACAGGAATTTCTTTCTTGGGAATGATGGAAATGCCCGTTCTTGTCTTCAAATCAGCTGCGTAGTCAGCGGTAAACTTAGCCGTGTGGGAGGTTGCAGCGTCATGATGCACAAACACCTTTGACACGTCTTCTCTATACAATAACGGAACGTGTGATTCCAAAAGTGGTTTTAACACACAGTCAACATAATACTTGGCGTTAATTTTCACTTTGGCTGGAACTCGA
This sequence comes from Entomobrya proxima, assembly GCA_029691765.1. Taxonomy (NCBI): domain Eukaryota; kingdom Metazoa; phylum Arthropoda; class Collembola; order Entomobryomorpha; family Entomobryidae; genus Entomobrya; species Entomobrya proxima. The sequence goes on from CM056173.1 coordinate 12,129,330, forward strand.
ATTAATGGGAGTGTCCCGCGGCCGGTCATCGCACCAACCACCATGAAGCGTTCACCAAACTTCTCATGCTTCTGCTTCACAAACTCTTCCACCTCTTTTCGGTCTTTGCTGTAGCAAATCTTTCTTTTTCCGTTACAGTCCTGGACAAAGAAAAGTGCCTCGTCCATCGTGACAACAAATTCCGATTTTCCCCCCGCAAGGTGCTGTTCGTAGAGGCGACGACAATTTGACTTCCGGTTTTGACGATGGCTGTCATTCAGCACGTGTACTGTTCGTTTTTTCCATGTTTTTTTCTGAAGATCTTCATGGATAACCTTATGGATGGTTCTCTTAGACACTTGGAAACTTTTTGCCATCTCGTTGAGGCTGGGTGGGTTCTCCTTTGATGTCAGGTGGTCCACTTTCTTAATTAGGTCCTTTGTGCGTTTTTTTCGAGGTTGCACTTTTGGGGGAGTGGTCAATCCAGCTTCTTTTGCTTCACGTTTTTTTCCTTTTCCGTGAGTTATGTTATAAATTGTTCGTTCAGTGACACTAACTCCTCGATGTTGGAGACGCGATATAATGTCCTTCTGGGGCATTCCAGTGTTGGAAAGCTCCAGAATGACCGCTTCACACTCAGGGGTAATTTTCTTAGGCATTTTGAAAGGTTTAAAAATAAAAACTTTTCTGGGATGAACGGTAGACCTTGAGCATGCACATATGCAAAACTTGTAAACATATGACGCATAAGGCGCCCAAAAAACGTTTTTGTTTGACCGGAAAAACAGAAGTAACCACGTTTTGTAAGGCAAGAAAAAACCTCAAAACCACAACTGCGGCCGTTGAGCCTTTCGGATCACAAAGGTAGGGTAGGATCAGGTAGTTTTCGTCTAGCCCAGACAGGTTTGCATGTTGGTTGCTCTCTATATAAGTTTGATGTGGGTTTTGCGTATAAAAGAAAAGCATTTTATTGTATAGTCATAGCGTGTAGCAAAGAGAAAGGAAGCGAAGGCAAAAACTCAGACGGAGGAAATAGTATTAAAGCTTCACTTTCTTTCTCCGTTGCGGGTTGTGGGGTGCTTGCAACTGCACTGTGTAATAATAATAAAGTTAGGTTAAATGGTTCTCCGGAAACACGCGTTTCTAATGTCCATTAAATATACATGCATTATCCACACGTTTGATGATACCTGTACCGGTAGTCAGTCTAATTGCAGTTTTAGAAACCGTCAATCCATAAAAGTATAAAGTGCAAGCAAGCATGTTTGTAGTGTGGAGCATTAGAAGTTTGTTCAAGACTTACATTTCCATGGCTAAAAATATAACAGCATAAATTTTGTATGTGTGTTTTGTGCAAAACACAAATGATTCACCACTCCATGAAAATGTCAATTTTTTATAACGTCAGAATAAAACGCCCACATACAACCACAGAAGAAAATTCCCAAGAAATAAAACCACAACGTATGCCGCAAAATATATTATGCAATAGTAAACATCTCCCATAACTCATTTCATCTAATCCTCGGAATATTTTCCAGGAAGATCTATTTTTGGCAGTTGATGAACCAAACAAACAGCAGCGCTAGCACAAACGGCACCCATTTTTCTGTTTCTGTTTTTGCACTCGCGAGCATATTGTCACTTTTTACGCAGGATAAGCTTAAGCTTTCTAACCCTGAGTTTATCTCAACTAAAAAGTTTGACTCACAAAGTCATTATTTTGCTTTATGCATCTAGTTCAATTTTTGGGATTTTGGGATAGTTGTATATCATTACTGCGCTCTGCATTGCTTACTTTTTTAAAAAATCCATAAGTAATAGGAATATTATTGCCTATTATTATAATAGGCACATGTTCTATTTACCTACGTAATATATATAGTTTGCATAGCTATGTCTTGCATTGTTTTGCCTATATTTTGCTCTTGTATCATTACTACTGCCACCATCAGGACTACTCACCTGGGATATCCCATCCCATTCTCCCTGTCTGATAAAGTGTGTGCCTTGCGTAAAATGGGGGAAAATGAAAGTAGTCTCCTTATGAACTCGCGTGGTAGTTTCACTAATGGCCCCACTACAACCACCACCTTACATATTGTACACACTATAGAATATTTGAATGAGTCTTCCCTCACCTTCATGAGAAGCCCTAGCATGGTGTTAGCCCATGGGAGTGCATTTTACCCAGTTTTGCCGAAAGATTACTTCTCATTACAGTCCCATATAATGATAATATGATGAGCTAAGCTAATGCTCCTCTGAAAGCTTTTTTTCTTCTTTACTCACTCCTTTCCCCTGTTCCTTTTTCTGTTTAGTTCTGTGTGGCGCAGCGAGAATAGAGAAAAGAGAAAGGTGGAAAAAATGCTAGTTTTAGCTGAAGGGAATTGGTTTTTCTACTGGCTCTGTGTGTGCCTATTACCTATATAGATATACACCCACCCCCGGCTTTATAATATAGACATTACTGGCTAGTTACCTTATGGAACTTACAACCAAACTACCGCAACAATGCACAACGCTTGTTGAGCAGAAAACTTGTCTTTTGGTACGTAATGTACCAGCACAACCACCACCATCGTTTTCTTCCACTGGAGACAGTAAACAAAATGAAGGCGAAAAAAAGTTGCTTAATAAGACGCTTTTTTACTAACCATTACTACTACTTTCACTCACAAATCGGTGCTGCGTTGAGAGAGGCGCATTACCCTTTGCATTTCTATATTTTTTGCAGAGAAAAGTTCGCAAAGTAGGTTGTTAGATTCATGCTCGTAAAGATAACAATATGTTATGAAAATGTATGCTTGAAGATAATATGAAAAAATAAGTCAGTTGTGAATACTGCTCCTTGTTGTCTTGATCACACGGTAATGAGACCAAAATCTCAATGCAAATTATGATGCGAATCCTGTTACGCCATACTAGAGCCAGACACCCAGACACCATACTAAGATAGAAAAATGGGTAAGCAAACAAAATTTTGCAACTTTTTTTTACTAGGTGCATTTAAAAAGTTGCCAAAAATATGCACAATTATGTTAATGATCGAAGCTTACGTAAAATAGCCTTTGTGTATCACAAAAATGAAATCGTCCTCGTTTAAACATTTTTTCCCGGATACACGAGCCCAAGAGAAGAATAGTCATTCGCAAAAGTGTTTAGAATTTTGCGGAACATTATACTGCGCCGCTTGACTAGACATGAAAACAACATTAGGTAACAATTATGTGTATACCAATTGTAATATATTTATACACGCTGTTATATAATATACCCACAGTTAATAATATTAATGGTTAAGATGATAAATTTTAGACACGAAAAATTCAAAAGTAATGATATTATGAAAGTCAGCATTTCCGCCTTCTTAAAGCTCTTTTTTCCGATGGCATTATTCCTAACTGAGTGTATCACATTTTATAATATCATTTCTCTTGCTGCTGTGGCGCTTGTTGCTTAAAAATGAGCATCCTTTTTCTACATGTCTATACAAGTGTGTGGCTGAATTTGGTGTGTGGTTTTGTGCCAATTGTGGCGAACAAAGGAAATGTGATTATAACCTTTTTCCCTTCTTCCCTTTTCTATGCCTTTGCTTCAAAATGCAATATATGGAGTTTCGGGGTAAAATGAAAATTTTGTGTGGTTGACTGTCTTCGTCTTTCGTTCTCTTGCAGTTGTTCTGTCAGCCAAAAAGAAGGAACTGATATGGCAAGGTTGTAAAAACGAGGAAGAAAATAATAAAAAGCCACAAAAAAGAATACGTTTTCTCCTTTTTTGTGTGTTGTCGTTCATACTGCTTCTTTACTCGTGCATATTATATTAAATATTATGACGAGAAAGAAGGCTAAAAAAGGAAGAAGAATAAGAAGTAATATTAGACGATGATATAATACGTTGCTGTAATCAGGTGGTGCATGCATGCATCAATGCATTAAATCTAGTCGTCAGTCAGTTTGCATGTATATGCGAAATCCTGGCTTTGGGAAAAAGGAATACGCAGAAATAGGAATTGAGAATGAAAGAAAAAAGAGTATTATTTATGCTTTGGCGGAATCTCCACTTGACGGATCTCCTCTTTTTTCCTCTCTTTCCTCTCTGTGCCATGGAGGTTGTAAGTTGTAACGTAACCAACAAGAAAGAGAAAGCGAAAGAGAGAAGGAGATAAGCTGAAGTAGAAAAGAAGACGCTTCAGCAGACACAGAGAGGAAGCGTTTTCTCGCAAATTCGAGGATCTAATATAGAAAATGGATTACCACTACAGACACACACACAAATACACACGCATCACACGGTAATATTAAAAATGGCCTGTGTATTTTTTTGCCTAAAAAAATATGTAGGGTTGACGTTGTGCAGTTTTTCATAACAGTAAGAAAATCTCGTTTAAAGACTCCAAAGTACCGTTTTTCTAAAAAAAAGTAATAGATCTCAACTTCACTTTAATTTATTATTCAAGACAGTTCAAAACTTGAATTTTAATCATGACTGCACTGAGTATGTTTCTTGACAAATTGTTTTCTTTTGTAAACAGGTAAATAATTAAAATCTATAGCGTTCGTACATATCAATTTTGATACTAATCATTTTGCATAGAGAAAAAATAGTTGTTTTTGTATAGTCTGCTTTAATTTGTCAGTCAAAACCAATGAAATTTTGCTTGCCAACCAATGAGTCAATCCGTCCTGAAAAAATATGTCCCTATTAGGATTGAGTTGACTGACTTGGGCTGAAGGTTTGTTGTTGTTGGACTGAAGAAAGGATAAATATTATTATTATTATTATTATTATTGGTTTTATTCAGTCAGACCAAACATGAACATCATAGACAATCATAAGATCCATACTACTTCTACACAAACAAGGTCAACAAGAAGACTTCCTTAAAAAAGGAACAATTAGTCAATATTAAACAAAATCATCTTCCATTCTTTGGAAATTTTTGATTCTATGAACATATTTGAATTAACTATTGATTTAACAATGATATTGTTAGTATTTGCAATTCTATTTAATAGTGAGTATGCAGCCACCCTTCTTACTGCATTAAAGTCCCGCAGATTGTTCTCACAAAACATTTTGGATGCACTCCCTCTCCTGTTATATCCAAAGAAAATACGAAACGCATCATTGTACGCAACTTGGCATTTTTGTAAGAGCTGCTTTTTTATAGGGGCCCAAAGACTACAACAGTACACCGATGAGAAAAAAGTCGTAAAAAGGTATTTCTTAACTTGTAGACTACAAGAATAAAATCTGCTCTTTAACAGATTCGCTCTGGCATAAATCTCTCTTCTCCTTCGCATTATCTCCTCTTCGTCACGATTACGGCAGCTAATGTCGTATCCAAGATACCGGACAGTTTCCTTCCACACTAACGTCTTGCCGGCTAGTTTAATTAGAGGCGTTACTTCATCATGATATCCATATCCACAGAAAGATTGACAAACTGTTTTGACTGGATTAAAAATCAAATCATGCTCCTTAGCATAAATTTCACAAATATTAATTAACATTTTTAGAGCTTGCACACTACTGGTCAACAATACAACATCGTCAGCAAAGCATATATTATTAATGACTGTATTTCCAATTCTGCAGCCAATTTCACTACTGGTTAGCTCACAGCTTAATGTATCCATGTAGACAGCAAATGCAAAAGGACTTATGATTCCACCTTGCCTTACTGACGTAAGAACACGAAACGAGCGAGATTTCGTTTCACCCCATCGAACAGTAAATCGCTGAGTTCTGAACCAGTATTTCAACAGCCTAACAAAAAGGGGAGGAATCCCCCTTTCACAAAACTTTCTAAGTAGAGTAAAGTGGTTAACTAAGTCAAAAGCACGAGATGCGTCCATAAAACACAAATAAACTGGAGTATTATTCCGTAGATAGTGATGAGCTATTTGTTTGACACTGTAAATTGCCATTTCCGTACCAGAACCTACTTTATATCCAAATTGATTTCCAGATGTTTGAAGATACTTCTTACACTGTTCCATGATTAGTAATTCCAAAATTTTAGATAAAACACTGGCTATTGCAATTGGTCTGTAATTGTTACTTTTGGTTTCATCAGCTCCCTTTTTCTTCACTATCGGAACTATATTAACTGTCATGATGATATCTGGTACGTGACCATGAGCCAGCATTGCATTGAACAAAAGTGCTAAGTACGGGGCTATAACACTACTGCAGATTTTAAAATGCTCAGCACACAATGATTCCGATCCAGCACATTTGCCTGACTTCAATTTTGCGATTGTCTCACATACAACACCTTCTTTAAAAACCCAACAATTACGAGGCATATGCTTCTGTATGTACTTGTTGACAAATTCTTCATGTTTTTTTGTCTGTTTTGTATTAAAAATTTCCTCGTATTTATCCGCCCAGTGATTTGCAATGTTGCTTTCACCTTCAATACCGTCAATACAGGTACTCATTTTGGATGCCGTCACGTTGTCTCGTTTGACTTTAGACCAAAATTTATAGAAGTCCTTGTCCAAGTAAGACATCGCCAAATCATCTTTCAACCGTTGAGTTTTAGTTCTCCGACATTTACGTAAGGCGGCTTTAAAATGTTTTCGCTTATAACACATTTCATCATACAAGCTTGTTGAAGTTTTGTCACTTCTTATCCACTGAGAATAAGCTTGTCTATAGTTATCATAAAAAGGCCTGACAATCTTACTCCATCCATTAACAGCGCAAAAGTTTTTACCAGTGCCCTTTTTAGGGTTTACAAGATGCTTCTGCGCTTGAGATTTAATTGAATCTATTAGAAAATTTACATTATTGTCGATTAAATTGATATGCTCTGGGTTAGTACAGTTCGAATTAAGACACGACACCCAGTTATGATCCTCAAGCTGTTTTTGAAGATGCCCAGAATATAATGAAGTTTGCACATATGTCAACTTCTTCCAGTCAATTTTTTCCTTATTGTTTGAGTTAATGCTCTCCCTTTTAGAATCCATGCATTTGAACTTTAAATCCGTAATATGTACACAAAGAGGAAGATGGTCGCTAACTGCCGTGATAAATGGCTGACTCACATTACACTTAATTGTGTCACTAACAGCACAATGATCAATCCACGATGATGATCCACTTCCTTTACTTATGAATGTAACCGTATCCGACCGCAGCTGAGAAATGTCTTGCAAAATCAAATCGTTATCAATACATACAGATTCAAGTTCTCTAAACTTATTCATCAAGGGAGAAAGGTTAAAATCGCCCATTATCACCATGGGACCATCATGATCTCTTGTCATAGCCTCTATTTTTCCCAGATATTCAGTAATTAATGCATCATTTTCATGTGTGTTACAGGGCAAATACACATTAAGCAGCATAATATCACAATGTTCAGATTCTAATATCACAGATACTAGTCTGGGGTCACTAGTATTTACTTTTTTCAATAGATGTTTGTACACGTTTTTTACAAGTATTGCACTGCCACCATATGGTCTACCTTTTGAAGAATTTCTAGAGTTTGACATACTAGAAGCCGATATGCAGTAAAATTCTTTAAAATCTTGTTCCAACAACTTGCTTTCAAAATCGTAGAGCCATGTTTCTTGAAGAAAAATTATATCAAAGCCACTAGATACTGTCTGTAACCAAACAGCATTAGTTTTGTAGTTCTGAATGTTCCATGACATCAATTCCATGGCGATAATTTGGGGCTTTTAGTGGGACGTGATTGTCCAGAAGTGGATTGCATTTTTGATGGATGAGGTTTTCGAAAAGGCTTTACAAATACTCCAGTTGGCCATAGAGTTGGAAGTTTAATTTCTTTCAAGAAGACAGATAGTGGTTTGTCCCTTAATTCAAAATATAATTTATAAGATTTATATGATGAATGGGTGGACTTCCACTCTTCAGCTCTGACAAGTGCGTATGGAAAGCCATCCGTTTCCTGGACATATTTTTCAATGCCATCCTTAGAGGTTGAAGGAGCAAATCTCGTTGCAAACAGGATTCCAACTCGAGCTTTAGGAACAGATTGAATAATGTCCGTCTGCCTTTCCCCTCTTACGATATTATTCTTCTTCCGCTTATATGTTACTTGTGTAAATCCATCACTATCTTTTTGCGTTTCTACCTCTTCATCGGTTCCTGGAGTATTCAATGTTGTAGTCATGGCTTGATTGTTTGCTGCCATAACCTGTGACAAAGGCGGTGTAACTGCTCGACGTTGCCTTGGTTCAGGTGCCAAGACTCCTGGTCCAGATTTAACTACCTCCGAAAAGATAGGTCGTTCTGGCTTGCCAAGTTCAGAAAACACTGTACAATTTTCCTTAATTTCTGCTGTGGCTACTGCCACTTTATCCGAAAGACCTACCACCTGATCTAATAGTTTGGTCATGTCCTCAAACTTGGTCCTCAGCTCATTTATTTCCGAGCGAAATTGATGTTCATCTCCAATTCCGGAGTAAACAGTGCATACTTGTCGAAGATCCACTGCAGCAAAGTTTATATTTTTTCCCTGCCAGTCAATTTTCCTTAAACTTTCAATTATTGTATTAATCTCCTTTGCTTTATCCATCTTCCGCCCGCTGATTTTTCCAATTCTTACTTCCAACTCGGTGAGTACATGTCGAGCCTTTAATACCTTGTCCTCTGTGTAGAACTTTTCAAAACATTTTAAGATTTCATCAGTTGTTTTTCCAGTTATTATGGCATGCTGCGCTGAAGCTATCAATTCACAGACAACTATTCTTCTTTGTGGCACCTCTGGACTCTAGACTATATGCATACTATTAGCACAGTAAAGAACCTACGCACACATAAAGGATTGATCGTCTCTTTTTTTATTTGCCTTTCTATCTATACGCGCGGTAGATTTCTTTTTTATTTTCTTTTTACCTAATATAATATACATACCTACTATTCACAGGGTTGTGTCTGCTCATGTGGAATAAATAATGAAATTGAAGTGATATTCTTTCTTTTGCTCGTTCCATGATTCCTCTCTTGGTTTTGTTGTTGTCAGAACGAGAAAAAAATGCAGGGAGGTGGAGGTAGTGAAATGCATAACGGCTATATAGAATATAATATGAACATCCATATCTGCATATTATATTGTACTTAAGCCACTACAAAACATTTTGTTTAAGTGCAAAATGTAAGTAGGTACTGTTTTTTGTGGCTACCTACCATAAATTCAAAGCCTTTTTAGATAAGAATAAATTCGTGGTTGTATCGCGGTGATTCAGAAGGAGAGAAATGATACAAAGCAGATTTATTTGCTTGGCTCCAGGTACTCATAATAATATATTTTTCTCGTGAGAAACCTTAACCAGCTAGTACCGACCACACACATAGACACACCTACTCACACACCGTGAGAGTGTGTAAAGAGAATAAAAAGACTTTTCCTTTTCTTCCAGCAAAACAGTCCATTTTCCCCCTGTTTTCGGCAGAGCGAGAAATAAGAAAAGAAAAAGCGTGTGATAATATTATAGTGTATCATAATATACTTTAGAATCTTTTACCTTGATATTATTTTTCTCGGTAAGTAATACTGTACAGTGTACGCCTAGTATAGCTTTACTGTCAATGGTCCCATAGAAAAAAAATTTACTGCCAAGTCAAGGCAGCGCATATGTTGCGGTGAGAAAGAGAGAGAGAAAAAGATGCGATACGCCACGACTGTGGAATTGTGGGAAACGACTCATTCTAAATTTATCTCTTGATGTGTTAGACTATTATACCAGCACACCTGAAAATCGTATTATTATTATTATTTCTCAGCTTGATGGCAGGGGTTGGAACTCGAAAAAATAAAAAGAGTCAAGTGCGAGGAGAAAGTTAAGTGGAGGAACGTGGTTATTGTTAAATGGGACAGATGCATATATCTTCTTTCTCTTTTGGTTCTATCAAAATGACATGGTGGCTTTGGCTTTTTTACCAGCCCAGCACACCATCTCCCCCATAATCATGTTTCTAAACTAAACATAGAGCAGAGCCATTACCTCACACTCGCACATTTTTTCGTTTTTTACTCCTCATTTCCTTCGTGATTTCGTTGATGGGTGGGACTAGCAGGGAAGTTGCTTTTATTTCTACACTTTTTTAGACAGCATGTTTGGATGAAGCAAGAAAAGAAGTCAAATCCCTTTTAAGAATATTATGTAAATTGTACTCTGGTGAAACACCACAAAAACTGCACTGTCAAACGCATTGTCTTTCAGGATAACATAGAAGACTAAAAGATTAAATAAACGCTTTCATTTAAGTAATTGCCAACGTTTGCACTTGTTATTTTATTTTTAAGCCTTAAACTGTCTTGTTGAAAGAAGTCGCAACAGTATTCAATTTACAGAAAGTACATAATTCAGTAACAACAAACTATAGAACATGAACTTCATTTTTCAGTTTAAAAAGAAAGTGCCGTATTATTATAATTGCTTTTGCGATTATATTTATTCAAGTTATAAATAACATGAGATGACATTTGTTTTGTGTGGAAATTGTGAATTAACAAGGTAACATGCTCTGTGTGCACTGTGCACATTTGCGGGGAACCCTGATACTACACCAGTTTTTATGTGTTTGCTGTGGTTTAGCATTCACTTGCTCAAGAGAAAGCAAGTGAGCAGAGGGATGCGAAACACATTTTTTTGCAAGACAAGCACAAGTAGTTGATGAAGACAATAATAAACTGGTAATGTCATTGAGAAAGATGCTGACTAGGTGAAAAACAAGTGGTGGTGCTATGCTACAACTAGTATAGGAGTGCCAGATAGATGTTGTGTCATCCTAATAATAATAGTAATAATAATAAGGATGTCATTAAGGCTGACATTGTCTTGTTGTTTCGTGCGTGACAACAAGAAGAGGTACACGTCTCTGACGTCTATATAACAGTTATTTAATGGACTATAATAATACACTGTGTGCACAACCTCGTTGATGCTTGACCTGTATACTAAGCAGTTTTTGTGTTCTAATATTTACGAGTCACGACAAGAACAAGGAGGTGAACACATATTTACGTGAGTGAGCAGTAAAAAGAATCTTCCATTTTCTGTGATGCACGTCTTTCCCCGCGCTTCTGTTTTATATAATCATTTTTATCATCATTAGGAGTTTGGAGGAGTTGGAACTGAACAATGTCTGTCATGAAATTTATAGATCATAAATTCTCTTGTGTGCTGCTAGCAAATGTAAATAAAAGCAAGGTACATATACCAACTAGTAGTTGTTGCGGTGTGTTTAGTGCCGTAACTAATAAATATAAATCTGGGTTTTTAATAGTTCTCTTTCACATCGTTGCTCGTTTTTTGTATTTATGTACACTGCATAATGTGTATAGAATGACGTATTTGCTATTTCTGTTCTTGGGTTAAGATGATGACTAAGAATAGAAACAGCGGATATCGTATTCGGAGCCTGGAATTTTATTCTGCTGCATGAATATGGAAACTCTGTATATTCCAGCAGTTTTTTATTTACTGGTGAAAGTTCATGTCTGTCCTCGTTGCATGTTTGATCTCTGTTTTTTTCTCTTCTAGAACGGTCAGCAGTCAGTATTCCCCAGCTTAGAGTTATCTCCCAGCATGTCCCAAACACTCAGCCCAGGAAGTCATTGTCATTACGAACACTCAGCCAACATGGAACGACAGAGTCCACCTACGCGCGGGGGCTCTCTTGCGGGACAGTCCTGTGGAACTCGGAGTAGCATGGGAGGCAAAAGTCTTAAAGAAGAGGAAGATCCTCTTGTCGGACCTCCCGCATCTTCACTGACCCGACGCCCTGCCCTGGTACCTCCAAAGCTTATTCCCGATCCTGACTATGAAACTGATGCGGAGAGAGATAGAAACTCGTGGTAAGTTCAACGTGTGATATTTGTTGCTTTTCTTGTAGTTTTTAGGATACAAAAAAGTTCTTTGCAAAGTCATAACATGAATTAGTATCGGATGAACAGACAGCTTCAACTTTTTTTGCGCAAAAGTTGGTGGTGGTGATGATGCACAAAGAGGATTCTGTTGTCAGAACAGTCATTCTCATTCTTATCACGTGTTTCTCATTAATCTCCGTTGGAGAAATTTTGGGGTGATCGCGATTACTACTGCTTTCTTTTCAGCGTTTTTAATGCATTATATACTAAAATGCCTTTATTCATGGTTGCTTTCATATAAAAATGGGATTTTCTCGTTGCATTTCATCAAGTACTACAAATCGGTTCGCCTGTTTTTATCTGCTTTTACACTGAATCCATTGCACCATCGCACACACACTAATAATTGCCATTATTCCACTTTCAATAAGCCATTTACTTGCTTCCGCTTTGACAAACGAATGAATCGTTTTTGTCAAGCAAGCGAGAGGAAATGGGTGTGTATCAGGACCGCAATCGGCACTCTGCTCTAAATGCGTGTTGGTGCCGGGTGGTGGTAAGTTACAAGCCTGATGTAAACAGAGCTCGGAGAAAGCAGGAAAAACAGGATTAAAACTAATAATAATCCAACGAAAATGGATTCTGAGCAGTTGACAAGCAAATGAGATTTTATGTTGAAACAAAAACAGCGCGCGGACTAGCGTGGGACCCTGATTACCCAAATCAGAGGATTGTCAATTAGTAAGCCTATTTGTAATGTCCAGGAGCAAAATACAAAATAGCCACCGCCACACACAAATTGTGTACTTGTGGCCTTTTGTAATGTTATTCGGATTCTCCGTCTACAATTTTCTCTCCTTTTTTATCCCTACACCCGCGAGTTCTATTATTCTACACATGAGATGACGATGATGCACGTACGTGGCTATAATAAATGCATATCAAAACTACTTGCTATTATTATTGCAGAGTTTTCTTCCACGAAAAGAGGTAAAAGATAATAATTGGCTCATTTATCGCTCTATTCAGAAGGATTTATAGCTTCAACGTTTGTGTTTGGTTGAACGCACACACACATATGCATGCCAACACACATACACAAGTTGGTTCACGCACTCACGTAGACACATTTTCATTATGTACCCAAAGTATCAAGGCGGAAGCACTACTTAATCCTTTTATTTAACTTTCTTCTTCTCCCCTCTCTTATCCTCATACATAGCTTTCCAAGCTGCACATATTAAACTCACGTATAGCAGGAATTAAAGAAAGATAAGATGATCTGCTTTTCTCTTCTTTTTATTTTTTGTTCATTCTGCCGTGTAGTAACGATCCTAAAGGTGCTCAGCTCTTTTTGCAGAAAGTTAGAGTGGCTGGGTTGAGTCGGACTGTATGTATGGCAGTTATAGGAATGTTAATACTTAATACTTAATCCACGTGTACACCAACTCTCACATTCAGAGATGGGTAGAAACAGAGAGACCTAGTCATTTTTAGCTGGAGAAACGAATTTAGAGAATGAATGAACACTAAATTTGTAAATCTGAATAAGAAGACAGGAAGAGAATATGCTGGAGTGAGAGAAAGCAAGAAAAAATTAAGCAACTAACGAATTCGCTTGTTCTTACTTTATTGCTTGTGCAGTATATTTTTAGAATCTTACACGACACCCATTTCATTGGCAGTTAAAAAAGGAACTATAAAATAAATGAGCTTACACAGCGAGTCATTCGTCACATTGTGTGTGCAGCTTTTTTTACTATTATTTTCCTCCAGAGGTATAAAAACGGATAATCTAAGAAACGATCAAGCACTCATTCATTTATTCAGCCTGATAAATTCATTTATTTATTCATTCGTTCAATAAATTCCTTAACCTTCCCATTTACCTTGCTTTCTGTTTACCCATTCAAGCGTGCCCATTTATTCTTCTTCTTGGATGTAGTAGATCTCGTTCTCATCATTATCATCAGCAATCCGTGTAGTAAAATGCTCCATAACATAACGCAAAAAAATATGGGCTAGATAATGGCAGCATCGAACTGGAAATAATGTAGTTTCATTAGGCACACTACTGGGCTCCTGGTAGGGTTCCATGTTCCATCAGTGCATCCAACCGTGCATTCAGGGACAATTGATGCTTCAAATTGATAATTTCAGCAAATGGGTTCGTTTACATGGAGCGCGTATATTTTATGCGCTATGTCTGCGCTGACTGCTGACACGTAATATAAAGGAAATTACCATAAGACGAGCATTAGCAAGAGAGCCAGTGTTATAATATGCTACTCTAGACGATACAAAAAAATCGCTTTGTGTTGTGTGTGTGCTTTTACTAGAATGTGCATACTATTATCTATATCCTCTGTTTCATCCCGGTTTACGATGTAATTAGCTAGATAAATTTTACAGAAGGGGAAAATTTAAAGAACTGCATTCAAGTGTTTATCTACTACTACTGAGCCAGTGTGCATAAAAGATTTAGCAACGAAATGTAACTCATCTTCATCATCATAAGGCATGAGAAAAGAAACACTGCAGTATATGTTCCATATGATAGCTTAAACACGCTTGGGAATGTACTAAAACCGTTTTTCTTATTGTTTTAAATTCCTCACCACAGTGCCCCTTACATGAGGCTTAATGGAATTAATTTTGTTAGCTCTTGTCTGCTTTCTAATAGCGCAATATTAACTGTAATGCTGCTAATTTTAATTTGGGAATTAAAAAGACTTGAAGTTGGAACATTTTTTGATAATGCAAAGCATAAGAAATGCAAAAATTAGTCTACTTTCTAGAGTTACTACACGGATTTGTCAATAAAATACCAAAAGAGTGTAGTTCAGCCAGTGTGCCATTCTCGGCACACATAGCGTAATAACATGATTATGCAGTCGTAGTCGTAGTCTACGTGAGAATTTATAATAACGACTGTTGATAACACTAAACCATTGTTCAATGCCACTGTGTTCTTTACTACTTGATACATTAGCACGAGTAGTAACAACTGGCAATGTGCGCACTTGCACTCTGCACACACACAAAGTTGTCATTTCCCTTTTCCATTTTCTCCATCCAGCAGTAAATCTGCTGGTTATTACTGTCACCACCACCACCAACACGCCAAGCGCTATAATACGCTCTATGCTGAACAACTCTATAGTTGTCCTTGTTTCTGCACTACGGTGAAATTGACTGAATACACAACGTAATTTACATAATTTTCTATTGTAGCGCCATTATGCCAAAATGTTCTTCTATTTCCTTTCTCTCTCGCTTTCATTTCTCTTACCGGTTTTTTGTTCTTTTCAGTCGTAGCAGCGATGATAGCACGAGCCCACGAGCAAGGAGAAGTTCCATAGTGGTCATTCCTCCAATGCAGATCTGTCCTGGAGACCTTCTTGTCTATGGAAAATGTCTCAGTCAACGGAAAAGTTTATTGGGTACGTACACAACACTCTTTTTTCTACAAATCCGTTTCCTTTCATATTATGCATTTTCCTAACTTTTTGTTGATGCCGTTATCACCGTTCAGTAGTACACTAACCTATTTTCTTAGTTGACCAAGTTTTTCCTTTCACTCCAACTTTTACCTCTTTCCTTTGAGCTCTTTTCCTTTCATGCACAAGCCCTAGAAAAAGATGAAGGAAAATGATTGGGAAATGGAAACTAAACTTAAGTTTTCATATTTATTGTTTAAGCATTGTATATCATCATCATCGTTGTAGTTTTAGTCATTTTGAATACATTTTCGGCTGATTTCTCTTCATAATTGCAAACTTATTTGCTCAATGCAAAGTGAAGTAATTGAACATTGCTCTGGAGTGCGGACGACCATGTGAAGGAATAGTAGAAGCTCTTGCGTTGGCGAGATTTCTTTCGTCTCAACTCACCTATCACTTTGGTCAAATTAGCACTGAGTTGAGACAGATGAATTCTGCAACCTGAACTCAACTCAGTTTCTTACTCCTTACTTTCAAAGAGAGTATGTTATTTCTTCACACGATAGTCCGCACTCCAGAGCAATGTTCAATGACTTCACTTTGCAATGAGCAAATAAGTTTGCAATCGTGAAAAGGAATAAACCAAAAACGTATTCAAAATGACCTCGGCAAAGAATGCAGTGGTGGAAAAGGTCGAAATTTTCTATGCAGAACATCTCGTCCCAAAATAAACTCAATAATTAATTCCATTGCCTTTCTCAGCAAAAAGAAAATTGTTCGGCCAATATTCCACCCTGATCATTTTGATGCTAGTGTAGTTCTTGTCCGGGTACTCTGGCATTCTGTAGTTTATAGAAACCTATTACATTTAAAAGGATTGGCACACACTACAGCCTGGCCTAACAAAATTAGGATGAAAAATGTCCATGATCGTATAATATGAAAGGATTTTCACGCAAATAAATAATATGGCAGAATTCCATAAAATATTTCTATTATTCTTCTCACTCGCACTCCTCCACTTGTGCAGCAGCCTTACGTGCAGTAGTACAGCTATATATAGAGAGGAAGCCGGATAAGTCAAGTCATGCTCAATTTGGAGAGCGAGAGAGTAGTCAAACCTCTAGCCAAGCCGTCATTCTCATAAATTCTCGAATTCCCCAGCTGCCTTTTGAGAAAAATATATAAAAGTGCACAAAAAACGTGGTGGTCGTGGTGCGGGCATACATATTTAGAGTCCCGACACAACTCTTTAACAAAAAAATCTATAACGGATCTTGTACCCTTGACTAGCAATGGGGGACAGGGCAAGACAAGAGGAAATGACACTCTTTGTATGCACTGCACGACCTCGACGAGACTTTTTAGGAGAAAGTGCAACGTTACCCATTGGATTCAGTTTCACAGCTTTTTGCCTACTGCCGTGCCGCATGTTGAGATGTTGTAATATGCGTCCCTCGCCCTGGTACAAAAATAAAATGTAGAGAGAGGAAGTACTAGTCAAGTTGCTAGCATTATTTTTTCTCTAGCTCCTTTTCCTTTCTGTCATGAGGACGGCCAGATTCCTCATTTTATTTCCCAGACTTCCTCTAATTTCAAGTGATCATCAAGATTTTCCCTGAGATTGTTGGTGCGTGATCCTATAAATTTTAAAAATCATGTCAGATCAATAACGCAGAGGAAAAGAATGGGACTCGAAAATGACAAACATTGTACTATACTTCTTTCATGTGTGCGTCATAGCCGGTTTGGAACTACTGGCAAAGTGGGGAAACGTGAGATTGGAGTGTAAAAATCTAAACATGAAACAATTGAAAAAATATGTCGAATTTCCGTTTTAGTTGCCTAAAAGTCTATTTCATTGTCCATTAAAATATAACAAGACAGAGGTAGTTCAAAACGTAGCTCGATAAAAGTTTCTAAAGCGTTTTTACAAACAGAGGCCTGGTTCATCGAAAATTTTCATTAATTCCTTATCAGTATTGCATTAAATTTTGTATTTACGTTCCAAGCTAAAATTAATGAGATAATGATAATGAAGTAATGAGCTGGTGATCTAGGCCCTATAGCATTCAATTTCAAACCAGGCACAACCTTATGTGCCTTGCGCAGAGTAAAATCTGAGATTTAATTTGCTCTCGTAGCTTCATATTATGCTTTCTCAAAATAACATATTATCTATTTTCAAATTATCGAAAAGGAGAAAGCGAAACGAGCTATTGTAAAAGTTGTACACAATACACAAGCTTTAAATGCAAAGTCAGGACTTTGTGCTGTGTTACTATTTCTCTTTGTTTTTGTTCTGTCTATCTATCTAGCAAACTGCATTGTTTGCTGCAGTAACCACAGCGTAACGAGAACGTGCGTGCGGAAACTTGTTTGTGGTGTGCTTGGCTTGGTTGATACGATAATATATATACACAGAGCCTAGCAAAAATTCACTTATCTTGTGATATGCATGCATACCTCGCTAGCGAGTGCCATGCTTTCCTTCCGAGAACCACACTTGATTTACATTCAGGTCTTGACTCATTCCAGTTAGGCGATTTTCATTGCTTTGAGCATGATGAGTATAGGTTTTTGAAGCGCGTACTATCGTTGCTTTGGCTGAAAACACATTTCGTTACATACTTTTTTTTTACTACCAGGACCAACACTTTGGATGGGACCCTGGTGGCCAATTCCAATAATATCATGTCATACTTCTTTACTGGAGAAAGTGTGTACAAACAAATACGGCATAATTCTGGTTAGAGTGTGGCTGTATAGCATTACGTATTAAATACATGCTTTCTCTTACATTTCTCCGCACACAAATATACAATAAGCATGGCATGGAAAGTAATTTCTTGGCAGAGAGTAAATGGCAGTTAATGAGTTTAAAAGCGGGGTAAATATCACCAGTGCATCTATTCAGGTTGCGAATATTGCATTTTGCAAAAAGGTCCTAATTCAATTAACTGAATTTTAGCTTGTTCCAAGTATTTTGAGGCAATGCGAGTAAGTGGGCTAAATTGATTGTCACTGAGAATTCCAGAATTTTCACTAGCCGCAAGTGGCTCAATCAAGTATTGTCAATCAAATCATGTTGAAATGAACCCCTTTTATTTGCTTTTCTGAAGAATGCTTGCATAGGTATTTCAATCAAACGCATTGGCTTTTAGTCATCACAGCCTTTTGTCCTTATTTGCAAAGCCCACCACAAAATCTTTATGGTGGCTTGAGCACGAAATCCACATCGTATTGCTTCCAAGAAAATCTGAGTAAGCAAAATGCACCACACAAACTCTCTGTAATCGCCTGATATTCCAAAATGTCTCCAGATTATATAGGTGTGCTGAAATTTTCACACTGATTCGTAAATATAATTGGCTTGGTTTTGGCAAGTCTGTTATGCTTGCAACTATTCGAGGAACTCCTACTTTCAAAGATAATTCGTTATAAAAGCCTGATTACGTGTAATAATCTTGCCACATAACTCAGAGAACCAAAACCCTAGCAGCAAATTCCATAGAAAATTGATATACTTATCAACTCATAATAACCATTATTGCCATGAGCTCCAATGATGATGTGTGCATTACTACATCAAAGTTGGAGGAAACAAGTTGTGTCAACATCAGCTATATTAAGTTTTCCATGAATTTGACATTTCGGCGAAGTAATCTTGTCAGCGCTGCTAATTCTTGCTCCTACTAATGTAGCGAGAGGGAAGAAATGACAAAGAAAGTATGCTGTACGAAAAGACGGTATAGCCTTCAGCTTCATGATGATGATGATATTATGTAATATCCATCTACCTAATTCTAATTAGTGTGCAGAAATTTATCAAACAGATTTCTTCATTGGTGCTGAATAATATTATGCTCAAAGGAGATTTCCAAACAGATCTCTTTGAAGTGATTTGTTTGCCAACAGCATTTTAGCAATATATTCTTGGATATCGAAAGTCTTCCTAGCTGAATTTATACATAAATGATAAATGATAACGATGATGATGATAAACATAAATTGAAAGATTAAAGTTATGTAATGTGAATGGAATAAAGATGTAATGAAGTTGAGCTCGTATTTTAGTTTCCTGTCTTTTGACTCTGTATTCTTAGGTACAACTATTGAGACCCCATCACCAATCAATAATATGCTGGAAACAGGTAAGCTATTTAAGCAAGGTGGACAAAGATAAAATATTACCGCATTTTTTGCTTTCAATAGTTAAAATATCAGTTGACATAAAAAAAATTCTAATCATGCAAAGCATCATTAAGTCCTTTCCAGTTTATTGTCACACGCCTTTCCTTCTTTCACAGAAACCACAACCCGAAAAAGCAAGGCATCATGGTCAATACTAAAGCTGGTAAGTGTCTCGTTGATTCTTTTAAATTTATTATTACCCCACAAAAGCTTACAGTCAAGTGTGCCAGGCCGTACTTTCTCTGCCTTAATAAAACTTACTCGCGCAGTCCGTACTTCGTTGTGTAGGACATAAAAGGAGAGAAAATAGTTGCAACGAAAATAGCCGGAAACGTAATTTTAGTACACAGGAAAGCATTCCCTTTGAAAACGACAAAACTGTCCGACTGCATTAAAAATAGAAAAAGAGCTTTACAAGAGAAAACACTTGTTGAATCATTTTTTTCTTCTCTCTTCTGTCCGCCAAGTGGTTGGTATGGTGTAAACTATCAACAACAACACCATAGTCATGATGATGATGATCAATCGTTGATCGCCACTAACCGACACATACACTCAGTTTTACTTACCACATATTCCTTCAATTGCCCATAACTTGTAGTTTACTCACCTTTTTTATTAGCCCGTATGACACGAACAACACCGCTGCCAAAAAACAAGTATCTAACCACCACTACCATCATCGCCGTCAACACGATTCACTCCAATAGACAATACGAAGTCATAAAAGTGTGTGCTCTCTGCTTTGTCGTAAAAGCTGTCATTTTCCTTTGAGTTGGTTTGAGCTCATGACAACCTCTGATATAGTCATCATGTCACACCACAAAACATCCTCTGTCACGACAACAAGCTTTTTTAAGCCTATAAATTGTACACCGACGCTGTTCCCAGTTCCCACACAGCATTTTTACGATTGGCCTTTAGTGCCTTGTGGTGTGCGGATACTTATATATAAAGCTTAAAAGACATTCTTTATTGAGAATTCCGATGAGAGTTTTGTCAAAATGCAACCCTGTCAAGCTTAGAGATTACGAATGATTATAAAACAATGCATCACACAACTATGTTCAATGAAAATAGCAAAATCCCTACACATTTTTTTTTGCAACCAAGATAATCCATACTTTTGATGCTCTTGTTTTCTTTTCCTCTATTTTTACCTTTGACTGAACCCATGTTTGAAGTGAAAGATTCTGGTTGATCAAACGGGGTAAAAAAGATCAGAATATATAACCCAAAACACGAGCTCCTAAATTTTAAGAACATTCCCGTGAATGTGAATGGATCGGGAAAGGTGAAAAAGGCAGTAGGACGATATATAGCGATGATGATTATCATCACGATGAATATTGTAAGGAGGCATGTGTGGCTAAAAGTAAGTGTTCGTCGAGGTGTTCAAGAGGAAAAATGGATTTTTCAACATGTGGACATGTTCTCACACCTTCTTCAAAAGAACGTGTCAAAAGCACTCCACTCCACACACACATGCAAACAGAGAAAACCTACTAAAGTACAACATGAGCGTAGTTTAGAAAGTAGAAAATACCTACGAAAATAGCTAACAAACTTGCAGTTAAAAGACTCGTCGTAATATTTTATTGTGGGCGAAAAGTGCTGTATTATTAGCTCTAGTGTTGGAGTGGTGCGTGCGTTTTTTACAGACACTTTGTCTGTATTTACCTCCTTTTACGACCTCGACCGTTTGTTATCCCGTAGGGAATATTCCGTTACGGCAGCCTATTTTCCTTCCTTTAAATATTTTAACAAGAAGCACGTGCTTAGATAGCATAGTTTTTCTAAGAAGAAAAAACCATAGCATACAGGCAGGATGCGTCCAAACAAACAGTTCAGACTCTGAACTTCTTTGTGAAAACTGGCTCCCTACTCGTGTTTCTATTTCTGGCAGAGAGAGTTCTCGTTTCTTCTTGGTCCGGCACAGAAATAAAATGATGACGCAAAGTGTTTCCTTGGCGGAGAAAGGTGAATGGCTAGAGAGAAGAAATATGAAGGAGACTCTCAGCTTTTTGAAATGTTCCTAGAGATTGGAATTGGATCATCGCAAAAGTCACTACAGAGTTGCTCAGCGTTAACCTCTGATGATGTGTTACACTTTTGATGCTATTTCAGTTCGAGCGAGGGAGCCGACCCAAGGGTGGACCATCTGGAGCAATTGAAGAGATAATGAGTCTTATTCAACCTTGTGATTACCACGACCCAAAACTCACTCGTTTCAAAGGCATGTGCTGGTCGGACTTTGTGAATCATGTGACTAATCAAAAGGTAAAAAATCGGGGCTCTGTTGGTAGTGTAACTTCAGGCAGTAGTTCTGAAGGAAGTCAATGCAATCAACCCATCAATACTCCTGGTACTCATTCAAAGGGACCCAAGGACCAGCAAGGGGAAGACGAGGATAGTGTTGGGAGTGGGGCCACCCTTGTCACTGGACATCCCGTTCTTACCAGTACACCATCCGCTCCTGCTACCACAACCACATTAACCAGCGCGGCAGGGTCCTCTGGTACAGTAACCACCTCATCATCTTCTAAAGCTGAGCAGGACAAAGTCAGCTCAACACGAAGTCCCAAACCGCTGGTAAGGAAGCGCATGGGTTTGATGAGAACAATGAGTGATCGCTGTTTAGAGCGTCGCATTACCCCGGCCCTGTTCCGTGGCACGCAAGGCTTCCTGATGGGAGAAAAGTTGGTGGAAGGAAAAGAAAGTGAGCCCACCAACAGCAGTAGCAGCGGCTCCGGCAAGGGAAAAAATGAAAAGGACCCTGGCAACTCAGGGAAAGATGGAGCCATGTCATCTGCAGGGACAAATGTTGGGGGCATCACCGGAATTGCTATGCCACCGCATCAGCCAGTGGCAGCACCACCTGATGAATCAATATCCGATCCGGATGTGCGTCAGAAGATGAGACAAAAGGAAGCCCTGTGGGACCTGTTTCAGAGCGAATGCTCCTTTCTCTATGATCATCTAATGGTGCTGAAGAATGTGAGTTTTCCTCCTGCTGCTCCTTTGCTTTACTTTTATTTCAGCAAGTTACTTGCTTACTTATTTATGTATCCCAGCTCACACTCTACCACTCTGTCTGACTCTGATGTGTCCTTGTTCAAGAAAAAACTTCTTACTTTTTTACTATGCTCCTTCGTCGTCTTTACAGAAATATGATACAAGTCTTCAACCGAAAGAAAGAGTGCTAGTTGCTATTGATACCATTACTATTGATAACCAATTAATTTATCTTCATCTTCTCATGTTTTAAGCCTTTTTGGTTGTTCATAAGTGGCTAAAATCTCATACTGTTGCTGTTCATATTAAGGTTTTAACCATCTTTTAGATCATTGCGAAGTAGAAAAGAACGCTTTCCAAGAAATAGATTGCAAACTGGGTTGAGTTCAGTCTGCCAACTCAGTGCTAATTTGAATAAACTGATAAGGTGAGTTGAGACGAAAGAAATCTCACCCTTAACAGTTTATTGAAATTAACACTAAGTTGAGACAGTTGAATTTTGCAGACTGAACTCAATCCTGTTGGCTACCTATTGCTTCCCAAAGCACTCTGGATGGGCGCGAGCTGTTATTTCTTTACACGGTCCTCCGTACTCTAGAGGATTTTCTTACTACGCCCCATCATCCTTTCCACCTACTTGAACACGTGTAACATCTCATAAACGTCTTAATTTAATGTATTTTTCCCATTGCCACTCCAAACGGTAATAATCTTTTCATCCCGGAAAAAAGCACCAAAAGCAGAGAAAACCTAGTCATGAACATGCATAAAGGAGCCATTTCTCCGTGCCTGTGAATTGATTCTTCTATGAATCATAATCATCACAAAAAAGTCATAAAGAATATCCATGCCATAATATTATTTTATTTCATTTTGATATAACACATTCAATTGAAATGCCCCGTAGTGGTCACTAATATTTCATTTCAGAAGGTATAAGTATTTCCCTTTTCCATTTTATTATGCTATCGCCCACCACCCAAAGCGAGGAGTACCTCTCTGCTGTTCTACTTGTGAACAGCGTCACCACACCTGATCAATTACTTTTTACACAAGGATTTTTCCATTTCTCGCTTTTTTTCTCTCTATTTTCCTGTCCCTTTAGCGCTGCTACATAAAATGGATTTTTCCTTGGAATAATATCTACTTGGAGACAGCTTTTAGTTTAGATGCTCTGTCTCTTGGCAAGAAAGAGAGACGGAGTTTATTACACTTATTCGGCCTCCTTGTGTGTGCTATAATATAAGCTATTATGAGATTCCTGTCATGTTTCATACATATTGATCCTCTCTTGTCATAATATCATGTACAACAAAAAGAGAGATCTATCTCAGCGGAGCTTATGTACCCTGTCTTGTTCAATTTTTTTCTCTCTGCTTTGAACAAGAAGAAAGGGACGAAGGGAGTATAGAATAATGTACCTATTTATTTTCCATTTTTCTCTCCTCTTTCATGTCATTTATATGAACCTCATCTTGTCTTGGTTATTGGGATGGTAGACATTGTAAATATTTTATATGCAATATTGATAGAAAGACAGGTTTTTTTTTGTAATGATGGTCCTTTCATGGAATTACTTGAAAAATCCATCATTCCTTTTTCTCGGGATGGATTTCTGAAGTGGAACGAGAGAGAGTAGATTTCACGGAAGTGGACACAATACGCTTTCTTTTCTGATTAAAATTACGCTGAGTGTATAGCAAAGTATATGATGATTATGATAACCAATAATATATATTTATATATCAAGAAAAGTGCTACTGTAGGATGCCTTTTTTGTCATTGTTTTCTTTCTAGCTTGGTATTAATAATAATTATTATTATTATAAAAGATGGCAAAGTAGAGTGAAAGGGATGCTGGTAATATTTATTGTGTGATTCTTTTGTTTTTCCTTCCAAATAAATGTCAAAGGTATTTATGGAGCCGTTGAAGCGTATCCAGGTAGAAGGAATTGCCATGTATGCGGAACCCGAGCTTCTCTTTGGAAATTTGGATGAGCTGTGTGGTGTGACGTACGCTTTCTGCAAAGAGTTTATTCACTTATTGCTCAAATTGACGGATGCTACTGGGGATTTATCAACCACTGAAATCCTGGCAAAATTGTTTGAGCCGGTAAACACGTCGGAAGTACATACCAAATACTTTTATCTTGACACATTTATTTCCAAAAATTAACAAAATGTGGCAAAAACTAAGCCTGTTTTTTATGCTATGCATCGCTATAGAGCAGTAAAGCCAGAGCCATGTCACAAGCCTATCATCGTTACGCACTCAATTACATCAATGCACTCAACTACCTGGAAACCCTTCGTCGACAAGGAGAATTTAATGAATTTGAAAAGGTATTTGCTTTCAGAACACTTTCAAGCTTTTAGCCTTCAATACGGATTGCCAAATTCTATTAAAGTATTCAATACAAAACTGGTAAAGTGAAAAGCTTATGCACATGAACAACTTAATAAATATTATGTTTAATCATTCTGCTATGCATAAAATCGCAAGTCATTTCCTGCAACCGCAAATTTAGGAAGAAAAAGTCAAATTGACAAAAGCAAGACAAAACAAAAATACTTTTTTCTTGTGCTGACTTTTATGTCTGTTGAAATGTGTGAGCGTACATCTTTGAATTATTTTCTTGGGGCAAAATGCCTTTCTTTCTAATGCTTCTCACGTTGCATTCTCTTTTCCTTTTCTGCCATGGGCACTTATAACACACATCACTCAGTTTGTTCAGCCAGTTATTATGCTGCTGATGATGAAAACGTAGCCTGCTATAGTGTGTGGTTATATTATAGGTAGGCACAGAGAAAAGCCCATATAATCAGCGGTTTTCCAAACAGCACCACCATTCATGGCAAAATGCAAGGCAACAATAGCCATTATTGCAGAGAGGACTTTAAACCGCGCTCCTCCACTCCTTTTTACCACTGCTGCTTACTTAACTTATTATTGCCATTGTACACATTGCTGCGGCGATTATATTTGTTGCGTTCTCCCTTCTTTCCGTTCTATTCCATGCAAGCGTCATCGTCCTGACAATGATGAGTGGTAAAGCTGTCAAGAGCTGAAAGCTCCTTATACTGAAGTGGCTGAGAAAGTGAAGTTGACAAATGCCTTGGGGACATATGATACACGTTTTCGCCAGTAGTCTCCATCTTCTCTGACTCTGACTCACTCACTCATAAAAAAGGACAAAAGGCGACGGGGAGAAATACACACGGAATATGAGAAGGGAGAAAGTGTAAACGCAGCTTGAACACTTTTCAAAAGATACACCGTAAAATGTCTAATAATGAATAGAACTCTTATATGCAGTATGTGTGCCAAGAGGAAAAAAATGCCAAAATTTGTTAGGAATCTGAGAGCAAAATGTGAAATGTAAATGTACAGAAAGATTTTTTGCAATTAAGAGGGCTCCCTATAATTACAAGCTTTGTTGTATATGACGCGGAGCGATATATTTGCTTTTGTAGAAATCACTTTGCATGAGATCATACAATGCACAAGGCGCATAACGCTGTTTTGTGCTATGCTTTCCCTCTTTATAAAAGGGTTTTTTCTAAGCTAGAAGATGGAAAAATTAGGAAATGGAGAAATGCTCAAATGAAAAATTGCAAGGCGACATGTGATTTTGATCATCGTTGCGTTTTTTTATAATAGAAGAGTCACTCCGTATACTTTGTAATAATATCATGACTGTCATCCGGATTATTAGAATAAAACCTGCAGTATCATTCTCAAAGATTTTCATTGTTTTTATAAATCTCCTCAAATAAATATTACGAGGCTTGTTTCGGAAAATGCTTTTAAAAAATTACATTCCGTTTTTCGCTTATTCTGGTCTCAGCAAACTATGCATGGACATCAACCAGAAAAGTTGGTATAGTGGAATAAAAAATGAATTTGCATCTTTGATCAAGATTTTGACTTGTCGAGTTGTGCACACACCAACATTTTTCATTTCCATGTCGTAAGTCGTGATTTCAACTCTCATGTCATGGCAGTTTTTCAAGCGAAGATTAGGTAGCAAAATCTTTACATGCGACGAAATTCGTCACGTTGTTGTCACCAGAAAAAAGATGAAAAATATGAGAAGTATGGTATAGGAGCGTACTGGCTATGAATGATGAAACCCAAAGAAAGTGGGATCGTGAATGGGTTTATGGTTGACGGAAGGGTTGGCATATTTGAAATAAAAAAGGAAAAGTTCTTTTGGTTGCTGTTGTGTTCTTGCTGCTTCTGTATGAATCTGATAAAACAGTCATTATATTTTGTTCATCTTCTTCTACTTCTGCCAAACATGATTCTATCGTTTTTCTGGAGGACACCATTTAAATGAATGGAAATTGAAGAAAAACATTTTTTTCTAAAGAAGTAAAAGTTCTTCATTTTTCAAGAGAAAAAACAAAACGAATATAATGATGATGACATCCGTGGTATGAAGGCTTCCACTACAACTAGAAGAGTGCATCGCAGCAGCACCGTCTTGTTCATGCTTTGATTTTTTATGAATGGTTAATACGTGCATTTCTGCCTGTCGGAAATACTTTTTTCCAGCTTTGTATGAAGGATCCTCGTTGCAAGAAGCTCCAACTGACGGATCTCCTCGTGTCACCAGTCCAGCACATTATGAAAGTTCCACTTATTCTGAAAGATATTCAAAGTCGAACGAACGAGCCACAAGAGAAGGAAATCATTTTGCAAATATTAGAAATTCAAGAAACCTCCATACGTAAGTGCTTTATATTTATTATACTCCTACACATCTTACATTTTTACATGCTATATGGAATTTTTAAAAACTTAAATAAAAGTGGTGCATCTTGTAAAAATCCTAGTTTTTTTACTTTTTTCTTGTTCTTCCCCTATTGTTTTTCTCCTAATGGAGAGGCAGTAATCAGCAGAGGGAACATAATAGGCTTCTAAAATTATGAATTCTTGTAAAATGCGGGATATATAACCTAATACAGATGGTTTTACGTGGGGGATGTGCTTCATGCATGAAAAGCGATACCCATATAAATTACTAATTTTGAGTGGCTAATAGCTGTAAAATATGCTTGTGTGAAGAAATGTTGAAATGAGATGAGAACAAGACGAGAGGCAAGAGGTTTTGGCAATGGACAAACCAAAATAATTTTTATTTGAGCACAGCTTCACTGTGCTCAGGATAATTAACATAATTACTGAGACGACGGTAAAACGGCTACTCAATTATGATTTGGGTAGCAGCCGAGCTGAAAATATATCAGCATGTATAAATTGCTAATCTTGCTAATCTTGAGTAGCTAATAGGCATTCTGTATATAATATAATATCAACATTTAAGTATCAGCTCGTTGCTGATGCCTCTTTGTAGCAATTTATATATAGGAAATATACCAAGCATAAATAATATACCTATTTGTGTTGCAACATGGTGTAAACTTTAAATTTGTACTGCTGGGCTTTTTATATAATATGTCTATCTATTCATTCTCGCATCTTCACTTTGTCTTCGTCACTCCATTTTAAATTTGCAATTTGAGATGAAAACATCCTGGCACGAAGAAAGAACAGGGAGAAAAATCCACAACCCGTTTTTCCATCTCTAGATTTTCCTTTTGTTATAATCAGTCTAGACTGCACACAATGCCTTGTATGCTGGAATCTGAAGAAGTTTTAATTATGCCTTTCTTTTAGAAAGGAAATTTAAAGTAGGACATAGATATTTGTGCGGGATATTGGTAGCAATGATTTTCGAAAACTTACAGCTTTATATTTTTGCAAAATACGAAAACAACTCTACTAATCAACCTTTGTAGAAGTTTTAAATCGTATATGCTTTTTTGTTTACGACTTTTTTATGCTCTAACTTACTGGTCAAAATAATCAAGACAATAATAATGTGTAATTTTGCAAAACAATGCAAATACCAAGTACCAATATAATGCCTGTATGTACTTGAGTCTTTTGTTGATCATGATTACCCGCACCCCAACTGATAACCAATTTCCAAACTTGTCTTTCAGCTCCGTTTTTGGAGTATCCAGGTTTTTAGTAAAAATAATCAAACTTTTAAAAACTTTTAGAGTGGCAAAACAGTCAAAAGCAGAGCCAGAGAATTAAATAAACAATTAAATGCATGCAGGTATAGGGAAAGTATAGGGTGCTAAAGTATAGGGAAAAGCGTTATTTAGAGCTACAAACCCCTTTAAGGATGTATTGGCTATGTATATAGCTTATCACTTATATTTTCCGTATATAAACATGTCTTATGCAATGAGCTATATAATTATTATCACTTGACTCTGTGCACAAAATTTATTTGCCTGGTTTATCCTATCAGCAAGACACTTTCCCTCTGCCTCTTCACAGCAGTCTCTTTTGTTTTTCCCTTGGCAAAAGTTAGAAGAGATGGAGCAGAAGTTGTAGATTCGAGGAAGTTTTCAGAGTTCTCCCTGCTGCTCCACTTTCTCACTCACACTGTTCTGTATTCTCATTACCCCCGAGTTTCTACTGTTATTAATGCCTCTGGTGTAGCTTTGCTATACACTGGAAAAGTGAAATGGATGCATGGTCATTCCGCTACAGTTGTAACTATGTACTAGGCTACTAGTAGGTAATGTTTTAATCATCATAATAATAATGTTGATAAGAATGTTTAAGTGTCGGGTCATGCTCTTGCGTAACTCAAGAGACGTGTGTGGCACTGTTAGCTTTCCTTTTGTAGTACGCAACTGACTGATACTACCACCACCTTAGCACCACTTTTGTAGGAAGTAGAAGTGTACATTTTCGGCAGTGGAAAGTACAATGGACTTATGTAGCTTACTGGTCAATTTACTTTTTTAATCATTCAACAGGTGAGCTAGACGACAAGATGAAATGGCTCAAGAATTACGAAAGACTGCTGGAGATACAACGGAATATCGTCTGGCCTTCCATTCTGGAGATGGAACCTAAAGTAAGAACATAATAAAAATGTAATTCGCTGGCTAGGTTGAGAAAACCCACTTGTTTTTCCTGTCGCCTACTGTGTGTGACTGCTGGAAATGAAATACATTATTTGGTTTCGGTTAAGACAAAAGTATCTACCCTGTCTCAAGTTTTACCAAGGAAAAACATCTCCCTCTGTCACAATCTATTTTTTCCCTATTTTCACCCATACACAAAGACACATATGTGTGCTGTTGCTACTTTCTCCATATTGAAAATTAATTGATGCGCAAAATAAAAGAATAATGCCACTCGGACTGAGTTGCTGTTTCAAAAGCTTTACCAACTTTTTTTGCTCCTGGTTTGTACTGATCCTTTGATCAATTTTTCGTTTGAATTTTTTAAAGAGAAAGTTTTTGTATCGACAAAACTGTCTCCAACACCAAAGCATTAACCACCCACTTGCTTGACAAAATTGTCAACCTGGTAGATTGCTCCTTTCAAGCTTTATATTTTCAAACCAAATTGAAATCTGTCTCTGATGTGTCCAATTGGAAAAAAAAGTTTGAAAATGTATCTACAAAAATGTTTCACAATTTATGAGTTTATTTTTACAGCCAGAATGATATTTTGTAGTTGTTTGCCATCAAGTTTCA
This sequence comes from Entomobrya proxima, assembly GCA_029691765.1. NCBI lineage: Eukaryota > Metazoa > Arthropoda > Collembola > Entomobryomorpha > Entomobryidae > Entomobrya > Entomobrya proxima. The sequence goes on from CM056173.1 coordinate 12,159,396, forward strand.
AAGGCGGTCAAGCATAATGTATTTTATAAAGGGGTAGTTTTTTCTTGTCCTGATTCCTAGTAATTGTTAGCACTAACAAATAATACAATTGTTGTTGTTATTTTTATTTTAAAATGTTTATTGAATCTTTTTACTGGCTTGTTATGCCTGAAAATGTCAAAAAGAGTTAACCCGTCCATGCGAAATTAACTAGCTTATTTTTCCTAGTATTGTTGTTCAATTTTTCCAACGCGCAGTTTGTGCTCATTTGCACAAATAATATCTCAGTTTAGAAACTTTTTTCTCAAAAGGGGAGAAAAACAGCGGAAAATACTTTTCTGTGAATAACAACATGACTATGATGACGGAAAACGATAACAAAAAACTTATCCGCATTCTACTAATGTTCATCCAACACTTTTTTTTATAAAAACTTGTTTTATTTTTCATAGACGTGGGTTCCAGAGTTTCTCCGAGTTGCGCTTGGCCGTCAACCGTGTGACTCGATCATTGTATCTCCGCGTCGTCAAATCATCCACGAAGGACTTCTCCAACTTTGGGATACTGGCAAACCCAGCGAAACTTACGTGATCCTGTTTGATGATATGCTTCTCATAACTCGACGCAAGAAAGGATTGAGCAAGAAGGTGGGCGTTTTTGTACTCTTTTCTAAAGCGCTAAGTCGCCACAGCCCAATTTTTAACACGGGGCCTAATCAGTACTACTTCCAAGAAAGCTTGAGTATTAACTTGATAATAAAACCTAATAAATGGAGTAAGGCGTAATATTATATATTATTTATAATACCATATTCACCAGTTCCCAGGAGTATTACCCATGTACACAATTGCTATTCATTTATTTGGCTTCATCAACCGGAAAACTCCAAAAAATTACATAGCTTTAACAAAAAGTCGCTCCAAAAAGCCAAACTTTTCGTAAAATTGAATTACAGCACCAATCCTTAAGAAATGCTTTAAAAAGTAGAGAAAAGTATTATCTTTCTTATAATCAAGGACCAATGTCATAAAAATAGTAAAAATAGCTTCGAGGTTACCCGATGTAATCCTCTTCATAATATTTACCGAAGATAATTGAAGTTCCTTGAAATTTCCTTATTACCTTGTTACTTCAGTAGTTTGTATGGCATCCTCTTCAAGATGAAATTAAGAACACGGTGAATTCACGTTTTTCACGTTTCCTTCATGCTTATAACTTCAGCTTGTGTCCAAAAAATGATTAAATAAGAATTAGGTAACAAATAACCTAAGTTTGAAGTTAAGAATTTAAGAAGGAAGGAGAGCTAAGTATTAGAGTCAAATGTTTAACAAATCCTAACTGGTAGGAAAGGTTCACCTTACCCTAACCTCCCATTTAAAATGTATGGGACAAAATTTGTGTCCATGGTGGTTAAGGGGTTACTTACACTAAAATTTCATTAAACATTTGACTCTTAGTATTACCAATGAATGGTAACTGTAGCAGGGTTTCAAAAAATTAGTAATGATGATTAGGTATGAGGGTGACCTTGGTTGGTACTACGTCGCAATATCGAAAAACCTTTTCAGAGGCCCACACAAAAGCATTACGCCGACATATATCCCATATTTCCTCACTCATTCTACTTTTTGTACCAGCATTATTTTCATGAAGATAGAAGTTTGTTGCGCAACCCCTTTTAAATTAAAATCCCTTTTCTCTCTCCATCTATCTGCCAAGCTGAGTAAATTGCGTTTCAATTTCTCATCAGCTAACCGATTTATTTACACGCTTTCACGTTTCATAATATGACAAGATGGAAAGCAAATTGTACGCATAAAAACAGGCAGGGTTTTTTTTTATAAAATGAACACTTTTATCTTTGGAAAATTACAAGCTTTTTTGCGTGGCATGTGTGTATATTGCAGAAATCATCCCTGACGGAAAACTGGCAAAGTGCATGTGGCAAGAGTGGAAGCGTGGTTGGAAGTGGGCTGGAAACCAATCACAGATACATTGTTTACCGACAACCCATCTCCCTGGATCGCTTTTTCATCCACGATATTGCCGAAGCGGAGAACCCGTCCGCCAAACTGGATTACGCCTTCGTTCTAGTCGCTCTCAATCGATTTCAACAGATCGTCGCAGTCCATACTTTTCAAGCACCCTCCGACTCGGTGAAGGTATGTTGACGCTCGCATATAAGAGAAAAGTGATCGCATTATTATTATTATTACTTTGTCGTGTAAAGTGCATTTACTCTCTCTGGAAGCGCGCCCTATGTATTATTTTATTTTTCTCAACCTTCTTGATCCATTTTGTCAACTGAAAGGAAATGCTACTATTTTTTAGTTAAGTGGTCTAAGTTGCTGTGTTGCTAAAACACTTTGTGAAAACAAAGTAGTCACTCGCTAGAAAAAAATAAGAATCCCGCTTCCTCCATTCGTAATTGCTTATACGCACGACATAACGATAAAACTTGGGAATTAGATTTTCTCCAATAATTATTAGAGAAAGCACAGAACACAAGCATTTACATGAATATATATGAATGGATTAACACTTGAAAAAATCAGAATGGTTGAACTTTTAGGTAAAGTTATGTTTTTTTTTCAAACCAGATAGATTTGCAGGAAGTTCGATAGCTAATCAATTCATATTTCCCATTTTTCAGAGGTGAAAGCCCAAAAAGTTTGTCTGTTTTCACATTTGTTGCATTTGTTTGCTGGAATATTGCCAGTTTTTTTTTCTGATTAAAAAGTACAACAAATTTGGCAATTCATAAGGTCTCTTTGAACGTCATAATAGTTAAGAAAGTTCCACAAAGCTTTTTTTTTCTATGCTTTTACCCAAAGTTTGCATGGCTCTCTCAATGAATTTAGTTGAAAGCAAATATTGAACTTTGTCTAAATAGCTTTGTATGGTATACCAATTTCCCTTCTGGAGAGTTTTTTTTATTCTGCGCCCCCTTGTTGTTTACGTTACAAAAACCTACAAAGAAGTTGACCACTTCAAAGAAACTACGTTCCAGTTTGTTTTGCTGCTACAACCAACTATCTATTTTTAGAAGTCGGCAAAAGAAAAGCTCACACAAGAATCAAGTTGATGGTCAAAATTTTCCCCCATCTGGGTACAGTTATTTTTGGCCTGTTATTGTTATGTGCGCACAATCTATCACCTGCATCAGGCAATTATTGTACGACCACGACAGGCACGTTTTATCGTTTCTTTTTTGTATCCTGGATTGATTTTTGACACCCTGACTCTTTCATACATACCTTTCAGTTTGGCTTTGTCACACAAGCCATTTAGTACGTGTATGTGTACATTAAAGTATACCTTGATTGGTCTGTCTTCCACATTTTGCGTGGAAAAAGGAGGGCGAAAGTGAAAAGCGTATACGTCAATAGTACTACCTAGTTGTCTGAAGAATAGGCCATGATCTTGATATCAGATTCCAGTCACAATCAAACTCAGATCAGATGTCACACAAGAGGACATTTCCAATGTGTGTGTGTTCCACAAATCCAGAAAAAAGCAGACACACGCACAAAAATACGCGAAATAAATGTCACGCGAATAATACCCTGAAATCATATAAAGCTGATCTACTAGTTTTTTTCTCTCATTCTATAATAATATGAATTTAGTCTAGTCAGTCAGTGTACTATTTAGTATTTCAAGCATACAGATTGGCTGCTCTGTAATAATAGGCCTTATTCATTGTCTGTAATAAAAGGACGGGCGGAAAGGAGCTGTAATCTTAAACCCATTATTGCATTCAGTTGGCTCGCTCCAGGCTTTTTTCGTCAGAATGACTTTCGTTTTACCGTTTACTCTGGTAAATCAAAGATTCTTGGTTCTTGGTTGTGTGTGTAAAGTGATAATAATGTGACGACGACACTGAAGATGATTACAACAATGTATATAGTCTAACAGAAAAGGCCAAAAAAGGAAGAGAAAGAACAAGTGGAATATATATGTTATCTTGATGTTTACCAAAGCAAACGCGAGGAATTGATAGAGAACGTGATCTATCAGCATCTTATTCACTTTTTATTTTATGTCTGCCGACAACAAACTTGCTGCTGAACATAATAATGTTCAGTAGTCGTACAGTATTTATATAGTTCGATGATGATGATGAAAGGGGTAACATGAGACATTTGGAACAATTGGAGCTCACTTCAGCTTGCTGCTCACCGATTTCCACTCCTTTATGAAAAATATGAAATTAATTCCCGTACTTCTATATCTGAATGTCTTTTTCTAAATGCTTTACAGAACATTTGGCTTCTAAAATTGAAATCCACTCAAGAGAAATGGAAGAGAACTCTACAGACTACTGTGTTTCGAGGGGTGCGCTCATCCACCGACTCTGGACAATCAAATGTTGCATCCTCTCTCGTGTTTGGACTAAACAAGCAGTTCCTGCGGCACAACGAGGCTTAAAAAAAGAAATTAATCTACAATTAAAAAGTATAAAGAAAACCTACAAACCAACCAAAAAACGCACGCATCATTATAACAACAAAATCTAAACAAAATATTCTTTACCAATTTATATTTTTGGCGGCGAATTATAAAGGTAACTACGCTATAAAACATACTAGTTTACTTTTAAAGAAAACACCAAGCGTAAATACAACTGAAACAACCAAAAGCACACCAATATTTTCTCTGACCATATTTCCCACTTTACACAATGATCAGGCATAAAGTAAAATTGGAACATGAATATTTATAACAAAATTACTTAACTACCCGGAACTTGGTCAGGGGAAACGTATCATTTTTCAATTTTGAATCAATGAAAACACCCCAAAATCGTATTTAGTTTACACCTATGACTTATGCATTTGAATTGAGAAGTCGTATAAATTTGGGCATTCATTTTTAGCAAAGCTGGAAGGATGATAAGGATAATAATGATTACATGCGCAGGTAACTATTTGGACCGACAAGGAAAACAAAAAGAATTAATAAAAATGCAAGTCTTCATATACCTAGATTTATTATTATTCTAAATATATGGCCATGTACGACTTAAAGTTTTCACATGCATACATATATTAAATCAACGCGTCTTCAACAACGTCTTTGCGATCATGCTAGATGATACGCTGAATGAATGACTAGAAAAAAAAAATAAGTTTCACAAGTTTTGTGTCTCGCACGAAAATGGCTGGTGATGATATTTTAAGCATCCCAGCTATTTTTTAGTTTATTTTACAATGCTTTTTTATTCAGCTAAGGAGTAGTAAAGCTACAGGCAGCTACAGTAAAGTCAAATATTTATAAAATAGTACAGAACTTTGATCTATATATATGCAAATAAAGCACACAGGGATGGAGTTGAGAACAAAAAAGAAAAAAGGGAAAGTTTTTCAGGCATATCAAAACATCTTGGAACCATTATAATCTCACACACTCACAGATAATTGGTTCAAAAAGACTTATTCTTGTAATTCTAGTAATATGTCAATTGTCAAAACACAGGAATATGATACAAGTCTTCAACCGAAAGAAAGAGTGCTAGTTAGAAGATAAGCTATTATGATCTACTTGTTCTATATAGTTATGTACGAGGAATCAGTGTCCAGGGTATATTTATCTCTGTCATGCTGTCAAATGAATCAAAACATAATCAGTATCAATTGTCGTGTAACGTATAACAGTAGAAATACTATTAATAATCAATTAATATCGCTTCTGATCTTTTAAACCTTTGTTGGTTTTTCATAAATCACTAAAATCTCATATTATTATTGCTGTTCATATTCAGGTTTTAAGCATATTTAGATTATTGTGAAACTGCAAAGTAAAGAAGAACTAGGAAACCCTTTGTAGTAATTTCTATCAATTATCGTCATATCGCGCGGTATAGTAGCAGGTACTAGACGCATATTAGAATGGTGCTTCTCAACGGTTACATCTTTAAACTTTACAATCTTTCTAGATATCAATCAAAATCTTATGCAATTTTATCTCTTTGTATAACTTGCTGCTGAACATCATAATAATTAGTAGTCGCTAAACATTGCTCTGGAGTCTGGATGAGGGTGCAAGAAAAGAACAACTCGCAATTTGGAAAGCAGTTAGTAGCAAACTAGGTTGAGTTTGAGTTCAGTCTGCAAAATTCAACTCTCTCAACTCAGTGCTAATTTGAATCAACTGAAAAGGTGAGTTGAGATGAAAGAAATCACAGAGTTCAGACAGTTAAATCTGCTGGCTGAATTCAAGTAGATTTCCTACTCGTTTATTTCCAAGCTACTCTAGAGGTGCGAGCTGTTCTTGTCTTGGACGCTCGTCTACACTCCAGAGTAATTTTAGTGACTTTTGTACTACTTTCCTTCGTCCTTCCCACCTACTTGAACACTGTATCATCTCTTAAACATCATAATTAATGTTTTCCGCGTTGCCAATAATCCGTAATCCTTTTTGTCCTGTAGAAAAGCACCTATAGCAGAGAAGACCATGTCATGAACATAAAGGCCCATTTCATAAGAAAGGCATAAGAAATGTTTCTACTATGAATGATCTTTCTCTCATAATCATCACAAAGAAGTTATAAAGAATATCAGGTTCGCCATCATATTATTTTATTTCTTTGTGATAGAACGCATTCAATTGATATGCCCCATAGTGGTCACTAATATCTCATTTCATAATCAAATATTTCAAACTTTACATCATGAATTTAAAATACCCTCTTGCTATTATGGTAACAAAAATACTACAAAGCTATACCCGCGTGCGTACTACATATTATATTTTGAAAAATGGATAGCGTTTTAATAGAAAAACTGAACTGGTCCTTGTGTGATAACTTGATAAGAAATGTCATACTCGTATTTAGTAAAAAAAGTACTACTACATTGTATAAAAATGCCAAGTCAAGAAACTATATTCGACGAAAATATAATGGTTATTTTTACTATGGAAGCACACATAGGAAAAATAATGCGAGGAAGTGGTAGTTTTTTAAGTTTAACTTTTAAATTTAGGAGCATTTTCTTTGCACTTTAAACCGAATGAGTTATTTTGGCACAATGCAACATTAGTAACATATATTTTATGAATTTAAAAGTAATCAACTAGTGTAGGTAGGTATGATTTATTCACAATTTTGAAATAGATAATGTAGCAAATATCCTGATGATCGTTTTTTATTATGGATTTACTTTTCAAAACGTATTTGCTACTGACTGGGTAGACTTATCGAATTGACCGTGTTAAGCAAACTAATTCAAATGCTGCGGAAGCCAGAATTGTGAAACTGTTCGGCGTGCGCAATTTTTTAGAGCAACGAGAGGTATTAGTAGATTGTGGTTAGTAGTAAATATGACTGGTAGCCAATGAAGTAGTGAAGTAGTAGTCAAGTATTTTTAAAGGCATTTTAAACTAAAGCAATTTAATATTTATCTATATTGTCTGTTTACGTGTCTATATGTGTCTCTCCATGTAATATTACTACAATCATTTTTGATGATTGAATTGTTGTCGCGTGGAATTGTTCAGGTGGTTTTTCCTGAAGCCAACATTTTTTGCGGCAATACATTTAGTCTCTGGATCATTTGGGTGTACTAAGAAATGCTAAATATGAAATATGTATGTATAATTGTCTAAATATAAATATTAGTTTGTGTGCAACTGGAAGTGAAATGGAATAAACAAGCTATTATGATTATTATTGAAAGAAACAAAATATTGTTAATTGGATATACATAGCAGCAAGTATATTTTAAAATGTGAGTAGGAAACAGAAAGAAAAACAAAATTATAAGTTATTATGATTCTTGAATTACCAAAGGAAAACTTTTGAACAAATGGTATTTTGATTTTTGAAACTGGAACAAGTTTATAATAATCTGTTCCGAAAAAAGGAGATAAATGAAACGCTATACCAAAATTGTATAAAGTACTAAACTGTAGTAGATGTATAAAAAAGAGAGAACATAACGATTATTTGAGAAAATTGGACAGGATTTCACAAGGTTATTTCAGTATGACCATTAAAATATTCAAAAGCGGCATGGAATAATGTTGGGTTAGCATTTGTATTTATTGAAACTTGTAAGGAGATGGCAGAATTGTAAAAAACTAGTTTGTGAATATTTAAAATATTTATGTGAGTGAACTCTGTATAAAAAGTGTGTAGAGAATAGAGAAAGAACTAATTTCTGTGTCTGAAAATCAACATTGTAGTGAATTTATGTGAGATTCTAATTGTGTACACGGTGGTTTGTTCTTAAAAACTTTTTATCAAATTATCAATCATATTTAGATTGGAGGTTAAAATTTGTTCTTAGTCCATGAAAGCGAATTTTAAAGAATTATTCTGTTTTTTAGTTGTTTTTATACTTCTTTAATAAACTGCTAGCATGTTTATTAGCTTGATTTATTACGAGTGCAAGTTTTATGATATTATGATTTTATGGTTAATAAATTTATTTTTTGGAACAATTGTTAGAACGTTGGGGTTCAAGAGTATAAAGTGTCTGGTGAATATTATTTAAAATGTTGCCAAACCACACCAACACAATAAAAACAAATGAACAAACCACATAAAAATTAGCTAGGCAATTCATTTACTATAAATGTGTATTTAACCAGAAACTATTATGTATTGATGTGATGTGATAAATGTATCTGTGTATAAAATTATGTAACTAAATATGTACATGGTGCAAGAACTCTTCACGTTTTATTTATTGTATATTATGGTTGTACTTCTGTTTTTATTCAAACTTAAAGTGTTTCAAGTCAAACTGTTTAAAAATTCAAAGATTATAAGTTGTTTTTCATTTTTCATTTCTGATTCATCATGTCTGATTCATTTTTAAGTTTCACTATAATCTTGGAAAAAATTTCCTAATATTTCAATATGAAATCTGAAGTAACAACAATGTAGTAAACAGTGTAATTTATATATGTGAAGATTATTGGCGCTTTTCAAAATTTAATGTGAATAAAAACCCTTTAAAAAAACTTCTTTACACTTATTACCTATTTTGCTCTTTGGAAATTTTGGTGTCCCTTAAAAAGGCAGTTGGTCTATAAAAACCAGGCATAATTTCCATAAAAATGTCCAATTTCTAGAAAAAGAATTTTTGTAAAAAGTCAAAAGGCTTGCGAGTTATTGCGATTTTTTGCAAAAAAATAACCGATTTTCGAATTCAAACCATTTGAAATCGGTGCACTTTCGGGTCGATTTGAAAGCGTTTATTAGTACTTCATAATGTCCTAATTAATATAGTTTTGGAAAATTTGAAATTTTTTTATATACTCAGGAGATATTGCGGTTTCAAAATGTTACCCAGTTTGATGACGTCATCGGTCACCAGGGCTTGGTAGCCTATGTAGAAAACATCAATTTTTCATTTGAAATTGCAAATAACTGACTCAATTAAAAAACTAAACGCTTCTATACTGTTGAACTTGCTTGGAAATACTTTAATTTGGTTTATTCATCTAGTTATGTTTGATTTTTAATGAAAAATTGATGTTTTCTACATAGGCTACCAAGCCCTGGTGACCGATGACGTCATCAAACTGGGTAACATTTTGAAACCGCGATCATCCAAAAATACAATTACTGGTGCTATTGCTAGTGCGGGGTCAAGCAAATACATGAACGACCGATGCTGTACAATGATGCATGTATCAACTTCTTTGCTACTTTTTCTTTTGTTTGCCATTTGCTACTCTTTATTACTCTGTAGGACATTCCAATAAATACATGATAGGTAAGAAGATATAAATAGGTATAAGTTTTAGAGGATACAAAAAGAACTTAGGAACTTTCACTTGAACTCTTTCGAACTTTGTTTGATTTTTTGTTTTTGGGCTTTTTGACCTACGGAAGAAAAAGAAGCAAAATTAATACATTTTCCACCTTAAAAAGAAAATTTTAAATTCTTGCTTGCACAATTAACGTGTAATTAGTTACCTTTGGTTTGGGTTTCCACCCAGTGGCAAGCAAAACACCTTGTCCCGTCATAGAAATCAATTCAGCGACCCCACCTATAGGTTTTACTACAACACCAATAACACCTCTACTCACTCCACTAATCACGCTGCTTGTAGTAGGTCCTCTATGAATCACATTCTTGATAGGATGATGTGTCAAGCCACCGATAGCACCTATTATGATAGAAACATCATAATTTTAAGCACAGAAATGTAACGACAGCAGTAACAAAAATGTAAGAGACATTTGATAGTTTTTACTGCAGTATATTACAACTCTTACCAAGGATTCTTATTCCAAACCCACTCAATCCATGCACAAAACCATCTGTAAACCCTTGTAATTCCACTTGACGTTCTGCTTCCGAGATGAGTTGTTCTTGTTGGTCCAACGTAAGACGATCAATGTTCCTAGACACGCTTTCTGCCCAATTTGTCAGGGACACCAACGTTCCTACACACACAAAATGAACATTTCGTTACCTCATAAATCATAACCAAAACGAAATGCTAAACAATTCGCAAAATAACTGTTTTCATCAATATACCTGAAGTAACACTTCTTAGCAAAGAAGTCATTCCATAGCCCAATCCCGACACAAATCCCACTGGTCCATTCAAAATTCCTTCGTAGGGATACACAACCAAATCCCTGAGGCCAGTACCCACTGTTCGTGCTAATGTACCAGGGCTACCCAACAACTCTAAAGATCCGAGTACCCTTACAGGATTTCCAATGGTAAATATGGTGCCCACTGTGTAGTGCATTGTTAGTTCAAGAGCCAAATGGAAGTCAGTAGTCACGCTTGAGTAGGCTCGGAAAGGCCTCAATTGAACCACTGAGCGATCGAGAGCAACATAGAGAACCTTTTCCGTTCGTAAAGTTAGTTGCAATTCGGACCCATGAATTTCCATTACCTTCACTCGTAAGGGTCGTGACAGCTGTTCAAACAGCTTGATAAGTTCTTTTGGCACAGGAACGCGACTAACTGCAAACGGATCGCTTGTATTATCTTCATGCACCTCTGCTTGATCCAGTGAAGTTGTCATTGAGCTAGCCGATTCTGTCATTAGAGACTGAAAGGTGGTGATTCTGCTACTAGAACCGTGTGGTTCTAGAGGAGTCATTGGCGAGGGTGGTGGTGGGGATACAGATGCCAGGCGAAGATTAGACACACTCGAGGAAATCACTGAGGAACTGGAACTATTCAACCCAGAACTGGAAGATGCCTGAGTAGGTGCAAATGTAATACTGCGGGAAAATAAAGATTGGGCCTCAACATTTCCACTGCCACTTCCATTCCCAAAGGACCGTTTATGACCAGGCACTCCAGAAAGGCGATTAAGTTCATGGTCGGCATAAAATAGAGACGGATACTCAACGGACGGACCGGAATCTACAATGCTGATATGTCTTATTATTCCAGGATCAATTATTGGCTGCGTTTGACTCTCATTTTCAGTCAGACTGGAAGTTCCAGCAGCAGCACATTTCTCCATTAAGATGTAACCTTCATTAAACACTGCTGTGATGCTCTGAACGGACGGCAACACGTAGGAAAGGAGTCGGTCTTCCACGTACAGTGAAAAAGGAAGTACCTTGAGCCACACGGTTTCCAAATTAATTTCATCTGACGCAACACGCGTTATGGTGATTGTCGAGTCGATATTAAGCACGGTAGGAACTATAAATGCGTCCATGAAACTGGCAACATCCAATGAGGAAGTTGGTATAGCATACAACTTTTTGTCAGACTTTTTCACGGGTTCAAGCAGCACGGAAAACTCGGGTCGTTTGGTGGCTATAGAAGGAGTGTCCACTTGCATGTTTCCTATTCGACAAGCGTAGATCCAGGATTCTCTTCGTCTGAAAGCAATAAATGGATGAATAATTTAAATTAGCAGTAGTTTTTTTACAGAAGCAAAGAAAATGCACATAAAATACTACTACTACTTACGGGCACTCTGCTGGTCTTAACTTTGAATCCTCAATGATTGGAATTTGTTCCAAAATTATGGGTTCAAATGCCAACCCAAGAAACTCTCGATCCATCTCCTTGACACAATCAAAATCATCCTGAATGGACACATAAAGCTCAGGGATCAATGCCTTAATTCTCCATTGCTGATACGGCTTGTTTGCTGTGGCTCCCGGTTCCACCATCGCAATCGGAAGTACCTCCTCCTCTTCGTCATCGTCCAAGTCGCCAATGGTAATGGTAACATCTCTTGGAGAATCGTCGTAATTTGTTGAAAATAGCATGCCTGCAGTATGTCCCGTGTGGGAGGACACATTCCCATTGCTTCCAGCATCCTCCGGCTTGATCATTGGTATAGGAGGCTTGATGGAGTTCCGGTTTGAAAAACGACTTCGAACCGTTTTGGCGGACACCTCCTTCATGTTTGTATTCTCGATAAAAACGTGGTGAGTATAGCCTACAATTTCTACAGAGATTTTCACAGACTGCTTTCCAAACTTTGCGTACTGTGTTGGATTGCTGTTAACACTAGTTACGCGTTGCCACTCAATGTCAAAGTTGGGAAAAAGCATATTTCCAGATGGATAGCGAAAACCACCAAGTTTAGAAACTGTTGATGAGGTGGATGATGCTCCAGACTTATTTTTATGTCGTGGTCTTTCGGTCACAGTAACAAAATTTTGGGTTTGATGCGATGTAACAAAGTCAACAAGATCTTGGGAAACTTCAGCCATCATCAAATCTGGCAACGACGACTCTCGTTTGTTTAGCTGAGGAAATATGCTGTACGCATGGGCAAAGCTGAAATGACAACTTGACTTCGGAGGCACCATCAAGTACTGCTCGAAACAGGATGTGTGATGCTTTGGTTCTTCCTGGTTTTTAGCTTTCTCAGCGTAAAACAGGGGAAGTGTTGACTTGTTGTGGAACATGACTTGAGGAGCGTTGTCCTGACTAATGGACACCCAAACTTGACCATTTTTCGTGTAGGATCCCACAACCACGGCCTCAGTAGCGACCTTGAAGGTTTTTAACTTGTGTCGAAACAAGGGACTCAAAACACTGCAGTCAACCTTGGGTAAAGTGACTGCAATCTTGGTTCCAGGAATCCCTTCCGAAGCATGCGAACTTTCAGAACAGTCGACCAGCTGCACAAACCACCACGGGCCTCCACAACTGAGAGCCAAGTATTTGTAACTGGGAGTAGAGGCGGAGTAGTCTTGCCCATCCGTTGTAAAATGAAGAATGGGCATTGCAGTGCACGCCATGTCGTCCAACGAGCCAGAACTACCTGATAGAACGGTTTTAAAAGGTTCCAGTGTGCTGAACATGGACAACCGAGCATCTGTCCAAGACTCCCTTCGCTGAGGAACTGCAGAGGAGATTGTTACTCCTTCTGCGCATACTTCAAACGGAGCTCGATTCTGAATGGAGTAGGTGGGTCGTACAGTCACAACTAGGATTTTATTTTGCACCCGAGTTTCAATCGTCAGGCAAGCAACTTGGCTTCCACCAAAAAGATCTAATCTAGAGAAACAATCAATTGGCACTTTTCCGTCCTTGTTTATCTTTTTGACACTAAGGCGTTCAGGTTGATCGCTAAATTGCAGAGGCGGACTTTTAACAAGAAAGTCGTTCATCATAATACCCAGTCGAAATTTTCCCGAGGGGATTTTTATGGGTTTTGGAGAGAACACGCATTTGTAGGGAACCCAAAACTGATCCCAGTCACTTCCATCGTCTCCATCGTCAACACTAGTAACCTCTTGGGAAAAAAGGAGTTCCACGCCAGAAAGATTGATAAAAAGGGCCCAGGGTCGAACATCAGCCACCGCTGTGGGAAGCCCTTCCACCCAAGGTGTAAAAGAAACCATTATCTCGGTTTCTGGGTTAATTTCCGTGTTCCATTCACTCGTTTCAATGACCTCAGCAATAAAAGGCCACTTCAAATTCAGAGCAGCATCTTCCGCAACAGGTTGTGTGGTTTTTTCTGCGTTTGGAACAGCAGGAGTGTTGGTAATTTGAACTAGTATTTCATCGATGGGTCTCAACGACTTTGTTTTCTCCAACATTGGGCCAGAAGGTAGCAACGGAACGGAGGCAACCGATGGAGGTACATTTAAGCTACAGAAAAAATAATAGGCTTGTTTATACTAAGGTTATGGCCTTCTTAACAGTTACATTTAACTTAACATGTAAACCATACTTTGACTGGAATTTCATATGATGAGCGACATCACCCTCTCCCTCAAACTTAATCTGAATCTGGTTGCCTTTTCCTTTTAGTGAGTACATGTCTGTAGTATTTTCTGATGACAGATGGACAAAGGTGTCACCACATAACCATGACCGAAGACAGTAGATAGGGGAAACCACCAAAAGGTAGCGGTTCTCCCCCTTGAGCTGCTCTGGCACGAGTGTAAGCCAAACTTGAGTTTTAGAAATGGAATGTTCAGACTGCTGGAACACTGAAATTAAAAAAAGTGGAATAATACATTACGATACTTATACTAAGCTCCTATGATAAGGGAATAGTTCTAAAAACTTACAAGGAACCAGGACCGATGATACTTGTGGAGCCCCTTCTGCTTTAATGAGATCATTTGTATACACTACGTCACTCCAAGGACACTGCGAGCTACCTGGTAAGGACGATGGCATAAATCGAAAGCGAAAATGCTCAATTTCGTCAATGGAGTACAAGTAAGTTGGACCTATTCCACGACTAGGAAGTACACTTTTCACTGCTTGTACGCTGCTATAAGGAAACATGGATATCTCCACTGCTTGGTCTAAACCATTGGCAAGTATAAGTGGGCCTGATACTTTCACCTAAAGAATAAGTATACTTTGTTAGCCTGCAACACACATTTTATTGAAGTAAGAAAAAAACCAAAGATTGCACTTACTAATTTCTGAGAAGATGTCAAGCTTGAAACGTTAACAAAGATGACTTTGTTATCACAAAGTTTCTTGACGGAATAACCGGACTTGTAAATATCAATTTCTACTTCGCTGTCCGGAATTTCGCCACAGGAAAGATAAAGTTGAGCAGGTTTCTCAAAATCGGTAGATGTGTCGTGAGGAGAGAGGAAGCTGACCGCTTTGCAATCTCTACTTGGAATCTTTTCTCCACCCAGAGATTCCGGATGAGAGCAGTTTAGCTGGATTTCAGTGTTCAAATCGTTACACATCAGAATCCGGTTCAAGATAATCTTTGACCTACACAACCAGACAACATTATAAACGCGTGTTAATTTTAGCAATTATTTTATTTATTTTTATAGAACTTTTGCCACACTTACTGTGTCTCCGTGGCCACCATTTTGCATAAGCGTGGGTCAAATGAGTTAATAACTTGGTACCACAAGGCTGAGGAATACGTTATGCTATGAACCATAGAAGCTCCTATTTTCAAGTTGACAGTGTCCGTGACTAAATTCAGAGAACAGTTTCCGCTGACATCTGGAACCATCATTACCAATCCCACGAAAACAGGCTCCACAATCTCTTCCAGCACTAGAGACTCGTAATCTAACACTTTCAGATCCACCAAAAAGTCTGCGTTAAATCTAGCAATTTTGTCAACAGCCGAATAGTGCACTGAACTTTGTTTAAAGTGAAGCGTGGCCATTATGTGGTCGTCCGGTGAAACACCATCAGTGTTTAAGTATGACTGCAGAGCAGGAATGCCTATTTCTATATCACAGTAAAATAACCGGTTTTCACAAAACTTCTATTATGCGTAATTTGTTATGCGTATGTTGTTTCTACTCACCTTTCCCTGTATAAAATGTGTTGTTGACTAGATTAAGATTAACCTCACAAAATTCCATCATCAATGATAGCTCAGGAAAATGGATGGATTCTACAATGATGGTTTTGGCCAGCGCTTCAAGAACAGCTTTTTCGACATTGGGCTGATCTTCAGGTGATTCTAGTCGAAGTCTCCAGATTGTCGCGGAAATTGCATGTCTTTCAAGCTCGTTAGCAAATCGCGCAATTCTTCCTCTACCTGGTGAACCAGGCGTTAGTGTAAAGGAGCAGAAATTGTGAAACTGTTTGGTAAAATCCTCGCAGTATTCTACGTGGAACTTGACGAACTGAAATGAGATGCACAACACGGATTTATTTTTCAAGAAAAAATACTGCTTAAAAACGGCATGTAGCTAGCTGTGTATGTTATTTTTACCGCCTCTCCATTGCCTTCTGGGAACGGAAATGGTACTTTTTCTATTGCTAGAGCACGGAGAGTTCGCTTCTGTGGATACTTCCAAATCACACTTTGACTAGCAGGACATATTCCAATTCCCTTCTTAGCTTCTGGAATACAATGGATATCGTTGGTAACCGTGTAAAGTTCTGTATCCGCGTTATCAAAACTGTTTACGAATATTGACATTCGTGTTGACGATGGGTTAGCGGAAGCTTCTGCCAACTGACTATCCACTGCTGCACGTGGAAGAAACTCCTTAAGAAAACATGTTTCAAAATAATAATTAGTTAATAATTAATGTTTGTCATTGGCAATTTCTAGTTGAATGAACATTGGAATTACTTGTAAATAAATGGTAAGTTTCTCATTTAGCTGGCTGAACGCAATAAGCGTCTCAGGACCAACAAATAGGGTAAGGGAGCTGGTGCTGACTTTCATTGCTAGCGACGGGCTAAGTAAGGTGGGTTCCCAATCAAAGAGTGTGTCGACTTTTACGGTAAATGGTAGCCACAGAACGTTGGATCTACAAAGATAAAAACAACAACAAAATATGGAAAACAATTATACAGAAACTCAGTATCCCATTTAATTTAGACTGCACACCTTTGTTGAAGCCGCGTACTGCAAGTTACCGAGTCCATATAAATGTTCCCTTTGCTTCTCTGCAGTATCTCCCAAAGACTGTAAATGTAATTATTTTCAAACTCCAACTCCAAAACACCTGACTTCATTCCAATGTTGAGTTCGACTGGTTCCGACACGAAACTAAGGAGAACCTCCATAACTACAAATTTCAAAGATGCCCTTTTCTCAGTCTTTTGATTCATCCACTTGGTCAACTCCTCCCCTTGGGGTTGACTCTTTCTTCGGTGACGACCATTTTTTGCATTATTGTTCACACTATTTTCTATGGATGGTTCTCCCAGAAAGCGATTTCGCAGTTTGAAAAAGTGATCGTCCGCATCCACAGCTGTGCATTCTAACACGTCACAACTGATTATCATTCTTGGCCAGTCGGGTGACAGTCTTGGCAAAGTTGTGGGAGGAACTACGAGACCACCACTTCTACGAAAATATTCGGCTCGCTTTTCTGGACTGTAGTCAGATGGATGATCTGCCGCAAGGATTTCTATGAGAGGTTGGCGGATTACCAGTCGATACGTTGTCAGTGGATACTTCATCTCTGGGCTAAAGCTACCGTACCGGGCAATACTGACGGCGAGGTGCTCAAATCCTAAGAATAATTAAAGAAAAAAGGTGTACGTTAAGTCAGATTCTGAAAACTCATAAATGCTTCATGCCACAAGAAATATTTACCTAGAGGTTTGTAGCCGTAATTTACTATTCCATTGTGGATCATTTTCAGTCGGTGGAGAAGACCAGAACACAGTAATACTTTGCACGGAGCCGTTACGCAATGGTACAGTATCTCGCTAATTCTGAAAGAAGAATAGAGAGTATTTTAGGAAAACTTATTTCGAATACCGCCATAAAAATTAACTAGGTAATTTATGTCAAATTTAACGTACTCGGGATTTTGGTTTTGAAGATTTTGATTATTTTTGTCAACATCACTTCTGGTAACAATGTACTTCAGAAAGAAGGCCGGAGTTTTATCCAAGAGTGCACTTTCTGTATAGGAAACCATGATAACAGTTTTGGAATAGAACTTAGCTGTAAACTTTGTCCTACATTATTTGCTAAGTATGGCTGCAAACCTGATTGATAATTAAGACAGTCTTTATGATTAACGTCATAGCACCATTCTGGGGGGTCTACCCCATCCGGTTGAAATAAGCTTGAAGCAGAAAATTCTTGCATAATTTTTCCTGCTTCAAAATAGCATTCTCCACCCTGAGATGGAAGGCCACCGGCCGCCGAACTACAATCATGAACCCCACACGGACAGAAACCCAAACCATGAACCATTATCTGAAAAACGTAATCAGTGGTAAGAATGGTATTTTCCATGAGATAGGCTTACACGCATGAATTCTGATTATTTCTAGTGTTTTATAATACATACCGATGAAACTCCCAACGCGTGCGAGTTTTCATTTCCTCTCATGATAAAATCGCAACAGATGCCTTGAATGGAACATTTCAGAAAAGGATAAATACTGATGATTTTACGACGAGAAAAGTGCGGCTTATCACAGCTTCGTTGTACAGCTTTAAAAATGATTGTCAGTGTTTTTATGTACACCCCAAAATGTGTGGTGGGAGGAGAAAACTGAAATCCTTCCGAGAATGATGACTTGCCGCCAGTGAATGCGGAGGGAGTGGCTGGTAAAGGAGGTGGCGTTGGAGGCTTTGTTTTTTCTTCCGAGGATTCGTGCTTATCGTTAAGGACGTCTTCTAAATCGAAATCTTCATCGTCTCCAAACACTGCAGAGGGAATGGTATACAGCCACCCGGCAGCCCAACTAGTCCAGCTAGCAGCGTTTGCATCTGTTTCTTTCCTGTCTTCACTTTGTACCTTGTCTTGAGCTTGTTCCAAGGAATCGGATTCCGTTGTCTCATTTCCTGTATCATTCAAGGACGAGACGGTTTCATCCAATTCATCTTGGGAAGTGTCTGCACTTTGCATAAGGAACGTGAAAAGGTTGTACAGTCGCACCAGCATGGGAATCTAGTACGAGAAAATGTATTTTACATTTGATTTGATTATTTAAACCTTGTAAAGAAATTTTAATCAATACTAAACGCACCTGTTCGTCCGTAACGCAGAATTGAAGATGGCCCAGGAAAAGATCCATCCGATAAAAGTACGGAATTCTTGAGTAGGTCGTGTGAAACTTTTGAATAATTCGCACGTCAAAGTCGCAACGGTAGAGCATAGGATCCTGAACGGAAAATTTTTCATGACAATCAATTAACTTGTATCATTTATTACAGCGAATATTATTTTTAATCGGTATGCACTTACTTGAAACTTATCCACAACACCCGCATTATTGCAACGATCAAGACATATGTTGACATCAGAAAATGAAAGCTTTTTTCTCAATATGAAGTCGGGGGAGTAAGCAACACGATCTATGAAATGCGGGGAATAATGAGGAGTAGATAATTAGTATTGTGAAATAGTATTCACCTTGCCGAAAGCAAATAGTATTCAAAATGATTACCAAGAAACGTATCCTTCCAGTTTTCGTCAGCGGCGGTCATACTGGCTTCCCCCACATTAACGCTGAACGCTATATCAGATTCGACATATTTTATCACTACATTTTCAAAGTTCACCCTGACATTAGTGACAATTTTGGCAATCAGGCCTCTCATGTAACCCGCATTTTCATCATCCCTGTAAGAAAAAATTGCAGTTATTTGAAGTGTGAATGCAATCATTTCATTACCAAAAATAAAGTTTAGTTTTGAATAAGCACCTGTTTGATACATCCCTCGCTGGAATAATTTCGTCGGCAGATTTCTTGGCCTTTGGTTCGCCGTCCACATCCTTGTATTTCAAAACTAATTCTGTGAGTTATAAAGTAAGTGTCATCAGCTTTAAATCAATATCAATGACATTCATTGTTCATTCAACTTATTTTAAGGACCTACCCATGCTCTTCACATTCAGAACAATAGGCTCTGAAGTGATTTTCCTCCAAGGCACAGTAATCTTCAATTCCTGGATATGACCACTAGCAAATGTCAACGGAATTTGAAGTTCACTGTCCAGCACATCTAAGTTTAGCTCAAGGTTTGAGAATACAGCGCCACCGTTCCATAAGGAGACCTGATTAAAATAAGATACAATCATAAATATTTAATTTCTAGGTATGCTGACACTTTATAATCAGCTATAATTGATTAATACATATATGTACTTACTTGAAAGTCATGCGAGTTGAAGTTTTTGACGTACTTCGAAAAGTACGACCAAATGATTGGTGTAATATAGCTTTCTATCCTAAACATATTGGCTGCAATTGTAAAAAATCCTTAAAAACCGTTTTAAGGACACTATCACCCAGTTCAGACTACATGGTACAATTATTGCGATGAGATCTCACTAAATTCCATTGAAAGCGCTACGTTCCTGAAAATGCAAATATACAAAAGCAAATTATTATTAAAGCGGTGTCTATTGTGCATAATAAACCGATTCACACACTAGAAAACGGACGACTAATTAACAACTTTAACTAAAATACGAAATCCAACTGTTTTCTCTTCTTCAACCACAGCTTCATTATTTGACACACGTTTTTCAGCACAGCTTGCCAAATGACAGCTTGTGCTGATGATGACGCGTAACTTTTTTCTTTACCGTGTGCCAATTGCCAATGTGTCGTGTGTGCCCGTCTGTGTGTGCCTATTATCCACTTCCTAAAACTATAATCCACTCCAATTCATCTGTTTCTTTCTATAAATAGCTGTTGTTGTATGGCAACAGAAACAAAATTGACAATGCACAGATGAGTAGGACTCGCGCTTTAAATGTGTGTGTGCTTAATTATCTAGCTACTGATTTTGAGAAGACAGGTGTGTCGTCAGCAATTTTGTCCAACAGTCCAACCAATGTCACATGGCTTTAATAACACGTTTTATTATACCAAGTCGGTAGAAAAATTCCATCATATTTCAAAATAATGTTACTTACTTGTCTTCCAGCTTCCAACAGAATATATAAACACGCGTTCTTCACGCTACTCTTTTCCTCCGAAAATGCTAATAAGTTACACTTTAATAAACTGACTATAATATAACAACTCTACCTACTATAAAGATGATTCCGCTTAAACTCTTTGTACTATTCTGTAACAACTTGCTAAAAAAATACTCAAAACCTAGCCTATTTTATCCCTAGTTTTAACTTGTAAATGCTGACAGCTTTAAGACCGTTTTGATATGTATAAGTATTCCGTTGAAATAAATTAACTGCTACAATAAAAACTTACAGCCTATTCGTTTTAAAAGCTACTATAAAAACTGAATAAATACTCTTGCGTTCCTCTTCCTCAATTAATATTATTGCTATATAAATACTTTACAGCACCAATTAAACTCTGTACTCTCTGATGTTCTGCTCAAGGTCGCCTTTAAAACAAACTACTGGGTTTGTTCGGCTTTTTTTGAAAAATTCACCTACAGTCCGTCATGATCATGATGATCATCCTCATCGCCCACAAAAACTCCGCATGATCCTCTTGATGAATACGTTGCATGATGATTATTATTGCCACAGAATAAAAAATACTTGGCCATGGCCTAAAAACATACACACCTGGGCATATAGAAAATCTGCTGGCTAAGCACTTCAAAACCCGAACTGTATTTACTCTGCTAACAATACTTTTAAAAATTGCCTTCTGTTTGCATTCCTACTAAAAGCTACTGAACGTGAACACTGTTTTAAAAGTTGCTAAATGCAATCTGACTCTGTTTTCTCGGCTGCATAGATGATGATGAGGATAATTTGGGAGGATTGCAAGTTGCAAGATGCAATCGTTGTCCTCTGATGATGGTCAGACTGACTAGAGATGTGGGTATACCCTTTTTACCTGATCTTTTTGCTAAAAGCTGCTGATGATTTGGTTTGTGATGGAGTTTTGTTTTGGATGGTACGCGGACGTGGCTGACGAGACACGCAAACAAAACAAAAAACAGCAGAGCCAGCAAGGATCAGCAGTCGTATAGCCTTGCAAAGAAGTAGGCAGCGTTTTGCAGCAAAACTTTTGCTGGTGAAGGTGATAGTGATGATGATGATATGATATGAAGGTTGGTTGGTAATACCAACTTGGTATGGTATGACTCTGCTCTGACCTGACAGAACAGCAGCTATGATGATGATAAAAATGATAATTATGATGAGTTGTGTTCTAGATGATGGTTAGTCCATCAATAAAAGGATTTTACAGCTTTGTATGAAAAAGTATGACTGGCAGGAAGAGTTGTTGGGTGGTGGAACACCATTTTGCTGGATCGAGTTGTAGATTGCAGACAGACAAAAGTAAAAGT
>CM056173.1:12181587-12293094 GCA_029691765.1 Entomobrya proxima
TAAATGGACATAGATGTGGATTATCATTTTAAATTTTGGTTTAAAAACAATACTACTTTTAGAATAATTTCACCTGAAATGTTTGAAATTGAAATAGCAAAACTGCACAATGATGCAAAAATATCCGGTACCTGCTTGTTTTTGTAATATGCTTACCATATTTCGAATAATTTCATACACAATTGTGTGACAATTTCCTGTGTTCAAGATGGATCACATTTAAAAATTTAAATAAATGTGTCCTTAAAATGAATCCTGACTGAATGGATCCAACCAAGACAATGCTTCTAAGTCATTTGAAAACCTGAACGAGCATGCATGAACAGCAATAAAAACTTCTTCATCCCAGACCTCTGGACACATCCATGAAAAAACGGGATACACGGCGAGATATTGAATCATGTACATGGCTCAGATTCTTTCCATTTTCCATCCATGATATTCTTGTTTCCATTCATAAACCTTTACAATAAATGAATAAAGGAAACCGTCCCGAGTTTAACACTTGAAAATTAGCAAAATGTAAAATTTTTTATGCATTTTAGTATA
Source organism: Entomobrya proxima (assembly GCA_029691765.1). Classification (NCBI taxonomy): domain Eukaryota; kingdom Metazoa; phylum Arthropoda; class Collembola; order Entomobryomorpha; family Entomobryidae; genus Entomobrya; species Entomobrya proxima. Next base: position 12,182,137 of record CM056173.1, read on the forward strand.
ATAAGATTACAAACATGATATTCGTTTTTGGGAATGCGCATTTATAAAAATGCAACGGTTTAATGACTGAATTTACAGAGCTCATTTTACTCTAGGTTAGGGGCTTGCACAAAGTTATACCATCCAAAGTATTAGTAGTAACATCTTAATCTAAGCCAAGCCGCAGTAAGCAAACAAATAATTTTAAAATGTTAACCCGTCCAAAGTAAACTTACTGTATGCCGAATTGTCTACTATAAAGTCATATAACATGTATGTATAGAATCTTTCTACAATTATGCTTTGTCACAGGTCGTTTTTAAAATTTGCTCTTCAAAAGCAGCAGTAGCCTAACGTAAACAAAGATGACACAAAATTGTTTGTTTAAACAATTAAAATACATTAATTAAGTTCACAGTTAACTGTTTATTCAAAACCCTTAAGTTAACTTAAAATGTTATGTTGGAAGCATAAAAACTTTACTTTTAGATTAGCAGTGTTCAAGGAAAATTAATTTAACTGTCAACTTCTTGGAAGACTTGGGCTTGCTTGTTGATATGTATATGCGCGATTCAATTTGTCCAGGCAAATAATATGCGTTCCGGGAAATCAGACAATAGTAACATTCGAAAGTTATTTAATTTCATGGTGTAGCACCCGTAATAAGTAATCAACCCTTTGGTATGTTGTTTACGAAAAATTCCACTAATCCCACTTTCGAACTTCAAAATTTGAAGAAGCGTTCTCATTCCAGCCTATATGGGGTAATATGAGACTAGTTGTAGCTGAATTCTAGCGTGTGCAATCCGTAACAACTTGTACGATTTTGGAAGAGATATGCTATAATTGTTAACTTCTCGCCAACCTTATCTCATTTTCATTAATAATTTTACGTAATGCTGCTTGCCGTAGCACAGGAAAACGTAGTGCCAATGCAGTGCTAAAATAAGTAGGTGTGCACAAAATGGGAAACAAGCCGAAATCAACCTTTCACGTCTGAGAAAGTCTGATGCTACTTCATTCATGTCCTGTTATAATCTCCATATTCACTCCAACAGTTCATTCCATGACAAACAATGACGATGACAATGATGGTAAATACGTAACCATTAATTTATTGAAATAAGCGTCCTGTGCTCAAATAAGGTAACAATTGAAATGATAGCGTAATTTTTTTCAGACATTCTTCCAAGAACTTGTGGCAAAAGTTTAATAGTTTAGCCTACGAAGCAATGTATTTCCTAAATTTTAATCTGAGTGTAATTGTAATTGTAATTGTACTTTATTTGTCTAGCCATTTCAGTAACAATACTGATTTCCAAATGGTGACACTAGCTACATAATAAAGGATTTACTAACTACATAACAATTAAAAGTATAAGTATAATAAGTGTCTTACAGTTTACATAATATGCATTATTTCTTATCTAAATACAATTTTCTTATTTTTGTAAAACATATTTCATCATTTTTTAGATCTTGTGCTACATCATTCCATAATGAAAAGACCTGAACTGTAGAGATTTCTTGCAAGTTTCAGATTTGATTCTCGGAAGTACTAACCGAGAACATTCAGTTTTTTGTGACATGTACGAAGTTTTCAGAGTAGCATTACGTACCTCTACCAAAGTCGCTTTCAACATAATTAGATCCCTCCTCTGTTGTAAAGAAAGAAAGTCGTACTCTTTTCGTATTTCAGCTACATCAAACCCTATTGGTTTTTTACGCCTGTAAGATGGATATGCAACACTCAACAAGAACTATCTATCTTACGCTGAATAATGTCTAACTGCGCATCTGTCTGGATAGCCCATATATCAACTCCGTAATCAATTACAGAGTGCAAATGGGCATTAACCATTACTTTAAGAACATTCTTGGGCAAAAACCGTTTAAAGCCACTCAAATATGCTATCTTATTTGAAAGCTTTTTCAGTACACAGTCATAGTGTTGTTTGAAACTCATTGTTGGATCGAGTACTATCCCTAGATACTTAAAAGTGTATACACGTTCAATAAAGCAATAGCAAATGCAGTAATTAAGAATCGAAGATTAGAATCCCGGAGCGGGGCCTTCGGCCCGTAAACAGGCGGATTTTAACAAATGGACCTCATATTTGCAATCCTGGAAAAAAAATGGACCTATAATCATGTGTCACACATGATATATCCATTAATTTTGAATATTAAACAATTAAGGACCCAAATCAGGACTTAAATAGTTAAATTTTAACTAATGGACACCATTTTTGTAATCCTGGTCAAAAACGGACCTTAAATCATGTGTCACACATGATATATCCATTAATTTGGAAAATTTAACAATTAAGGGCCCAAATCAGGGCCTAAATAGTTACATTTTAACTAATGGATATCATATTATTAATCCTGGTCAAAAATGGACCTATAATCATGTGTCACACAGCATAGATCCATTAAATTATCGGATTCGAAAATTAAGGCCCTGGCCCTGATTTCAGGGCCTAAATAGCTAATTTTAACAAACCAACCTTGGATTCGTAATCCTGGTCAAAAATGGACCTATAATCATGTGTCACACAGCATAGATCTATCAAATTAGCGGATTCAAAAATTAAGGCCCTGATTTCAGGACCTTACAATCCGAATTTTAACAAACGGACTGTGGATTCGTAATCCTGGTCGAAAATGGACCTAAAATCATGTGCCGCATGATATAGGTCCAATTTAAAAATGTTTGACCGTTGGTGACCTCTGACCTTTGGAGTTGACCTATTGACCTGAAATTCATAAGGGTTCTGTCGGAGGTCCACCTGAGTCTGTATACCAAATTTGGTTGGAATCGGATTAGCCACTTCGGAGAAAAATGAGCTAACACGGACGGCCGGACGTCCGGAACAGGAAATTAGAAAGAATCTTCGATTCTTAATAAAATGTCCGCCTACCTGAATACCTGTTACTGATACTGCTTCTTTTTCATTAATTGTAGGATCCTTAGCCTTATGAAAAAACATTCATTTTGTCTTTTCAAAATTAACTTCCATGAAGTTATCTTCACACCATCTTACTATTTTATCCATCTCCATTTTCAGTTTGTTGACTATATCCGCCATATATTTACCGTCAACGTATATCACTATGTCATCGGCATAAATTTGCAAGTTACAACTAATTACCTTAGACAAATCATTTATATACAAACTGAAGGTAAGTGGCCCATTTGCACTACCCTGACAAATACCGGTATGTAATGGGTAGGATTTCTCAAATCTAGGAATTAAGAATGTGCGGTTTTTTAAATTCTCATTCATTATTTCAACGTACCAAGGCTCTAACTTAAAGTCATCTATTAACTTTTGAATTAACCTAGAATGATCTATTGAATTGAATGCCTTACTAAAATCAATAAAAATTGCACCTATACGCGTGTTGCCTGTCACAAAGCTGCGACTCAACTCTGTCTTGAATACGGTTTGACAAAAATTTCTTAGAGTAAGCTTTTATGTTATCGCCATCACTATTAGCTCGCTGCTGACAGCAGGAGACGTTATGGATTTTGCAAGTGTCCATGTAGGTACAATAATTTAAATCCAGACGCATTGCAATAAAAAAGCCACCAAGCTCCGGTAACTCGTTAAATACGTATGCCAATTTTGCAAACAAAAGACTTCTGAAAAAACGCTTTCCAGTTTGTCTTAATTTTATAAGAAACTTTAATGAACTCATACATTAAATTACAAAATGAAAGGTGCTAATCTAGTTTTAAAAATTGAAATTTGTATAAACTTTGTTGAAGTACAATTGCATTGTAGGTATATGAAAATGCACCGTTCAAGTTATTTATTCATCATATAATTTATATTTTAATCATGCAATTGTTTCTGATGAGACATTCAAAATATGAAATTTCTGCTTGTGTCATATCATTGATGTAGGTTTCTCTTATTCTGAGTACGGTATAAGCATAACAGATTCTAAATTATTATGTAATACCCAATATGTAATGCTTTTTATACCCAAGATTTAAGATAGCAACAATAATGCTGTGAAAAAATTTATTTTCAGTTGCATTTCTCTTTACTTCTGTTTCATGCATAGCTCATACCATGACATTTTTGAACGTTTATTGCTAAGTACTTTACCTTACAACACTTTTCTCTCGCCATAACTGTTTCAGTGTTTGATACATTTCTACGAAGATTAAATGAGAATAGGATGAATGACATGACAATATATTTTATGGTTTTAGCTCTTTATCCCGGCTTCATGATCTATATCACAATGCTTTAGAAACCTTTTCTTTCCTGAGCGTGACAATATTTGATATAATCTATGGATATTGAATGAGAAAAAAGGTTTAGATGTATTGTGCTGATCTAAAAAAACATTTTTATTGATCAAATCAGCAAGATTATATAGGTTGATACCAAATTGTTAGCGATAATAATATGCCAGTCTTCGTAATACTAAAATAGAAAATGATGTTTCCAATTTCAATTGGGCCTAAACCAGCAACTAGTTTTTGATAGAAATGATAAGGATATCATAAGAGCGACTAGACTGGACTATATCAGAAAAGTCTGTCGTCTTTTTCAAATGTTTTGAAACTTCCTTTTTTCCTCTCGGGTTTCATTACTCTCAATGCAGTCCTGCTTTTTCAAAACTTTAAATTAAACAAAAACTGCAAGTTTATTTAAATCTGTCAAACTTGCTACATGCACTCCTTTCTTCACTAATATATTTTTAGTACACAAGTAGATATGTTCGAGTTAAATAAACTTTACCTAAACACACCTTCCTAAATACTTTCTTTAAAACTCTTTGATGTTTATTCTTTTCACGTTTCTGAGATCATCGTCCAGTGTAAAAAATAACTGCAAATACATTATATCATATCAATAAATACACCTAAATATTTAAATGATAACATGTGGAGAAAGATATCATGCAGACAGAAAATTTCGGATATCATGCCAATCATAAAAGTCCCAGAGAAAACATTCTTCAATCAGGCTTCTTGATTCTTGGCTAATGTCTGTCGGTCTTGGGGTACTTCAGAAAAAACTGGACAAACGTTTGTCCAGTCTTACTCCTTATGTCATTGTTTGAAACGTAAAATTAAGGATGACTCTAATGAATGGACCGGTTAGATATTCAAACTATCATCAAAACCAGCAATTAAATGCATGATCCATGAATACGTGAACATTTATCCAGAAAGTCAGCTAAAAGGATGTTTGCACTAAATTGCATGCTTGCATTTAATGATCAGATGAGTTTAGCATGAATAGAATAAGAAATGAGTATGCAAATTTTTTCCTACAAATTAAAAGCATAAAATGCGAAAAGTCATCTTTTTTATCTGCTGCATAACTATATGACAAAATACATCGAAAATGATGAATAAATGAATAACTTTCATGATTGTATTCAAAACACGTGTGAAAAATGTATGAATTTTTTGAATGTAAGAATTTTCCCTTCATTAAAAATTGCATGTTTGAAGACACGATTTGATTTAAACAAAAAAAGATCATTTAACATTTGCCATTTACACAAATTTAAACAAAAGAACATGCATAGTTATAAATTTTAAAAAACAGCATCGAAAATTTCTGCACACAGCGCACTTGATGTCTCCAGTCATCACATCAGTTTTAATCGGTTCGCGCATACATGTAATAAGATGCACACGAAGCAACTACCTAGCGATTTTTGTACATAGGATTATGCATGTTAACTATTTCTCTTCCTTCCTGTTTTTCTTTCGTGCAAAATGTTTTCCTGGAATACCATTGTTCTCGAATTTTACTAATTCGCACAAAGAAAAAATGCAAAGTGCCGAAATTGCTGAAGCTCAACCAGCTTGGAAATAGGATCAACAGTAGGTAGGCAAACCGGACGTGAGAAGAACAAACACGAGATACGTGAGCTTTTACGGTTTTACCAAATTCTCATTATGAAGTACATATTGGGAAGTAGGTAGAAGGAGAAAAATTATTCATTTCAAATGTGTTAATGTCATAAATTAAATTCAATATGATCATTTTTGCACAATAGCGCTTGATCTCAAGTGTTCAAAATATAAGAATTTTTTTTTGTGTTCAAATGTTAACATCGTTATAAATACCGAGTAGCTGTAGCTATGTGTTCATTTGATTGCCAAAAAACGACCTCCAAAAGAAAAGTATGAGGAATCTTATGAATTTTGCATTGCTCCGATTGGTCAATGCTGCACTTAAAATTTTGAAGCATATTCTTTGCAATAAGTAATATTACCTAGATACTAGTAATATGATGACTACTTTTATTCGCAATTCACAAATTCCTAGAAATCCAAGGTCCAAGCTAAAACACGCCTTTAAAACATAATGCACCAATTAAAAAAGTCACTTCATATGTCATGCCATCTTGTTATTATTGTAAATACTGAACTTAAAATCGTAATTAAAACTCTTCAGCATTTTGCATTGTACACATATCATACTCTCACAACCTGTATTTCCACAAGTAACAGGCCGTTTTGCATTATGACACTCGGGTGACTTAATTTTACCAGAATAGTTGCTAAAACGGGCACGTCGAAAGAACACCAATTTGATTTTTCGGTAAACGCTTTAAAAGTTGTAAATAAGAAGTTTCACGCGAACAGAATTACTAAAACATTTTTATTTGTTGTGTTTGTTTGATCGAAATTGGTAACAGAAAATCATGAAACCTCAAGGAAACATTATGTCCAAATGTTATCAACAAAAATCTACAACAAGGGAGTATAAGGACTCGCTTATAAGATTGAGAAGGATGTCAGGGATCTTGAACATAAAGCAAAAACTATTATTATTAACAACGATGAAGAATCAAAGTTGATTCTGCTGCGAAAATCCAAGGCAGAAGATCATCCGTGAATTTCTCCGGAGGGATAGTACTAATTGGAGACGCTCCTCTTCAATGGCAACCTACTCCACCTAATTCAATGGCAACCCCATCTATTCCAAAGCCAGTTCTTATAGCCCCAAAACCATTGTTGGTGTCCACTATGCCAAGTTGCCAACATTTTGGCAAACTAGATTAGAAGCTGGAGCAGCTGCACAGATGCCTTTAATTCAGTCATACCAGGGACACAATTATGATCTTTATAGTCAGAATAATCCAAAATATTTGGTTTTACATGGATTTCCAAGATTGGAAACTTTGAATCAGAATCGTTTTCTGTCTTGGCCACATTCCATGTTAGTCTCCCCAAGTCTTATCAGAAATCTGTAGTAAATTATGATGCTCACTTTATAACACAAGCTTATTATGCTAAAAAAATACAACTGCGAAAGGCTTAATCCGATGTTCGTGTTTACCCGTTTATCCGATGTTTGGGAAACTTTTCAAGCCTGCAGTAATGCCTGTCTAGTATATGCATTCCTCCAAGATTTTTCAAGACAACTTTTCTCCCCATAGAATGAAAATATGTAGGGGTAAGCATTCATTCCACTGATTCCACATTTCTTTTTTTGCCTCCAAAGTTGGTAGTAACACTAGAGAGTTTGTATAGAGCTTGATTAAAGGAACCAGATTATCTTTTGTCACTGGGGTGCTGCGAAATAGTATTTTCGCACTTTCTTTGATATTTTATTTCATTTGATATTTCAAGTTTGTTCTGGGGAAAGAAGTTTTCATATGAAAACCTTTTGGGAACAAGATTGTTCCAGTCTGTGTTGAGTTGGTCCATAAGACCTTCAACTGTCAAGACATCTGCAATGAAAAAGTAGATAAAATGAGAATAATTATGCTAGTGGTTATGTTAATGTAGAAGGTACATTTATGATAACGATTAAATTTCCGTACAAGCTGCAAAAAGTGCACTACCTTCGTCTCGAGTTACCCCCCGAGAATTACGGGGACATTGCAGGGGTACCTGGTCTTTCCACCACGTGAAAAAGGAAGAAGGCTTTCCAGCAAAGAAGGCATTTTCGTTAGGTTCTTTTGCAGTGGGAACAAATCGGGGTATAGGGTTACTTGGTGGCCATCGCTTTTAAATCAAAAATATGATTAAAATTTGCAATATTCAAAAGCAATTATTATGTCATAATAATTCATTACCGGTGCAAATGTTGCTTGTGTCGTAAATAACTTGTCAACAGGAGTATTTTCCAAACACTGTCGAATTCCCTCCCATCTTCAGTATTCGGACATCCCAAAGTTATGGCAAACTGGATAGCAGATTCTGTTGGATTTTCCGCATCACTCCAGAAACTAAACGCTCCACTTTGTATAATGGCCCTGTGGCCCTTTTGTCTGTGGAGACATGAGATATAGTAAACTGGGGCTGAGCCCGCCCTTTCCCCAAAAATTGTCACCTTGTCGGCGTCGCCTCCAAAAGCACCAATATTTTCTTGTACCTACTTTAGAACCAAGGTCAAATCACGGAATCCGTTACTGGAAGTGAAACTATTGTCAGTTTCCATGGTAATAAAGCGCAGTACTCCCAACCGGTAGTTGGCAGTTACCTGAATTACGTTTTTTTCATTAGATATTCCGCACCACCTTCCCCAAAAGCTCCACCGTGCACCCAGAACATCACCGGAAGGTGTTTTTTGGAGGAATACTTTAAGGCGGATAAAGGCACGTGAACATTAAGGACTAAACAGTCATCACTTCCCTGAAGTTCCAGGCACAAAACCGGGTTGAAGGCAAACGTTTCCTGGAGTGTTGGCAACTCTTGGTTTAGTCCATGTTTCGTCAAGTGGTTTTGCAGGCTGTTTGATATGAAAATATTTATGTAGGATAGGTATACATGAATCATTGCAGAAATAATTTTGAAAAGTCTACCTCAAATCTTGGCGGAGGGTTGGCATATCGCAAGCCCAAGAAATCAACAAACTCCACCGAAGGATTGCTTGATTACTCCCTGATCTGGCCCGTTTTTGGTGTGGACCACTTTATTCGCAAGTCGGCCATTTGCTGAACCAAGTGCCTTAAATTCAGAAATTATGAATACAAGTAGACAAAAAACTGCTCGAAACTGTTTGCTGATTTTAAAGATTGATTCAAGGTAAGTGGCAATAGTGGCAATCCATGCAAAACCTTTCTCAAGTTGTTATAAATAAAACGTTCCGTGACCGACTGAGAAAGATAAAGAGGTGGTCAATAACAAAACATCATTTGATATTTGGATTTGTTTTGTCAACATTTTAGAGTTTTGGAGATAGCACGTAGGAATCTTGTAACTGAATAAATTGGCTTCTCAAGGTCAACTATGTTAGGTCCGATACACCAGCAGCCGGTGTATGTGTATATTGTAAAAAGTTAATTACTAAAACACATCCAACGAGATAAACTGCGGTACATTGGTGTATGTAATCTTGCTTGTTGTGACCTGATATGCTCGTGAATGAGTAGTGACTCGGTATAGCTCATCTTGATGAAAATATGGATCTTTTCAAAAATATGATGAAAAATCTTCAAAAACTTTTTAATCTAATATGTATTGCATAAAAATTAAGCATTTATTACTTACTGGCTACAGTTGATGTGAGATACTTTCATGAGACAAAGCTCCTAGTTGTGTGCATTTAAAATAGCTACCTTCCTATTTAAAAGCAGGGCTTAAGCTTTATGAGTCATTTCCCATGAAAGTAAAACGTTTTGTTGGATTAACCCACTCCAGGTACAAAGGCACGCTGAAACAATAAAGAGAAAAGCAAAGCCCTTGTGGGAAAAATAAGCTATATTCCAACACAGAATGAGCTCGTCTTTGTAACTGAAGTTATTAAAACCAGTTAAAGAGTTTTGTCATCCTATGATAGTTTCTATTTTAATTGACATTTCATATAAAGTGAAGTAAATACGTGCCCACACTTTTAAAACCGTGTGCCTAGAGCGTGTCCTGCTTTATCTATTATACTATACTTTAGCATGTATTTGGAACAGGCATTATATTATAATACATCTAAGGGTTTTTTAGAGATAGGCCTACCAAGTCCTTAGAAATAAACCTTAGAACTAGAGTTTTAGAAGTCATAACACGGTTGTACTGGAACGATCATCCAACTGGACATCTTACAGTTGCTATTTTTTTACCTCTGCGTTTTTTCTACTATACATCTCATTTTACCCCAACTATCGAGGTTGTCAACTGTTGACAGTCAACAATTCTGGTAAAAACATTAAAGGCACTTGTATTCGTAAAGAATTTATTTTTTAATACAAATTTTTATGAATTTCAATCGTCAATATTTTTGAAATCCTGATTTTTTCAGGTTTCCATTGAAAATCACCACCATTTAACTTTTAAGGTTGTTTTCGATTCATACTTCTAGAATATCATTTTCACAAAATGGAATACAACGCCACTATTCACCCACCCTCTGGAAAATCATTTCCAAAATTCTGTCGCATTCTCATAACTGACCTGAACCAAGTCCCGAAAGAATGGACAGTAACCTATTGTTCCAAATCACAAATCCACTTCACCTTTATCCACCATGACTCCAAGAAACCTTTCCCATTTTTGTTCTGGATGTGCTCGGAAACTTTATAGAAGTACACATTAGCAGGAAAGACACTGTGAGAACTCTCAAATGGAAAATCTGCGAAAACTGGGATTCTAATTTTCCACTCTATCAAAAACTGTACATTAGCCTCAATTACCATCAGGTCAAACTACTTGACTCTTTGAACATTGAACAGTACGATATTTTTAAGGGACACTCCATTTTCCTAAAAATCATTACTCCAAAAAACCTAAAGATTATCAAGCTATAGAAATGGACAAGTACAATCATAAGATTTTATTTTATGCCACTTATCCCAGAATAAGTACACAATTAAAACCATGGACAGGATACTCTGCCGGACTGAACTTGTGTGAGTGTGGAGCATGCCCAAATCAAATCTGCATTTCCAAGAAAACTCAACCGGAAGTGGTTATTCCCATGGGCTATGGAACAGCCAGACTTACTCTAAGCGACAGCCAGTTTACTTGTCCCGCTTGTAAAACCTCGTTTATATTTCCGGACAAGTTTTTAGTATCCAGTGCCAGATCCCTGATTTCATTACATGAGAGTTGGAGAACGGACAGTGAAAACAAAACTGATTGAAAGCACTGGACATGGTGACGAGTTCCAAGAAGTTTATCTTGGCTTTCCCTTCCTAATCGAGATTACCACTCTGGAACCCTGGAGATCACCTTATGCCTGTGTTAAATGCATTCAGCAAATTGTATTTAAGGATCGAGAGTACGTAATGAGTTATGGTTGTCATGTTTGTCATAATAAGTTGTGCAAGCCGAGAGCCTATTGGAAGCAGTGCAAAATTTGTAAGGCTAAACTTGTGGGAACATTAATGATCATGTTATGAATGTCATTAATATTATTTTCTGTAAAGAAACTGTAAAATGTATAATTAAATCTCATATCATTTTTTCCTATTTCACATTGTAATATAAGTAGAAAAAGTGATTTAAAAACTAAAATTACAAAAATCTAAATTTAGCTTGAAATAAAGTATAAAATCGACAATAATTTTATGCCACAAACTTACACAAACCGTATTTTGCATAATATGTCGCCTACATGAAAATACAATTAACTTTAATCGAAATGCATATTATTTTAAATTAAAGATGAGTAGTTTGGCTCGCATGTAAATAATCACTTCCTGAATGAGACGGACGCTTCCTCTAGAAAAGCCTTTGTTCATCACAGCCAACTGCCAACCTGTCCAAAAGACAGATGACTGATCCACGCACAAAAGCAGATTCAGCTGCACATGTCATCTACGTTTGTGCACTAATAACCGGATAGTTTATTAAATTACCTTGGTTAGCTGATGAATTATTTAATTTTGCACAAGGCCTTGTATCTTGCAAAATGCAGGAGCTAGATTGTCGAACAGGTCAAAGTCAAGACTGGGTAAATTTAGAACCGTTGAGAGATGATGGAAATCATCATCAAAAGTGCTTATTTTGCCTTGACACGATAACCCCAGCCAGGGGAGGAGATTCGGGGGAAACGTAACCCTTTCTGCTGCCGGGTTCCAAAGAGAACCGTTCAGTAAATCAACAGCTCTGGGCGGTGTTTGTGCTAAGACAACTGCTCAAACTTCCGGGGAAGAAGGTGGCCAATTTGTTAAAGAAAAGTAGAGGTGTTTCGCCATCCGAGTGGTTTGTTGTTTGCGAAACTTGCAAAATGATGGTGAAGGAGGTGGTTGGGATTTATCAGGAGCTTTTGGAGGCGGCTGAGCGCGTTAAGAAGTTGAGAGTTACAGTGACTCGGAAAATTTGGGAAAGTTCGGAGGGACTGAAAGAGAAGAAACAAAGAAAGTGGGATTTGGGGGATGACATTAGCAGTGAACTTAGAAGTTTCATGGAGCAAGGTACTTAATCTTTAATGTTTTGCGGGTAACTTGGCCACTCCAAATTTCCAGAGCTTTTTGTTATTTTTTAGAATCGCCACCTGGGGTTCCAGTCCAGCCCAATAGATAATTGGTGGAATTGTTACATGTATTGAACTTATAGACGATGCCGTAAAGCACGTCACATTACTAGAACTGAGATGGAGCCTGAGGAGATGGATCAAGACAAACAGAAAATACTACAAAGGAAAACCAAATCCGTTAAAGCCCACAAAATTCTAATCTAAAAACTGTGAAGAAGCTAGGAAGTAACCGTTTGCGCTTACTAACCCAACAAATCAATAAATACTTCCAAGACGGTAACTATAGTTGTCCTGAATGTCCTGCGAAGTACCCAATTCGCCGCAAATTTGTACAGCACTGGGCTCTTCATCGGAGGAAAGGAGCATATCTTACGTTTGCGTGTGACATTTGTAATTACGTCGCTGCGAACAGTTGGGGACTTCATATTCATTTGCGCCGAGAACACAACATAATTATCAAATGTGACATTTGCAAATTGCAGTTTTCATATAAAAGTGCTTTAGCTGAGCATCATAAATTGAAGCACAGCAATGATGAAGATGAAACAACCGTTAATGTAGTAGCCGCATTCGAAGCCAAATTGGAGACTCAAGACATCCAAAAACCTCAGTTTAAATGTAAGCAGTGTCATTGCCAGCGTCTATTTAGCAGTGAAAATAGTCTGCGAGTTCGTTTAGTACGTCACAAGAAATACCAGAAGACATCTTGTCCAAAGTGCAATTATCCTTGCATTTGCATTAGTGCTACGGCTTTAAAAGCTCATTTAGCTAGATATCTGTGCAATAGACGATTTGAATATAGCTGTGACCAGTGCGACTTTAAAATTTATCGGCTATACTTGTTCGAAGTCCATGCGCAAATGCACAGATTATAAAAGGAAGTTGAAGTGGGTGTGGGTGAACCCATTTCTACACGCATTGAATCAGGGCAAAACTGTACATTGTTCGAATTCAAAACGGACAAAAGATACGCAATTAGAAAACATAGAATGATTGAACATCCAAAGTCATAAGCAAACAACGGAGAAAAGGGGAAGCTGTGCTAAAAACGTATAGTTGCCACCTGTGTCCGTTTAAGGCTCGTAATAGCGCAAATTTTGATAATCATATTGCTACGGTAATCACTAATAATCACAATACGCTTACTGTAAGGGGCTTACAATGTATTTCAAATCCATGTATTTCTAGTAAAAATATTGCGTTTCTGACTTTTTTCAGCACAAAACCTTCGACAAAGGGGAAAACATCAATGGCAAAATGGCGTTGTACGCTTTGTGGCTGGCTATGAATGCACTGGACGCACAAATTTCGGACACCACATGCGCGAAAACCATGGTACGGAACTGGGACTCCAGTCTTTTGCCTGTACCCTGTGTGGTAAGAACTTTGCGCGAAAAGATGATCTAAAATGTTACATTGCAGAAGTGCACACCAATCAGTGCAAATTCTGCTGCGAAATCTGTGGCTATGGAACAATGAAGCAAAGTACCCTTACCAAACACATGGATACTCATTCCACAGAAAATGCCATTGTGTGTCATATTTGTGGAATGGCTTTAAAGACAAAGGCGTCATTACATACCCACATGAAAGAGTGAGAATGCGAATACTAGATCTGTTGAAAAATTCAAGTGCAAGGCTTGTTCGGTTTCTTTTGTAAGTAGGAATCTGTGGAAGGAGCACATGAAAACAGCTCATAGGGAACTTTATGTTCACAAGTGTGAAGAGTGTGGAAATGATTACGCTTCGGTGGCTAGTTTGCAGCTTCATTAGCATAGTGGAAATGGTCCGCTGAAATGTCAGTTTCATCCTGCCATAGTGAACAGCACAACTAGTTTCTATACTCTTTACAAAAAAAGAAACCTAAAAATTTTAAGTATTCAATTTCCGGATAGAAATAGAAAGAAAGTGGTATTTTATTCTGAAATTATTTATGTTTACACTTTTATAACTGTATTCAATTCACAAAACTGATTATTCGTCAGGATTCAAAGTGCACCGATAGATGAACATGTTATTGTTGTGGAAAACCCATTTTGTTCAAAACTGTAAATCAACAAATCAGATCATTAAAACTTACATTAAAATTTTCCTATAATTGTTATTCAGTTATTCTGACTGGTTTACTCACTCCATTCAACTCCCAGAGTTACAGGACATCCTCCATGAACAGTTCAGTTATCTACATTCCGCTTTAAACTTTCCCACATCACAATAGAGCCCTGGATGGGTTCCGCAAATGCACCCAGAACTGGAAAAAATGTTCGTCCACCAGCCTTGACCTGACTTAACTGCAAAGAAAATAGATCCACCTTTTATTTCAACCCGTTTTACAATTCAAAAGCTTTCAATTTTCAAACATCCACTTACATAACCCATAATTGTTGTTATCCGAGTGCCTTCCTCAACACTCTCATTTGTGTTTAGCAAAACCGTATCCACATGCGCTCCATAAAAATGCGAAGAGCCATCCGTGGCCACTTGGTACTACTCACTGGAAAAGGTATGCATCAAATGTAACCCTGTCAGTAGCTCCAACTTCCGCGTGTACGCCCTCAAAAAGCTGTGCTTTTCTGAAGTCTCCTCCATTTTAGTCTGTAAACTGGTTCATGTCTTGTGCACCTTTCCACGATAACCATTCTTACTAGATAGGGAATTGACTCCCGAATCACTTTTTCCTGTAGACTTTTCTTAATAAAATTATAAATCTGCACAACGCGGGGACTCTTCCCAAGCACTTCTGTTTGAAGAGGATGCAAAAGCCAATAACTGTGGGGAATGTGATGCAAACATTTCAATTCTGCCTTTTCCCTGTCAGTTTGCAGATTTTCTCCGGAACAGAGTCTGTAAAAGTTGAGCTGCAACGACCTTCTGTAAAAGTGGTAACGTTTCTTCTTTCAGTGGCCAATTTCTTTAGTTGTTCAAACCGTCTGGTCTGGTGTAGGTTTTGGGTTGGAAAGGAACTGTTACTTGTCTGTCGAATATTTGAATCGTGCCATGGAAAACTGTGGGTAGATCCAGCTCGTTATGAAAGTATTCGTTGTGCTGTATTTTAAAACCAAACCATTTGCAAAGTCAGTGTCCAGGGATAATAATCCAATTACTGCCAATAAGTTACCTGGGAAATGGCAAGGTGGTAGATGTCCCGAAAAAATTCCTCAAGTTCCGGATAGCGTTAAAGGTGATTGCTGTTTATCACAATTTCATACGCCCGATCTAGCCACTGAATTGAAGCTTGAAAATGATAGCCAGTAAGTAAACTCGTGCCCACTTCCAAGCAATGTAAAGCATTTAAGCCAAGATTGGTGTGAACACCACTAAGTATTCCAATGGCTATCTATGAAAATAAATTCAAACTTTAGCATTCGTTTCCAAAACCATTTAAGAATATAAATCACGAATCCTCACATCATATGAATTCAAATCATTCACAAACTGAAGACGATGAAGGGCTGACAACGCTTGCTTCAAGTGTATTGTTGTATGAAGGTCCATGGATTTGGGATCTCGCAAAATTGGAATCAAATCTGCCATAAAATAAAAGTTATATGATTTTTACAAAAAAATCCTACCCTACGAGAATATTGATTAAGCATATTATAATTAACCTTCGTTTGTCTTTTTAATAACGGACAAAATGGGTGGTAAATCTTCCACAAATCTACGAATCACTCGGTAAATCAGCAAGGGATGTGATGCCAAGTACATATATGGATCTTCCTGTTCCTGGCTACTATTGAGCTATTCATTGGAAATTCTGACGTGGCGTATTGCCCGAATGGAACTTCATATCCTTAAGATAACTATTAAGATAAGAACCAGCTTATCAGCGAAGAACTGATGATTCAAGCGTCTACTCAAGAAGATATAAGGTAGTACTTATAATGACATGATTATGAAACTACCTTTCCATAACAAAGAACGGAGAACGTACTCTTTGGTATTTCTTGAGAAATTTGTAAAGTCGGAGTTCCATGTGTACCAGATCCTTTAGCAAATAAGGGCTGTAGATCCACTCATTTCGTGTTTCATTATCATTAACTTTTTCCTCCCAATTATTTGCTTTGGTTTGGTTGGACGTTTCCTCAGTCTCTAAATAATGCCACAAGTGCCATTTAAATTACTAATTTTGCAAGCTACTTTAACATGTTTTATTGATTAGTCATAGTCACGCGTTATCATTATATAACCTTCGGATTCTGGTGGTGGTGCCTTAATTGGAAGTCCCTTTACATTCTAAATGAAGTTCTCCACCAAGTCTGCTAATGCATAGAGTCGTTTCGCTGCTTGGCTGGTTCCTCGAGAGAGAAAAAGAAGTCCTTGTCCAGTTTCCATGGAGGTCGAGGAAAGGCCATGCCTGTTATGTCCACCTTATCATCTCTCCGGGGCGTCGTTGGTCCTTTCTTGGATTTTTTACTACACCAGCAGGGGTTAAAGAATTGTGCACAGCTAGACAGGCTTGATTAAAAAGTAGGGTAACTATTCCAGTGCAAAGCAGCAAGATGTTTAGACTAATTGTCGCCATAATTACTGAAACACTATTTATGATTATGATACTACATGGAAATTAACAGCTTTCAGTTTCCATAAATTACTTTGGAAATCTCAGGAGATCATGAATTTGATTTATGCTGCATATCACCGGATCACCGGAGTATATTTTATTGAAACTGCCCAAAGCTCAGGCAACAAATTACTCGACATTATCGCTTATCATTGTCATAGTTTGTATTAATAAATGCATTTTGTAGTAAAATGGAAAGGAAACAGAAGTCTATAATGTTATCTACGTAGCCAAAACCACGAAATCATGAAATATTCATTCGTTGCATTAATTATTAATTTAGCCAATAAGTTTCAGTAAAGATGTAAAGTTTCATGATTCATGAATCAAATACGACGTCTCACGGTGCCCCGAAATATGAGCTAGAAACGTATCTGACTTCTTATAAATTACAATAATTTGAGATTTAATATGATTTAATACGGTAAACCTATAGATGACTAATTATGACACTAATAGCAATAGCTTGATTTTTTATATTGAGTTCTGCTGTAATTTTTCAAGTCAATTCATATTTTAGCGATTTCATGAATTTGTAGAGTTAGAATATGAATAGCTAGCTACACATCAAAATTCTTAACATTTCAAGATTGTTAAACATTTGTTTAACTTCAGTTTAACTTTAACTTTAAGGACCTGATTCAGGTCAGGTTTTTGAAATACACACGTAAAAGAAAGTTATAGTACATAATATGTACTACATATGTGCCAATTTACACGGAAATAGGAAAAAGTGCTCAAAAAATGGGAAAATCACCAAATGCTGCCGAAGGAAGTAACCGGGGTAACGGATAAAAATAAAATAAAATTACACATGTTTTTTATTTGATGCCATCAAATTGATGGTTTGAAATCAAATGCGATTAACCCATCTTTATGATATCATATCATTATAATAATGTTGCATACTGTGAGTATAAATTGTAGTTTTATGAATTGTTCTTTTCTGGCTTAAAGTAGCGCTAGAGTGTACCAAATACTTATTTTGCATAAAAATAGCTTCTCGTGGCATAAATATGCATCCAAAGAAGGTACCCTAACTGCTTTCTAAAATTATTTTAAGGGATAATAAAGCAAGTTGTAAGTTATGTTTTGTGTTGTTCCAGTTCCGGTTGAAGTTGCGTGATTGTCTTCTTGGATGCTTATTCGGGTATTTCGGATATTCTCTTTTCATCATTTGCAAATATTTGGCCAATCCCGTTCAAATCAAAACCCTACCCGTTTTTCAATACACAAACCGTCATCAGGAAGAACAACCAACAATTAATGCATTGTATGTCACCAAACCCAAGAGTCACCCAAGAGTAAACTAGTTCCCATTTTGGTTCATTCGGCAAGGTCACACCAGCACGAGAGAAGAGTCCTGCGTAATTCATGGGGTTCGTTGAAAAGCTTTAAAGAATGGGACATTCGAATGGTCTTTCTGCTTGGATTACCTTCTACCCAACATGGAAATAAAACAATCCAAGAACATCCAGGAGCATGAAAAGTATGGAGATATGATCATGGGAAATTTTGTAGATCAGTATTACAACTTGACTTACAAGCACTTAATGGGCTACAAGTGGATCTTTACCTTTTGTCCACAAGCCGCATTCGTGCTGAAAGTGGACGATGACTTGTATGTGGACATTTTTCGGTGGCTGACCTGGAGAAGCCAGGATTTGGCATTGAAGGAAAATAATGATTCTGCAAAAATCCCAGATTTTTACTGCCAACACATTCGAAACGGAAGCATTCCTAAAAGAGACATCAGTAACAAGTGGGACGTTACCAGGGAAGAATGGCCCCGTGACTACTATCCGGAATATTGCCACGGGGGTGCGTACGGAACTACTGTGCCCACCATCCAAAAGTTGTACAGTGTTAGCAATCAAGTTAAGTTTTTCAAAATTGATGACGATTGATTTTGTCACTGGGGCACTATTGGAAGTTGCCATGAAAGTTTATAAGACATGGTCACCAATACTCGTGGACACATACAAAAATGCGTCTGCGAAGGACAAGGAATTTATGCAAATATATTGCAAGGGAAAGTTGCTTGTATTTCAAGGTTCACATTGGCTTTTGGGACAGACGCCACTTTTAAGAGATGAAACTTATGAAATTTTTATGATGTGCTTGTGGAAAAGAGCTAAGATGGATAACTTGTAAATGTAGATGTTATTTACTTTCATAACTCATTAATTAAATAGAATACACAGAACATGAAGTTGTAAAAAGGAATTTATTATTTCAATGATATGCTTCCCCATCATTAAGCATAGCATAAAAGGCACTTTTGTCATTACTCACAAGATTTGTTGGCGTATCAAACTCTAAAACCTTGCCAGCATCTAAACCCAAAATTTTATCACAATCCATCAGTTTCTAGCCGGTGTGCTATTATAAATACAATTGTATTTGCAGTTTGAAAACTTGGTCCGAATAAGATTTTGAACCAGGCGTTCAGTACAGGGATCCACGTTGGCAGTGGCTTCGTCCACCACCAAGATTTTGTCGTGCCGTAAAATAGCTCTTGCTAAACAAATTAGCTGCCTTTCACCTACGCTAAGATTGAATCCTGCATTAGTTACCAGAAATTCCAAATTCTGTAAGCTAGCATCCAATCCAACATCCTTTAAACTTTTCCATAATTGGTGGTCCTTAAACTGGCTAAAGGGATTTGTGTAGCGTAAAGTTCGTGTGAAGAGAACTGGTTCTTGTGGAATTTCGAAATTCGAGAGCGTAAAATAGACAATTCAACCTTTTCAATAGACTGGTTGTCAATTAAAATTCTGCCTGAAAATGGTTCAACTAAACTAAATAAGAAGGCAGTTAGCATGGAGCTTTTCCCAGCTCCAGTTCTTCCAACGATACCAATCTTTTCGTTGGATTCAATGGTAAATGAAACGTTGTCCAACACTTTGGTTCTCTTGTCATTTGGATAGCATAAAGTAAGATTTTCAAATTCAAGCCTACCCTCACTCGGCCAGTTGGAGAGTGCCTTATCAGGCTCACATTCTGAAGTTGCTTCGGGTTTCAAATTCGAATATTCAAATATGCGTTCTACACACGTCATGTAATTTTCCGTTTTGGCAGACTGCGAAATGCCAACTTGTCCACCTGCCACATTGAGAATAGTTGAAATATCAACAATATTTGGCTGATCACTTTCTGCTGCTGACGAAGATTCTAAACCCTCCAAGGGTATTGCAACTACATCAGCTCCAACCACTCCACCCGTTATGGAGATTCCAAGAAAGACAAGAGAAGTTCTCAAGGATTAGTCAGCGTGGTTGAAAAGTTGAAGTTGTGGAGTTGGAACCTCGCCCTGGATATACTTGCCATTCTACGATCGTGTCAGTGTTCGCATTCAAAATTCCGTGTGTCGAAATTGTATTTCTTCAATTACTGCTTAGTATGCTGGAGTTCGTGTTATGTAAAGGTGACAACAAGCTGGAAATTGACTTTGCGAGCACGAGAAACTTCGTAATGACACCGTAAATTGCAATGTTTGCCATTACGAGTACTAAAACGAAATAAATTATGATGAAGATGTTAAATAAAGATGTTATTTAAAAAACGAATAGTATGCTTGTCTAGCAGACAAAGTTTACCAAATTATTACCAAAAAAGATATTTTCTGAGTAAAGTTGTTTCAAAGAAGCAACATTTATTGAAACTTAAAACTTAAGAGGCGTGTTTCAAAACTTACATTAATAGATAAGCTAATCTTACCTTTCTCATCTTATTATATGCATTCATTAATGCATCACTTATGCATCGTACATAGTATGAATTTTGATTCAGATAAAATATCATATCACACTCTGAAAGGGTCACTCTGACTGCACACTACACAGTAGTCCCAACAACCAAAACATATTATGTGCCATGAAAAAAGTGCAAAATACCAAGCTAATGTTGTACATATTTTTCTGTGTGCATGGTAAAACCCCGTTAAAGGTACATTTGAAAAAAAGGTTGCATATATTTCACAAGCAATCGCTTTGCGTCACGTCCCCCAGGAGGAGGAGGAGGAGGTGGTGATACTTCAGAATCCCAGTATATTTTAGGATTTTAAAATATGTATTGTGAATAATTATGAGGACTCCTCATTGAGGAGCTATGACCATCCTACGGAGATATAAGTAACCAACACTGTAAGTCCGGCCAAATCTTGTAAGCTTGAGATTTAAAATACTGAATATGTCATTTGTACATAACTAAAAGTCTAATTTGTTCATTTGGATGCTCTACCCGATTTATTGATACTCTTCCCAATTTGTGTTGTTTGGTATTGACAATTTAATATTGAAACAAATTATAAATACCTAGTACAACTTCAAGAGTTTTAAATTACTACTGCTACTGCCTTTATACTATTTTTATAAATTTAAATATTTTTGTGGATTCCACGTTCTTCATCAAAACAATACAAAATAGTTGCTGAAGAACAAACATGTAGCCCAAATTAATTGAATGTTGACACCTAACACATGTTGACATACATTCGAACAATCGATGGATGAGTACGAAAGCTTTTGGTGCGATTTTGTATGCAATGTTCATGAAACTAAACATAAAAGAGGGTGTTAGGAGTAACGATTTCATTATTGATTCCTCTGTCGCGTTCTGCTAATAATGGCATGCGTCTTGGAATATCCTTGAATTTTAAAACAGGAATGCGAATTTTGAAGTCTATTTGAGCGATTGGTAGATAGCAGCAACCCGTCCGTTTTGAAACGCGAAATTTCTTTAGCTTGATAAGAACATTAATTTTATCGTAACAGATTAACTCGCTATGGCGCTACTACGTGATAGATTATTAGATGTTGTGTTTGATTTAGTGCACAAAAATCTTGGTATATCATCGCTTAAGTGGGATATTTCGTTCCACAGAATTGGAAAAAACAGATCAGCCTCCAAACTGCCATTAGGGACAATCGTTTATGCTATAGTTTGGACGGTTATTTGTATAGTACAGATATTGTACTATTTCAATAAATTTGAAGTATTTTCTACATTCTACAGTCTTTTACTTTTTATTTCAATGATAAGTGGAAACGTTATTATCATAACGTGCTACAGAAACGTGAGAGGTGTTTCTGTTTTCCTGGACCAAATGCTCATATATGAGCTTCGCTATTCCTCTGGTGAGTTTGTTATAAAGAAAGTATTTTTTATTGAAAATTTCAGATAAATGTTTGTTTTATGGCTTAATACTTGAATATCCTTTCTTCTTGTAATATAGAGATCCAAGAACAACAACGCTTCTGGACAACTTTCAACGGATGGATTTTACAATCCGTGGCCAGGATCTGCAGCTTGGGACCCTGGCTGGTTTCAGGATTACTATTTTTAAAAATCCTGGCATATCCATGTGCACCGGGGTATCCCGGTTTTTGGCTGATTAAGGAATGTGCAAGTTGCAGCAACATGTTCTGCAACATCTCAAGGTCAACTTGGAACTATATGTTTCGCTTATTGTTAGCAGTAAATGGTGCCTTTGCAGTGATATGCGTAGGAAACACAACATTACAATTCTTCGGAATTGTAATTATTAAGGTTCACGCTCTTCGCAATTACGTTCTCTCAATTCACAGCTTGATTAAAAATGCAGAGATCAATGAAAGCGTTTATAAATTTATAGTAAAAAAGCGATTAAAAACCTTAACTGTGCTTGTGAAACTGTTCAGCGTAGCTTATACACAGTCAGCGTTTTGCTTATTTACATGTGGATGCGTTCTGGCTGAAATCCTTAGCCTATATTCTGGATTTGAACTAATGCTATCTGACCCTTCACGCAAATATACAATTGCCTTCTGTTTGTCAGTTGGATTCGTCGGAATCATTGTGCTATTTTATATGTTTTCTTTACTAGGGAGTGTAAACGAAAATTACAAAAAAGTAACATGCAAAGCAAAACAGTCGCGCATTCTTAGTGCGACCAAAATATTCAGGACGATTCACAAGAGTTATTTTAAATGTGTAATACGATGCTTTAATATACAAATTAAAAATGAGATAGCATTTAAAGTACAAGAGTTTGTACTAAATAATGTCGTTAGCATGATATTAGCGTATTAGTGTGCCTCAGTAATTAGTGGTGTTAACTTTAACTTGGTCGCATGCTGAAATAAACGTGTCTTTGCAACAATGTATTGGTAATATAAAAAAAGACTGTAATTAATGAAATCAATTCTAGGCCTACCTTATTACGTTAGCCAAAAACTAATTGGAAATCTCGACAATTGTATACTGTGTTTGTCCAACACTGTTTGAGTAGTAATTATTCCTATTTAAGTTTCCACTTGTTTAAAGTAATGTATCATGTGTATCATGTGTATCATAATGTATGTATAAGTAATGTATCATGTATCATGTAACATCTTAATAAAATATATCATATTATTATTATAATATTCTTCTATCAATATTACTGATGCTTAACCTCCTGCTATGAAACTTATTTATTCAGTCTGATTTAATCTTGCATCATGAACAGTTTAGCGACTTCATGAATTATCCTCGTATTTGTCTTGCTTGGATTTCACAAATGTGCAGTCCAAAGACTTGACATGCAGAACTACTTAAGATTAAATACCGAAACTCTACAATCACTCAGATGAATTCTACAAGTGTGATTGTAGGCATGCCATGTATCGAATATTTCACTGCATTCTTAAATTTTGTAGACTAAGTCTTACAAGAAGTAAGTTTTTTTCATTTTCGTAGTACCGGATGACAAATGATTATTAATTTCCTGTTCCGGCCGTCTGGCCGTCCGGCCGTGTTAGCCAATTTTTCTCCGAAATGGCTCATCCAATTCCAACCAAATTTGGTATACAGACTTAGGTTCAGGTTACAGGTTCAGGTTCAATTACAGGTTCTGTCGGAGGTGGACCTCCGACAAAACCCTTATGAATTTCAGGTCAATAGGTCAACTCCAAAGGTCAGAGGTCACCAACGGTCAAACATTTTTAAATAGGACCTATATAATGCGGCACATGATTTTAGGTTCATTTTTGACGAGGATTACGAATCCACAGTCCGTTTGTTAAAATTTAACTATTTAGGCCCTGATTTGGGCCCTTAATTGTTAAATTTTCCAAATTAATGGGTATATCATGTGTGACACATGATTTTAGGTCCGTTTTTGACCAGGATTACAAATATGATGTCCATTAGTTAAAATTTAACTATTTAGGCCCTGATTTGGACCCATAATTGTTAAATTTTCCAAATTAATGGGTATATCATGTGTGACACATGATTTTAGGTCCGTTTTTGACCAGGATTACAAATATGATGTCCATTAGTTAAAATTTAACTATTTAGGCCCTGATTTGGGCCCTTAATTGTTAAATTTTCCAAATTAATGGGTATATCATGTGTGACACATGATTTTAGGTCCGTTTTTGACCAGGATTACAAATATGATGTCCATTAGTTAAAATTTAACTATTTAGGCCCTGATTTGGACCCTTAATTGTTAAATTTTCCAAATTAATGGGTATATCATGTGTGACACATGATTTTAGGTCCGTTTTTGACCAGGATTACAAATATGATGTCCATTAGTTAAAATTTAACTATTTAGGCCACGATTTGGACCCCTAATTGTTAAATTTTCCAAATTAATGGGTATATCATGTGTGACACATGATTTTAGGTCCGTTTTTGACCAGGATTACAAATATGATGTCCATTAGTTAAAATTTAACTATTTAGGCCCTGATTTGGGCCCTTAATTGTTAAATTTTCCAAATTAATGGGTATATCATGTGTGACACATGATTTTAGGTCCGTTTTTGACCAGGATTACAAATATGATGTCCATTAGTTAAAATTTAACTATTTAGGCCCTGATTTGGGCCCTTAATTGTTAAATTTTCCGAATTAATGGATATATCATGTGTGACACATGATTTTAGGTCCGTTTTTGACCAGGATTACAAAAATGATGTCCATTAGTTAAAATTTAACTATTTAGGCCCTGATTTGGGCCCTTAATTGTTAAATTTTCCGAATTAATGGATATATCATGTGTGACACATGATTTTAGGTCCGTTTTTGACCAGGATTACAAAAATGATGTCCATTAGTTAAAATTTAACTATTTAGGCCCTGATTTGGGCCCTTAATTGTTAAATTTTCCGAATTAATGGATATATCATGTGTGACACATGATTTTAGGTCCGTTTTTGACCAGGATTACAAATATGATGTCCATTAGTTAAAATTTAACTATTTAGGCCCTGATTTGGGCCCTTAATTGTTAAATTTTCCAAATTAATGGGTATATCATGTGTGACACATGATTTTAGGTCCGTTTTTGACCAGGATTACAAATATGATGTCCATTAGTTAAAATTTAACTATTTAGGCCCTGATTTGGGCCCTTAATTGTTAAATTTTCCGAATTAATGGATATATCATGTGTGACACATGATTTTAGGTCCGTTTTTGACCAGGATTACAAATATGATGTCCATTAGTTAAAATTTAACTATTTAGGCCACGATTTGGACCCCTAATTGTTAAATTTTCCAAATTAATGGGTATATCATGTGTGACACATGATTTTAGGTCCGTTTTTGACCAGGATTACAAATATGATGTCCATTAGTTAAAATTTAACTATTTAGGCCCTGATTTGGGCCCTTAATTGTTAAATTTTCCAAATTAATGGGTATATCATGTGTGACACATGATTTTAGGTCCGTTTTTGACCAGGATTACAAATATGATGTCCATTAGTTAAAATTTAACTATTTAGGCCCTGATTTGGGCCCTTAATTGTTAAATTTTCCGAATTAATGGATATATCATGTGTGACACATGATTTTAGGTCCGTTTTTGACCAGGATTACAAAAATGATGTCCATTAGTTAAAATTTAACTATTTAGGCCCTGATTTGGGCCCTTAATTGTTAAATTTTCCGAATTAATGGATATATCATGTGTGACACATGATTTTAGGTCCGTTTTTGACCAGGATTACAAAAATGATGTCCATTTGTTAAAATCCGTTTATTTGAGGGCCGAAGGCCCCGCTCCGGGGTTCTAATCTTCGATTCTTAATTACGGCATTTGCTATTGCTTTATTATATTTATAGTAGCTATTTTGCTGAATGAAGCATCGAGCAAATAATGCTTGGCCAGGTTAAAGTACGTGTAGCTTAATTAGTTACGCCCTTGATAATCCTTGATTATACTTGCTAACACTAAATTTTTGAGTGTAACCATAATTGCACTGTTTCATGTACTAGCCTTGTGCTTTGTGCTGGGGTAAGTGTGCTGTGGGCTGCGGCCTATCTTTGCATTTTGCAAACGTCCATTTAAAGATTATGCTGTGGAAATACATGTTTAGGAATGCGGCACTTGTTAAGTAAACTGAAAGATTTTGTAACAAAAGGTGCTGGTTTGTTGGGTTACTTGCTTGATAATTCTTTACTAGCTTTTTTAAACAAAGTTTTTATTCAAGATAAGATGAAACATGTTAATGTAAACTTACAACTACCCAAAAACATGTGTTGTATAAGTTAATAAAGCTCTAAGAGAGAGTAGTTAAGTATCCCTAAAAAGACTTAATCAGGGCCTTAAAGCACAAATTTTTACAAACCGACTGTAAAATTGTAATCCTGACCAAAAACTGACCTAAACTCATGTGTCGCACATCATACAGGCTGTAAAACTGCTGTATCTGGCAGTTAAGGTCCTGAATCAGGGCCTTAAAGCACGAATTTTAACAAACTGGTTGTTAATCTGTTATGCTTGTAAAAAACTGACCAAAAATCATGTGTCGCATGCTATAGGTTCTTTTATGAAAGGTTGTGAAATCGCTGTGCCCTATGACCTAGAGTTGACCTATTGACCTGAAATTCAATAGGGTTGTGCCCGCGGTGTTATAGTATATGTATACTAAGTTTGGTTGTAATTGGTACAGCCGTTGCTGAGTAAATTGCATAAATGCTATATCTGGCAACAAAAAGAGCCCGAATCAGGGCCTTAGAGCCTGAATTTTGAAAAGCAAACTGCACCATCGGAGTCCTGGTAAAAAACTGACCTAAAATCATGTGTCGCATGATATAGGTCCTATATAAAAATATTGTACCGTTGGTGACCTCTGACCTTTAAAGTTGACCTATTGACCTGAAATTCAATATGTTTGTGGCTAAGGTGCTATAGTATCTGTGTACCAAGTTTGGCTGCAATCGGTTCAGCCATTGCTGTGGAAAAACCCGTACGGGCGGACGGCCATACGGCCATACGGCCGGAACACAATATTATCAAGTATCCTTAGGGATACTTGATAATATAATAAAATAAATGAATATAATAAATGAGTCTCTAAACTCCAAGCAATGCACTCTTTTAAGTCATTCCTTTATAGCACTATAGAAATGCTTAAGTCGCAGGAAAGTATCGTATATTTGATGCCCCTGATCAGCAAGAATCCTGGTTTCGTAGTTAATATTTTCTCCTAGCTCTTTTAGGTAAGCTCTACATAACTCTGGAATTCTTAGCTCTTTGTAAACTTGTATTACAGGCTCCACGCAGTCATCGTTTCCCCTCCCATAAAACTGTTTGAGTATGTTACATTGCGCTGGGGTTGCTAGCTCGTTAGCTTTGACAATCAGCCATGTAAGCTTGCCTTTTTTTATGTCGTTGTGGTATATTGGTAATATAAGATTTTTCCCAAAACTATCTCTCAAATCGTCTCGAATTTTCCACATTAGGGATATCTTATTGGCAATGGATTCCACCTTGTTCCACAACTCGCCGTTTTCACAGTGCCCTGCTAAAAGCATCGCCAAATTCGGCATTCCTGCTGTGTAGTTTTTGCACAAAATATTTACAAAGGTTGTGTAATTCTCCATTGTAAACCTAATCATGTCTGGATGGTGCAAGTTTAAAGTTTCAGTTTGTAGGTCATAGCTTTGGCCAGCCAAATATTCTAGCGACATTGTGTTCAAAAATTCCAGGATCCGGGTGTATTTTGTATGCTGGGAGAATGTTTTGTGAATCAAGTGATTTACAAAATGAAGTAGGAAAATCGAATCATTAATACTTATCGGCATATTTTTGCATTTGAAATGCCAGGTTTGTTTTTTGAAACTCACTTGGTCGTTATCGTAAAACTCGTCTACAAGTTTCAAGTATCCTTGAATTATTTGGTAGCACCATCCTAGGTATGCGGCGAGATGAAACTGATCTTTGGTTATCTTTCCATTATATAACTGGGAATAAGCCAGTACAACAAGAAAGCCTCTGTTTCAATAAGAAACCAAATGAAAAAAATGTTGATATCCGCTATAAACTATACGTTTTATATATGATAAAACTTGCCTGTACTTGCTGTAATTTGGAATATTATATCGTATCATTGCTTCTAACCTTGTTCCTAATTCTGGCAGCCGTTTTACAAAGCTTAGTTCATAAATATCTTTAATAATTATCTCAAAAACTTTTTGATATTCAGGGAGTGAAACACTAAAAGCCATCTATGATGCTTTTTGAAGTTCAAATTGTTTGTAGGAAAGTAAACGTAAATTTTTGTTGGGACATGCTTTGCACTTTTAATTTCAAATGCTTTCTAAATACAATGTAGAAAGACTCACAGTCAGAACCTTATATAAATATATTTGAAAGTTTATTCCTTACACTTATTACACTGATGTCGTAGGATAACTTTTATAAGTACTAATCTCTGATTTAAAAAATTGAAATAGCGTGAGAAATATTTTGAAAATGAACCATGTATTACAACAATTGTCACAAAGATATTTAGCTAACACAACAATGAGTTCTAAACCAATCCGATGGGCAGTAAAACAGGAAAATGGGATGTTATGCTGTAAACTTATTGTATTGTAGGAAGGGAAGTTCTTATATCTTTGAGAATTTCTATTAGCCATTTCTTCTCTATTCTTTTGCGTGTTTGAAATGCTTATGTGCTGTGTTTAGAAAAGTTTTTGAGTGATTAGCTGAGCTCAAACTCAGTACCGCTTGACAAGCTCAGCTAATCACTCAAAAACTGGTCTTAGGAAAACAAGATAAATTTTAAAGGCAAACGGACTTGAGACCGAAGGAACAAAAGGCAAAAATGAAAATAAGTCAAACAGGTATGGAAGGCAAAAGATAAAAATGACAAATCGTGGCGGAAAGAAAGTTATCGAGAACAAAACATATCAAAGATCATTTTGTATTAACGTGGTATCATTTGTTGTCAAATCTCAACCTTATTAACCGAGTCCGCAATAGAAAATAGTTTGAATATTAAGTAACACATAGAATTGCCAACAGAAGATTATTGTTATTCACCTAACGGTACCGCGAACATTATTTCATGTATAATTATATAATTAGATATAATTATAGCACAGGCAACTTTGTCATGTATAAGTTAGCATTGCATTCTTGCATTTTCTTAACTGCACAATTGTAAATAGAATCTTCTGATAATGTGTTGTGTAATGTCAAGTGTAATCCATCAAAAAGCTTAAAACAAGACAAAGTGCTTAAATGTGAAAAAGTTTGTGTTATAAAATTTGTGCTGGTGCGGTTGAGGCTACATCATGACTACTAGTATGTACGCTTTTTCCTGGCAATGTAACTCGTATTTCATCTGCCTCTTTTGCATTTTGTCTTTCTTTCCTATTTGACTTTGTGTATTTTTGTCATATTTTCCTATTTGTCTTTCTTTCCGCTTCGCTTTTTTTTCCTTCGGTCTCAGTTCCGTTTGACTTTTGGAATTTGTGTTTCTTTCCGGACACGCGGCAAGCAAATTACTTGCCCCGACATGGCAAATTAAAATTTTAATGCACTTTCGTGCTAACAAGTACTCATTTATATTTTTTGTGCTTTCCAATGTGTTTTATGCGGAGTTGCTAAATTTTTGTTGCCAGTTTATTAGGAATTACACTACTTTAAGTGCTTGACGTACGTGAATTGGGCTTTTTGGGCGTGAATTTTTTACTGCATAATCTCTGTGTTCACAAACTAAGGTAGTTTCAGTAGCAAACTTGGCACTCTTACTATAATGATGGGACTTTTAGTTGTAATTTGGATAAAATCAGTGCTTTATTCAAAAATTTGGTCATTTCTTTAGAAATGATATGATTAAATTTTAATTAGATATAATAAAAAAATAATGTAAGGTAAATTTTACACAATTACTATTCGAATTTATGCATATTCTTTCACCACATTCTCTGATCCGGAATCAATATAGTCAAGAGACACGTCTTAAATTCTTATTCATAAAGTTCATGGATGAACCTGGTATTTTAACGACGCAACAATGCACATACAAGCACAGCATCTTTCGAAGAGGTACACACACCGATATTATGTTTATTACTCGATCAGGATTCCTGATTCAGGAACAAAGCCCTTAATTACACATGCACACGTAAGCGTGTGAAATTTTAAACAACTTAAAAAACTTTTACTTTTCGTTTACCCACCAATCGCCCTCATCAGTAGAATCTCGAAGAGTTTGAAAACCCAATGAGAGCTACTGAAGAAAATCTTTTAAAATGAATCTCTCATATAATAGCCAGCATGAAAAAGCTAATGATTTCCGGTTTACTTGGGTAAATACAATATTTTACTGTGTTTCAGTCATTAAAAGAATTAATGAGCATTTTGAAAGGAAAAAAACGCAAAATCAATGAGGCAAGAAGGCAACCTATAATGCTTATGACGAAATCTCTGTGAACTTCATAATAGATGATAAGCTGGTATTGCTGGTTTTTATATTCCCAGAAACAGTTACACTACAAATAGCTTCAAATACGTACATACGTCATCTTTTGTTCTCCCAAAAGCCATTATAAAAAAGTTTCGCACCAGTAGTTTATTACATAATGGTAATTCGTTAAAAACCGTTGTAGGCAAAGCTATAAACTACGTCCCCTTTTGTACTGTTTGGTGTTCAACCTCTATCCAAAACAATCGGAGTGTGTTCAAAGCTCAAGCATAATAATTTCGTATACGATTAAAAAGCTTTACAATGCCAGACAATTTGTCTGCTAGTTATAACATGCTTCCTTATATGTGTAACCATTGGAATTTAGTATTCGCCACTGGAATTTGCAAAATGTGCGCACATATAACCTCTGTGAAAGCAGAGGAGTTTGTAAGCAGATGCTACAAATAACCATAACCAAGTTTTCTCCTTGTCTTCATGACTATTTACCAATCTCCTGCATGTTCAATAAGAAATGCTCAGGCATTAAAGCACTGACTAATAAAGTTCCCCTTAATACTTTAACCATGAGAAAAATTAACAAGAAAGGTAGACAGATGCAAAAAACAAAAGTTCATGTACACATGTTTATTTCCTTTCCGCCAGAATTATTTTGACTTTGCTCTCCCATCATAAGAATTTCTCCAAATTAATAAAAGATTACTTTGTTCTGCCAAACTACTTACCTCAAAACATTTTTTCCACCTACAAGCTAAGCTGCAATTTTATTTTCATACTTTTTAAACGTATGACGAACGCAAACTAAGTAATTTATTTCCTTGTTTGTTTCTCTTATATTGAAATTAAATTGAAAAATATATCAGCAAGAAATTGTTCTTGGTTCAAAGCCTAGTTTTGCTGGTATAGAAAATGGATATGGTATAATGTTATTATGAATAATATGCTACTTATTAGGTTCCCTGCCATGTACAACCTGCTGACATAAGTAAAAAACAGCCCGTTTTACCATTTTAAATCCAATTTATCTCTTCTGGGCTTTGATTTTTGGATGAAACTAGGCACATATTTTAAAATGTAAAAATAATCAACTGATAATGGAAATGGAATATAAATCCACAATATTAGTGAAGTTATTAAAAGAAGCAATATCCATAGTATGCGTATTTAGTGCTTTACCAAATAAAAATACATGGAGTGATAATGTTTTCAACAGATTTTTTCTGGTAGTGACTGAAATAGTATAATCAGCTTACCAAGCAATTCTAGGGATCTCATTGGTTCATCCTGTCGTTCGGGAAAAGAATCTTTCCAGCGTCTGAATTTTACATTATTGATGATCATGAACTTGGCATTATTGCAAAACGTGGCGTGGTGTGAACCCCGCAAAAAAACATGTACAACATCGTGTCTAGTACATATTTCAAAAGTTTTTTTAAAAATACAGGTCAGCTCTTTTGTATTTAAACGGACAATGGGAACCGGCAGACATGTTATAATAACTTAGTTTCGGTTGTACACCTCACGGAGATTGCCTCTGTCGGGGCACACTCGATGCGACATTAAGAAGCGGTGATCTCATCATCGGGCTGGATACGATGCTTCTGCTTGCCGATCCCAAATCATCGTTTTGGACACAGTTACGGTGACAATCTTGGTCTAGATAGATTAATTTTTTTTAGAAAATAACGTAAATAAGTGTGCAGCTATGTAAGTAATTCGGGATTTAGTTTATATTATTATCGCACTATATGGTAATAATCCGGCCCTTGTTCGATGACCAGGAAAAATGTAGGTAGCACAAACACGAACACAGTGCAGAAATCAAACTCACTTTTCTCTTACATTTCATATTTTTCATTGTCATCCCACCTCTCTGCACTCAGCCCAGAAGAGAGAACAAGTATACAGTATGTTTTTGAAGCGAAGGCGCTAGTGATAGTATGTCGAATAATGAGTTTTTTTCAGAGAAGTTCTAAAAGAAACAAAGCTTCCAGCAGCTTATCCACTTAAGAAAAAACGGGGAATATGGCTTTAATGGCCAAGCAAAATAACACAATTTACGTTCTCTATCTCTGGTGATTTCGGTGAATACTACGGAACTGGAGATGTATAACAAATTGTTCTCACAATATGTTCTTTTGTGAACTTTCACAAAAACCACTTTACTTATAGAGGTTGTTGCACAAAAAAGTTTTTGAAGGTTTTTTAGGATTACCTCTCCCAGCACGGTATACGTATAATATGGCAAAACTTGCTAACCAAAAACAGAATACATAAAGCAGCGGTAATACTTTGGCAGTGTAAGCTAAAAACCATTGCTGTATAATGGGGATAATAATAGTAGCTAGAATTTTCCACAGTATTGATGGTAATAATAATAATTTTCTAATCCCCTGTAGCTCCAGCTTGTCCATGTATCCTTTCAAAATATGAGATGAAACCAACCTTTTCCCCTTTAATTATTAGTCATTTGTTTTCCTCAAATTCTCAACTTTCTCTAAGGCCGGTGCTGAATCACATCGGCTAACTAAACGGTTTACAGTCATTACGATAAATTATTTGTGCCAGGTGAGCCGAGATAGCATGTGATATCTTTCTGTGAAAAAAGAAGGTTTTTTGCAACGTTCTTCATGCGTGTACTACTGTGACGATAAGGACAAGAGTGACTGAATTATTGAAATATTATAAATTATACCAAAACGTCTGTTTGGGGCATGAGTAGCGACTTGACTCTCTCCTGCTTTATTGTGCTATACGACATTCTTTGTCGTGACTCTTCTCGTGTATTGCAAAATGTTTCAGTATATAATGAATAATGATAGCTTTGTGTTTCGCTTCTCCCAACAATTGTCATTAGGTATAATAAAATACAGGGTTATTCCCAGAGGAGTTCTTCTTTCATCAAAACATAAAAAGGGTTTGAGTTGTATTTTGTAGTACTACACACGTAACAGCCGAAACTCACAGCCTTCGGTTTTGTTTATTCTAAAATAAAAAGAAAAGCAGTGGTGTTGGTAGTGCGAAAAACGTAGGTATGTACAAAATATACAAAACGTGGTTACTTCTGTTTTTCCGGTCAAACAAAAACGTTTTTTGGGCGCCTTATGCGTCATATGTTTACAAGTTTTGCATATGTGCATGCTCAAGGTCTACCGTTCATCCCAGAAAAGTTTTTATTTTTAAACCTTTCAAAATGCCTAAGAAAATTACCCCTGAGTGTGAAGCGGTCATTCTGGAGCTTTCCAACACTGGAATGCCCCAGAAGGACATTATATCGCGTCTCCAACATCGAGGAGTTAGTGTCACTGAACGAACAATTTATAACATAACTCACGGAAAAGGAAAAAAACGTGAAGCAAAAGAAGCTGGATTGACCACTCCCCCAAAAGTGCAACCTCGAAAAAAACGCACAAAGGACCTAATTAAGAAAGTGGACCACCTGACATCAAAGGAGAACCCACCCAGCCTCAACGAGATGGCAAAAAGTTTCCAAGTGTCTAAGAGAACCATCCATAAGGTTATCCATGAAGATCTTCAGAAAAAAACATGGAAAAAACGAACAGTACACGTGCTGAATGACAGCCATCGTCAAAACCGGAAGTCAAATTGTCGTCGCCTCTACGAACAGCACCTTGCGGGGGGAAAATCGGAATTTGTTGTCACGATGGACGAGGCACTTTTCTTTGTCCAGGACTGTAACGGAAAAAGAAAGATTTGCTACAGCAAAGACCGAAAAGAGGTGGAAGAGTTTGTGAAGCAGAAGCATGAGAAGTTTGGTGAACGCTTCATGGTGGTTGGTGCGATGACCGGCCGCGGGACACTCCCATTAATTCGAGTTCCAGCCAAAGTGAAAATTAACGCCAAGTATTATGTTGACTGTGTGTTAAAACCACTTTTGGAATCACACGTTCCGTTATTGTATAGAGAAGACGTGTCAAAGGTGTTTGTGCATCATGACGCTGCAACCTCCCACACGGCTAAGTTTACCGCTGACTACGCAGCTGATTTGAAGACAAGAACGGGCATTTCCATCATTCCCAAGAAAGAAATTCCTGTAAAATCTCCAGATTGCAGCCCCATGGATTTCTTTGGCTTTGGATACTTGAAACAACGACTTTTTAAACGGAAGGCGAAAACCTTGAGTGGTGTTTGGAAAGCTTTGCAAGATGAATGGACAAAAATTACCCCTGAAACTTGTGCGAAAGTAATGGAATCGTGGAAATTTCGGTGTCGTCTTGTAGCTTAGAAACAGGGCTTTCATATAGAACAAACTAATGCAATTCACAAACGAAAATTATGAATAAAAAATGTACGTTTCGAATCGGAAAAATAGAAGTAACCACGTTTTGTAAAAACTGTGTAGTTCTTAAAATTTGCAAGCAACTCTCCCTGCCAATGCTACTTACTGAAAGCGCACAAGGAGCTATCCTTTCCTTCTGTCCATCCTGTCCATTTTGAAGCTTTAAAACCCCTTTTCAACAACCATTACCTTGTTTCTTGGTTTGTTACCCGTTCTTACTTTTTGGGGTATTCAAGTCAGTCCAACGTGAGCTGAGCTATATCCAATCCCCTCAAAAGCTTTTGTATTTCAGTTTTTTATTCGGTAATACTGTAAACATTTCTGTGGGATATTATCATGTAAATATACATAGCACAGCCGATTGCCACACACAGTCGCCTAACTAAATACAATAAAAATAGAAGCATAAGAGAAAGTTGTTGTGGAAAGTGGAAATTAAAGAAGGGCATGGAGCGTGGGGGAAGGCAACATGTCTTTGCAAATTGTTTGCTAAGGTTACATCTCTTGGTGACGTGTACTCTACTACATATAGTATAAAGAATTCCATAAAAACTCTACTTACAATTTTAATTAGTTTATATTCGTATTTCCAGTTGTTGGTCACATATTATGCCAACATCACTTCCACAGTGGAATCCACAGTCATCGAAGACCGCATCTGTTGCATAGCAAAATGAAATATGAATCTTTTGAAGAAACACATTTACTGAAATCCTGGCAAGATGCACTTCATACCAATGAAATGGTGCCTTGATAAAGTTTAGGCTGTTAACGTGCATTGGTTTTCTGCACAAAATAAGGCACTTAATACTGGAAAGGAAAGAAAGGATGCGCGTTATTCACATAATTAAAACTAATTTTCTAAAACTCCTTATAACCCCACTAATAACTCCATAAACCCACCTGAAAATCCTTAACCCCACGCCAACTATGGCTTTGCCTTTACAACGTAGGGCTTTATCTACTTCCCTAGTGGAACAAGCACAATCTCTGTAGTTTCACATGCGAAACTATACGGAACTATAGTCCTAGACTAGGACACTTAGTCCTACTTGCATCATGCCGGTTACTAGGGTCAACACTGATGGGGTTGACAGCTCGAGCAAAATCGTGATGAACACTTTAATTAGGGCTATCAGGTAATTAAAATTACCCATTAAATATGCTCATGTTACTAAACCAACTTAATTATTTAGAGACAAGCCAGTTGATAACCGAGCTGATAAAATCCCAACTGCTACTAGCCCAAGCCAACGAAATACCCTGAAATTAAAAATACTCAAAATTCATTCGCTTTTCCCTCAATTGCTCAAGTTACCATTAAGTTTTTAAATGCTCTGCATGCACAACAAAATCTCCATACAAACTTACAAGAGATTCTTTTTCAAAATTTACAAAGCATGCTAAAAAATCTGGTATAAATTTAGATGCTTTTGCTTAAGTTGCCATGATAACCGTTGACCGTGCTAACGTTTTATCCAAGTTTTTGAGATTTTTAATATTCCAGTAATAATGTTGTTATGGAAATAAAGTGTGCAAAAAATATGCAAAACCGTAAATGCTCGGTGTACATGATTTAAATGCACAAAAATAAAATCACACAAAACACCAGTTAATTTTAATTAATTAGCCAATTAGAAAAAAGAAGTAAACCAATTTTATTTTTTCTTCACAAAACCCAATTTTTTGCAAAACAAAATCTAAATTTTCATTAGTCACTAGTTTTAACCCTCCGATCATTAGGTGGCATCCAATTCTTCCGATGCTTAATAACAAGCTGCTTCTTCCAATTCACCTTCCCATCCCCCTGAATCAACATGCTCTCTGGACTACCACCCCCACCTCCAGTAATGTTTATCTTGTCTACAATCAACATTTTCTTAGAATTTAACCCCCTTAAAAAACTACATCTACCGCTGCCACAAACTCTGGCGTACACAAAAGCCAAACTCCACTCAATGAAACCAGATCTTAATGAATCCGTGCGGAAGCCTTCCGCCGGAAGGTCCTGCAAAGAATGGTGAATTTCTTGAGTAGAAGTTTGAAAATGAAGCAATCCCAGTACATGTGGACCTAATGATAATGAATGAAAATAATGATATGAGATTATTCAATGAAATCTAAATTGCATAATAGGCTTTCAGAAAGTGAACTCGGGGGAAATAAAAAACCCGCCATTCTTCCCGCTGACAGGGTTTTTCTTTCTATTTCAAGAACTCAGTTAAAAGATTTAAACATTCGCTCTTTTTACAAAAACACGCTAACGTGAACACGGTTAAAACATTAAAGACTATTTAGGAAATGGCCCAAACTTACACTCAAATTCATAAAATGTAGCGTCCGGAAAATGAATGTATGCGCGATATCAAAATACCATGCCTCCCGCCCACTCCGTCAACGAGCCCACAGCTTGCGTAAGTCTTAACCTTAAACGGTTAGCAGCAATCAAGGGACTTTTGAGAAGATTTAGAGTCAGGAGTGATGGGTTGATTAATGAGTTTATGTTTAGCTTGTTAAATAGAGTGAGATTTTGGAGGATTCAATATAATTTGAAAACTCAAGCAGGAGTATCGAATAAAATCGGAATTCTATTTTAAACACAGGAGGTTTACAGTAACAGTGAGAATAATTTAAAACTTTAAAATGCCTGGATTTAAAACGCTAGTTCCAGCTTGGTAGTGTTCTGAACTCTGAATCCTGTGGGTGTTTTATTAAGGGAGCGGAAAAGGTTTCGCATTTCGAGCGGCGGGTCAGCGACATTCGAGACGAAGCCAATCGAAAGCCCTTGATCTGGAGAGTCGAATGACCCCACTCTCGGGTGGCGCAGATGAAGGGTTAACCCCCAGAAGTACATTTTTGCACGCATACAACTTACTCTTCCTATCTTAGGTTCTCTTGATCCTAACTTCGTTAACTCTGAGTTCACCGACAGTAGCATCCTGTAGAAGCTTTCTGTAGTTACTTGTCAACTAGCGCAATGTCCTTATAGGCTCTTATCTTTCACTTCGCTTATCTTCTCGTTAATCCTACGCTCCAGATCCCCACGCAAAACACTTCCAAAAGTGGGTTTATGTGGGCTTCACTCTTTCGTGGAACCAAGCGAAACTAAATAATAATATGCTTGCATAATTTAGCTTTTAGCTTTGAAGGCATTTTGTTGGAGTTTTGAAGGATGCTCTGTAAATAAATCATTTTGCATTATTTGCAGTAAGTATGATTTAATCAATACGCAACTTTCTCCGGTTTTTCGTCAATCATTTTCTTACCCTTCTCCGCTTGTGACTTTATTTTTTTATTCTATCAAAAAACCATCTAATAATATAATATATCACCATTATCTTATCTTTAACATTTGAAAACAAAGTTCCAAAACACATATTGTCAATAAAATAAAATAAATTCTTTGTATTAATCACCCTCGTGATTAAAAGAGCAGTTTCTACAAATTGAGCTTAATATACATACATGCATGGTACACATTTCGACTCTGCATTGCACATTAATATCTCTGTTTCGATTATTGCTAATTAAGTATACTCATAGAAACCAGCCAAACCATTTCTCCGCCTACTCTCTCCCCTTTTCTTCTTTCCATTCAAAGTCAACGCCAAAAGTCTACATCCTTCATTTAACCTACTGCTTATTATACTGAGTATTCAATACATTCACTGTATTTTATATTTTTACCGTGCTACATGCAATTAAAATTTTGCTCAGAGCATCCAGCATAATATATATTTCATTACATTACTTGATTATATCCATGCCAATAAATGGAGCTCAAATTTTTACTTTCGTTTGTTGTAGGAGACCAACCTAATATTGTACTCGTCACTAAGCTTTAAAATTTATTATTATCTTGTACACTAAAAAATTGTATATTATGTTTTCTTATAGAGAATTCATACACACAAAGAGCATTCAAGTGTCATGCCGACTGTCAAGTTTTGTATAATATAGCTCTATATAAACGCATGCAGCTTTTTTATGAAACTTCCTCCTCATTCGTTCTTGAGCACGAGCTTCCTGTGTCTGACACATCATGGTAACATGAGCATCATCATCGTCGTCATCAGTGTAGTTTCAACCGAAATTGTAGTCGTGAAAGGAAAGATACGAGAGAAGATTGACATTTCGTATAAGCACCTGTGTTGGCTTACCATGAGTTCTGCAGGGCACTGACAGCAGAGATGCTTTTCTCCCTGGCAAAAGCTTTTGGATCTGATAAATAATGATGTGGCTGTGGTTCTATTCTCTGCTATATGGGTAAACTCTAAAGGCTGAAAATTGTGCAATTTTATACCAACTTTTTTCAAAAAGTGCACTAGTGCCGACAAGCACTGTACTTGTAGCAATATTGTGTTTTGGTTTCGGCACAGACCCAACTTCATTCAAAGTCTGGTTTTATCACTGTCATGATGCACAAATGAATACTGATGCAATGAATTGTGTTCTGATATTTTTTATTTTTGCTTGCATTCATCGGAATTCTTCTAAGGTTGCGGTTGGTATAAAAATGCCACAAGCCTTTGGTCTGAATGTCTGTAACACTCAAGTCAAACTCCGAAACTGTGTCCGAAATCGGACAAATCATAACAATTTTCACAAAATATCAAACTCGTGAATGTACTTTTTAGCAACCCTAAATAAACTATCAGTCTCTTTCACGGTATAAATTAATTTTCTTACGGTCACCTATAAGAAAGCATGCAGCAAGAAAGCAAGCAATAATTCCATTATGAATCATAGTGACAGCTCATTCTAGATCTCCTAGCAATTTTCCAGGTATATTCATCGCTTCCACAAATCCTGCAACTTTTGTGGTGCAGGTAAAGCTGCAATACAACAGAATGAAATCTATGCCAAGAACTGTTGCTACTAGGAAAAGGCAATTATAATTAATTGTGTGTCCAACTCCATTTGAAATTGTACTCCATAATCATATCCTATCTAGCAGAGTTCCTTCTTTACTGACAATCAAGCATGGAAAAGCGCCAGCGTGCAATAAAAAATTTTCCAATTTCGTTCCTGTGTGCTTTTCCTATGAGCCATATACCATTTTAATGTTTATTTACCAGATCATAATAATAATATGCACCGCACTTTCATGTTCCAAGTTCCTACTAAAAATCGATAAAATTGATATGCTCCATTTACCACAATCGCATAAGGGATAACGAATTTAAATGGCAGTTTTTTAAACCCCAAAAAAGAGAGAGACACACATGACACATGAGTCACATGAGTAATATTTTGCTTCTCATGGTGGCATTTTCCGCATCTAACATAATGCGTGATAATATTATGGTGCTTACAAGACCGAAAATAAGTTAAGTGTTTCATGCATTATTTAATTTTAACTGCAAATTTTTATGCGAATCGATAAAAAATATAGTCTTCGACCAATCCTATAAAGTAGCATTTTCTATTTGCTAGTTGACAACGTTACGTTAACACATTGTTGTTGTCACACAATGTTATTATGCAAACTATGCTCGTTTTGCAGCAATGGTAATTGGTAATATGTACGCTATAAATATGTCTATAAACTCATCGGTGTATATCAAGTTAAAGATTTACTGTGTTGCTATATACACCCAATGTTTCTATACCATATTATCGGACCAGAAGAGAGAGAAGAGTATGTGTTTGCAATTTAATCCATTATGTTACGTCTATCACAACGTAGTGCAATGCAATGCTAACATCGGAGAAAGTTATTGGTGTGCTATGGGCAATACGCAATATTGCTTTAACATTTTGGTTTTACACCTACGAAAAAGGATATTATATGGTTCTTTACTTTACCTGTGTATATATTCTGTGTACATTTCATTATAGGAAATAATGTGTAACCTACATACTTGATAGTCATAAATAACCTTTTCCTGAGTTTGGTCAGTGAAGAAATAATGAAGCAAAGGCAAACTAGCATGTGCACCCGTTTTTTTCTGTTTTGATTCAACTTCCTCTCGAAAGAAAGTAAAGAGAGCGAACGTTTTTTGTTGCTTTAGATCTGTTCGATTTTTACAACAAAGTCATGCGATAATCTTATTATGGTTGTGTATTAAATGTATGAATTATTGTGTGCTGCTGAGTTGTTCGCATAGTAAAATGTGTTTGTACATTCAATTAATACGTATGCTATATTACTTTCTTATGAATAATTTCATTGTAGGTTATGATATACACACTGTAAATATTTGGAAAGAATGTTCCAACCGTGTATGTTATATATATATATGCCTTGTGGAGATCAGTTTGGCTACTGGTGTATAAATCTGCACACATTAAAAAATAATCCTAGATTTTGGATATATTAAGGCTGAATATAATAACAGGGTAGTAATATAAATACCTAATCATGTGATATTGTAATAATAATGCAATAAAAATCTTGCTGGTTTTGGGTGGGAGGTTGGCTTTTAGTCTTTTGGCTTGGGTGCTTTTTTGCTCAGTGTTTTTCCTGGCTTTTTGCTATAAGGGGAAACAATATCTTGTGTCTATGGGTTTACTGACATTCGAGTGGCAAAGGAATGCTTCTAAATAATACTGTTGAAACAATTTGTACACGGTTATAGTTTGGCAGTTAGTCATTCCTTGTGTATATGTTGCTTTTCTAGAGTAGAATCCTATTTAAGCTTTAGACGTTGTTGTTTCCGTAGTGTTTCCAATTACATACACACACGAGCATATTATGTACGAGGAATTCGCCTTCACTGAATCTCTCCAATTCCCTTTTGATTTTGCCAACTGAAACATATTCTTTCTCTCTGTCTCTCGACTCTCGACAAGTCCATGTTAGCCAAAATTAGTGATGCTAACAAGTAATGTACGGATAAAGCAATGTGACATGAGCTGGTGATTCCGTTTTATTTGGAAAAAATGATGCGCTATATAAGTTAGCAAAAACGAGAAGGAAATGAATGTATGGCTAGCAAACTAAATTATACACAGTTGTGCCATTCGCATCATCATGACATGATTTTTTATGTTTCCGTTTCTAGTAATAATCATAATGCAGAATGTTATGCCCCCGGTGCAGATGAAACAGAGTGTAGGAAAAGCACTTGTTCAAACGTTTGGACTTGGAACGAAAAGAGATAAAATTGTCATGTTTACCGAATTGTTATATACCCTGAGGACTAATCTGAAAGTTAAATGTTATTTTATGCTAAAAGATGAAAATGGATTGATGCAATGTGGCTTGTAGCAATTTATAAGCTTGTATATGAATCCACGTGTGAATATGAACTTGTTTTGACGTTCTTGATGCAATTAATTAAAAACTCTCGGAGTTTCCAA
The DNA here is from genome assembly GCA_029691765.1 of Entomobrya proxima. Taxonomy (NCBI): domain Eukaryota; kingdom Metazoa; phylum Arthropoda; class Collembola; order Entomobryomorpha; family Entomobryidae; genus Entomobrya; species Entomobrya proxima. Next base: position 12,224,394 of record CM056173.1, read on the forward strand.
TTACACACGATATAATGATGAACTCTGGCTGAAGTTTTGGATTTCAGTGAACAGTGAACACGCTGCTTGCTAGCTTGTCATATTGTTGGCTCTAAAGATTTAAAAAATTGTTTGATTTTGTTTGTTTTCGTTGAGAATCGAAACTTAAAAAGAAAGAGAAACAAGTTGTCTAAATAGAGGAGTAAAGTTCTATATTTTACGTGAGATGATCAGGTAGAATACATATTATTATTATAGTAATAATAAGAAGGTACCCTCTTCCTAAAACTTGGAATAGTAGTCCGCACTAGTTTTTTATGGTAATTTTTGTAATAGTAACATTTGTCCTAAATTCAAGTAAGCTAGTATGTAATAGTAAATTAAGTAACTGTTGAGTAGAACTTTTGTGAATATTTTTTTCTTTTCATTTTTCATTAAACTTTTCAGTAAACCAGGTCTACTACGTATTTTTTGTTTTTAAAATACAACATCATCTATTTTAATATGGTTGGTTGACATGAACAACTTAAAAGAAAAACCCGGGTAGTAAAATTCCGTTGTTTTCATAATCATCATCATCAAAAAAACTAAAAAAGTAGGTTTCTTCTTTTTAGTTACGTGAAATATCATCATCATTCATTGTATAATTATTTTGTCTTGTATACTATAGATAATCATAATAATCCTACACAGTATACTTTTTATAAAATGACCCTAACACAGTTTAGCGAGCCTATGTACGGACCTCTCACTTATGCGATATTCTAGTATGTTGTAGGGTTTGGTAAATGGAGTCGATTGATACCTCACTCGACCCCTCCAACTTGAAGTATTTGGAAGTTATACCCGGGTAAAGTTGACCTCCCGGGTATTTCGAAATTAAATTAGGGTTTCAAAATAGAGGTTTTTTAACTAATTTAAAAACTAAACTAATAATTTCCATAAAAATGTCCAATTTCTAGAAAAAGAATTTTTGTAAAAAGTCAAAAGGCTTGCGAGTTATTGCGATTTTTTGCAAAAAAATAACCGATTTTCGAATTCAAACCATTTGAAATCGGTGCACTTTCGGGTCGATTTGAAAGCGTTTATTAGTACTTCATAATGTCCTAATTAATATAGTTTTGGAAAATTTGAAATTTTTTTATATACTCAGGAGATATTGCGGTTTCAAAATGTTACCCAGTTTGATGACGTCATCGGTCACCAGGGCTTGGTAGCCTATGTAGAAAACATCAATTTTTCATTAAAAATCAAACATAACTAGATGAATAAACCAAATTAAAGTATTTCCAAGCAAGTTCAACAGTATAGAAGCGTTTAGTTTTTTAATTGAGTCAGTTATTTGCAATTTCAAATGAAAAATTGATGTTTTCTACATAGGCTACCAAGCCCTGGTGACCGATGACGTCATCAAACTGGGTAACATTTTGAAACCGCAATATCTCCTGAGTATATAAAAAAATTTCAAATTTTCCAAAACTATATTAATTAGGACATTATGAAGTACTAATAAACGCTTTCAAATCGACCCGAAAGTGCACCGATTTCAAATGGTTTGAATTCGAAAATCGGTTATTTTTTTGCAAAAAATCGCAATAACTCGCAAGCCTTTTGACTTTTTACAAAAATTCTTTTTCTAGAAATTGGACATTTTTATGGAAATTATTAGTTTAGTTTTTAAATTAGTTAAAAAACCTGTATTTTGAAACCCTAATTTAATTTCGAAATACCCGGGAGGTCAACTTTACCCGGGTATAACTTCCAAATACTTCAAGTTGGAGGGGTCGAGTGAGGTATCAATCGACTCCATTTACCAAACCCTACAACATACTAGAATATCGCATAAGTGAGAGGTCCGTACAAAGGCTCGCTAAATTGTGCCTAACAACCGAGCATATCATCATGAAAAATAAGTAACTTTCTTGTTGCTTTTTCATATCTTCTTGTTTCTTTTTTTAAAAAAATGTTCATGGAACACACGCAAAATACATGAATAATAATAACAATAACGACAACAGTGTAAAGTAATTAATAAAAAGTAGTTAAGTTGTATAATATGTATAATAATAAGATTTTCTCTTTTTTAACCATTCTTCTCAATCATTTAAAAAAACAATCATTTCTTTTCATTTCAACATTATTACTTATTATGTCACAGAGCACAAACAAACACAAAAATCAAAAAAAAAATTATTAACATCAAAACAAAAAAAGATCCCGTGTAAATTTTTTTCTTCACTACAACATAATATTGTATATTATTATAATGTAGAACCAATTTTCTTTTAGTTTTTTGTCTGTTATCATCATCATCATCATTATATCTCGTATCTTTCTCTATTTAAACATAATAACAACAACAATAATAATAATAAACAATAGAAATCATAATAAAACAATTAAACAACAATCAACCAGTACTATTTGTAAGTGTAATCGTATAAAAATTGCTTCTCTTTTTTGTTTGAACATCAACCGAACCATTTGAAAAAAAATCTTCTAGTAGATATTACCATTATTATAATTATTTATATAGTAGTGTAGTTGTCGTCGACACATTATCATCATCTCATACACATCATCTCTCATACACACACGGTACACCTACAAATATTTATAACAACCATGATCAATGTGACTCAGAATAAAATACCATACACACATGTAAAAATTTCTTGAACATCATACAGTAATAATAATAATCATAATGATAATAATAATAAACAGTAGAATATAGCGTAATAGCAATAATAATAATAAGGTTGAAGTTCAATTCTAGAAATAATTAATAATAATAATAAAAACTAATTAATAATAGTAAGTAACGTCCTTGTCACAATAAATTCATTCCAAAAAACAGCATCTTAAATTGTTTGTTTGTTTTAAAATCGTTATCTTCATCATGTGTTTTGTCAAACTTTGTTCCTCTCTTTCAAACATCAACATCATCATTTTTTTTATCTGCATACAAAGTAATTATCATAGTACATATTATAGTTATTATTATTATATTTATAGTACAATGGAATCCGTAGTATAATAATTATAATAATAATAATATTTAGTAGTAGATTTTAAGAGATGTGTGATGTAGTATTTTGTTTTTTATGTAATATTATTAGTTTTTTTTTCTTTCGTACGTGTGTAGAGTAGTAGTAGTATTTTATGATTTTCATCAGTTATTTTGTATATTTGTTTTGGATTTTTTTCATCATTTTTTTTACTTTCTTCTTTCTCTTCTCCCTCTTTTCTTGTTCAAGTATAGTTTAGGATGGAAAACAATACGACAGTGATCGCATATTTTTATATATGTAATGTAGTTTAATTAATTACAGTAATAGTAATAATAATATGTTTATACACATACAATTATAAGTTTTTTATCATGAGCTTTCTAAAAAGTAGTCTAGATTCAATACGTATTAGGATCCTAGATTTGAAGGGCCTTATAAAAACACAGTTCTCTAAAAGATGCTTTCTTATGCATCATCATCCTCTTCCTCACCATCCCCTGGTTCGCCGTCCTCACCGTCGTCTTCCTCGTCTTCTTCTGCAAAAGGGAAGGGAATCAAACAGAAAATCAGTGAAAATTGTCCTTTCTACTAGTGTCGTGTGTATATATAGCAGCATTTTTATGTAATACTATATAGGTCTGAGCACGTCGCATTCCCTCTCTGTCTCTTTATCCTTTTTTCCTATTTCTCTCTCCACTTTCTACTTTCATTAGCTACAAGCCTAATAGTTATACTGATAAGGAGTAGACACATATTAATCTATATAAACGTATAAAAAAGTTTGGTGGTAAGACAGGAAATGTCGTTAGCTTAATATAGCATTTACGCAACATTGTGTCATTGTCAAACTCTTGGTAATATAGAATACGCAACAGCATAATGATATGAATCAATATAGCGGATACTGTACTATAAATTATAAATATTATAGACTACTTGACTTACACTACTTTGCTACTTCTCTAGAAGAGAGACTAAGAGTCTACAAGTATGCTTGTAACGTACTTATGTAGCCGTGTTCAATAAAAAATAATTACTTTTATTTTCAAATAACCCTACCACCACGTCGTAGTAAGCCTGCCACAGTTTCTTAGTTTCTTTGCGTTGAATAACAGTATTGCTTTTTATAGGCACATAGTTTGTCTTGCATAATCCGCATTCCTTAGAGAACTACCCTATACTCTACAAACTATGCTACTAATACTATTCATATAGCCTCTGGACGACGACGACGTGACTAACCCAATTGAGCATGCTACTATTTTTTCTGTTAATGGAAACAATAATCATCGCACAGGTAAAATGCGACTTGGGATATATTGATTTGCTTACCTTCATCTCCCGGAACTTCTTCCTCTTCCTCCTCCTCTTCACCTTCTACTTCTTCTTCTTCGTCTTCAACGTCATCTTCGCCGTTTTCTTCCCTCTTGGCCTTCTTTACGTCGGCGTCCTTATCCTAAAGTACGCAGAAAAAAAGAGAACAAAAAAACAACAAAAATTAGAAAACTTTACTTTAGAATCCGAAAGAAAAGACGCAAAAAGGGAATTGAGTTCACATTGCCCCGAATTCCTCATAGCCCCATATTATACAAGAAGGAAGTCACCCGGTGTCAGTTATCATCATCATCCACATCCTCCTCATCTTTTTCCCCATCACATTTTACTTGTTGGTATTACACACGAATTCTGAGATTCGCTTTTGTGCGACGTAACCGGAGAGTGATATTGGTTTGGAAATGGGAAGAACGCAAAAGGAATGGAATCTTTCATAGTTTCATACTTCATACATTTCATTTTCCCATCTATCATCTACCGTGCTAGTGCTGCTGTGTGTACTAGGAAAGCTGGCTATAATATGCTTACGTAGCTCTGAAACCCTGCACTTCGGTGTTTTCGGGCCCTAGAGCCTACACAGCCTACGCAATTTCTTATTCTCTTCTTTAGCCAAACGAATCATATATCTCATATAAAACACAAGCTTCAAGCCAAGGCAAGTGTTTAACTCGGGTTTCCTTTAACATGAGAGAACATATACACATCGACAGTGAGAAGGCTTGTTTGGCAAACGTAAAGCATTATTAGTTCTACCAACCAACATTTCTCATATAACACACAGCTCAAATATAGAGGGAAACAGAATAGAGCAAAGGACCGAGAGGAGAAGAGAGGCATTTTGGGAAAAAAGCTTTCTTTTTGGGCAATTTCGGATTACCTCAGCCAGTCGTTGACACTCGATCGGGGAGGAGAGGAGTACACACGTAAATGCAAGTAAAGCCATGAAAAAGACACGACTCCCTATATGATGCTCTCTCTGACTATACCATATTCTACAGCGACTAGAAGCATGATGATGATCATCATCATCATGATCATGGCGGAGATGACGCATACCAATACCAATAGCCTCACTCTTGGCATGACGAAGACGAACAAAGAGCAAAAATGCATGAAAGACGCCTGCTGCTGCTGCTTCTGAAAACAACAGCGCTTTAGCTCTCTGGCTTCACTTTTTTTTGCCTTTCTGTGTCTGTTGTGTGAGTTATGCGTTTTTGACGACTAGTCTGTAGAACGCCTAGTCTCTTGTTCACATCGCGTCATGTTTTGGCAACATAATAACCTTCATTATTATTAAAGAAAGCACATTAATTATGAGCCATACAAAAACATCGACATTATTGAAATGCTGTATTTCTATAACCAGAAAGCGTTTTTCTCTTTCCATGCCGGGGTCAATTGGTATTAGTATTGAGGTATAAAGCTTTCCTTTCTTTTTCTCAGCAGCTCTCTCGCATGTCATCGAAAGCACGGAGGATGCTGAGACGAAATGGAATGGAAGCGTGGCTTGAAAGCTTGTTCAAGATTTGCCGCCAACGAGAGCTGCTATGATGCTGCTTTACTCGTCGGAACGGACGAGCCGGCATGGCAGGCGCTTTTTAGCTTTATAATGGCAGAAATACAGAATTACGAAGGAGCATCATCAGAAGATACTCTGGGAGAAGATGGGAACGCTATATTATAACAACGTGAGGAAAGAGAGGGTCGTGGAGAGCAGTAATATTCAAAGAGAAAAAAAGAGAGACGTACCCGTGCAGTGCACCGTACAGGGAAATAAAAGCATACAACAGAATTACGAAGGCTGACATGAAAAAAGGCAGAGAGAATCGATGCATTTCTCACCCTTGTCCCTCTTCTCTGGTTATTCTCTGTGTCTGTGTATTATGTATTCTCTCTGGCCGTATATAGAATTTTCCCCAAAAAATGTAACAGCAGAAGAGAGCATACCTACTGTGGTGGTAAAATAGTAAATGCTAATGCCGCTGCTACCACCACCGCTACCAACCAAGTCTACTTAGTGAACAAAAATATATAAATGCTATGAAAATGTGAGCAGAGTGCTGAGCTGAGAGCAAAATTGTGGTAAAATCTCTATGGAAAATACCTTGTTGGTTGAATTGAATTGAATGCGGAGAGAACCGCAATATATATATACTGGGCTAGCACGGAGCAAAAAGAAGTCACAAGAGATGAGCATTTTTTTATATTTGTATTTTTAAAAAATGTACTGCACAGAAAACGGCCGAGAGAGGAGCATCAAAGCCAGCCTGCTATTTGTAATAATGATAAACTGTAATAAAAAATATTTTTCTATCATCTATTCAGCTTGTCTCAACCTAAAAGCATGAAATGCATGAAACAACCTAAAAATGCATACGACTTACGACAAGGCATAAAATGCTCAAAATATGAAATTCTAACTGTAGCATCACAGCAAAACTAGAAAATCCCATAAAAATACGTAACAAAATGACATGAACCTAAAGATATGTGTGCATTGTGCTTGAGAATTATAAAGAAAAAATTAAAATGCTATAAAACGCGATATTATTATGATCAATTCTGTATTTTCCGATGAGTAATTTATGAAAGGATGATGATAATAATAATGAGCATAAAGCGGCGGCGGTATCAGCATCATCAGCAGCCAGACAGTACGTAAACTAGTGACAGCATTTAGGTAGTACTGCCATGCATGCCAATGCCAATCCAATTGTGTGGTGTGCTACTAACTACTTGTTTGAATAGTAAAGTTGCTAAAGAGATACATATTATTACTTTTCCGAAAATCTCTGTAAAGAAGAACAATGTTGAAATGTAGTTTACTACTAGATGTATCATGCATGGATGAAATGCAAAAGAGATGAAACTTCTATCAAGTGTGTAGAGTCTTCTCTCGGGAAGAAAAACAACAAGCTTTGATGATGATGAAGAAATGCTCAAATAATGCTAACATTAAGAGAGAGAGAAAAAGAAACAAGTCGAAACTCTGTTTCTCTATTTAATGCTACCACAGCGGTGTGGAGAGTTTTGATGCAATTGGAGAATTTCGTTAAAGTTGAAGTGAAGAGGCAAAATGAGAAAAAGGAGCGAGCGAAGAAAAGGAAAAATGGATTTTTATCATGAACAACCGGCACAAAAACTCCGGCAAAGCTGGTAGTACATGAGAGTGCTGATCATGGTGCTTCTCTCGGCGTCCGCGACTTGGCATTTTCTATGTACACAGAGAGATTTCTCATGAAAGTTGGTTTGGTAGGTACGCGGCCAGAGAGAAATAACATGAGCGAGAATGGCCATAAATGACGGACATGGGATTAGGGGAGAAAAAAATATTACCTAGTGCACAGTGCAGAGCATAAGAAAAGTTGAATGACAAAGCATTATCATAATCATCCCTACTTGCTGTTTACTGGCGTGCTTACTTTCAAAGGCAAAAAAATGAACAGAAAATTACTACTACAGGGAATTATTTTGGCAAAAAAAGAAACAACACTAAAAACTTTTTGAAATAAAAAATGAAAAACAAGCTTGGCTTTTTGGTGGGATGCATATTTTGGAAGAAAAACCGTCTCTATGGCCATTCCGCTTGGTAAGGGGAAAAAGTAGCTTGCGGCGACTAACGCCGGCCGGCATGTCTCAGTGTGCACCAAGTTGCATGAAGGAACAATGTAAAACGCCAAGTTTTTGAAACACAAGAAACTACAGAGAAATGTGGACACTGAAAAACCTCACGGAGATGAGATGTTGATGTGTGGATGTAGATGATGAAGATGACAACTAGCGAGGGTTACTGATCAAATGTCAGTTAGACTTTTTGGGGACAAAAAAACATAAAGGTTTCATAAAAGTTTCTTAAAGAGAAAGCTTACCTCCGCGGGCCTCTTGACTCCCTTGACTTCAGCCTTGGCGTCGGCGTTGTTATCGTTTTCAGTGGCCTTGTCCACTGCAACTTCTTTGTCGTTACTGCTCATGGTGATGTGAATGGTGATTAAAAGGTGGTTGACGCGGTGAGAAAATTTGGTTGCGGCGACGGCGCGATCGGTCGGTTGCGCGTTGAACACTTAAAAAACTGTTTTGTTGTTGGGAGATTAAAACTTCACTTTACTTGCGTGATGAGATGCGTTTTTTCTATAAATAAAAAGAAAGAAATATGTCGTGCACTTTAGTACTTTTTACTTTTCATACTGTAACAAATACAACAAAAGAGAAAATATTTAGTGTGATGCGCGTTAGAATAATAGAATAACAACTTTTTGCTGGTGGTCAAGTAAGTAGTAACCGAAGGGATTGTTGTTGTCTGACTGACTGTTCAAGATAAGCTATTAGAATTATTTCAATTTCTTTTTACAGTGTTGAATGTGGTGTTGTTCTACAATTACTAGTGTGGTGTGTTGCGAGCATGTTATCTATATCTGTTTCCTCTCTGATTGTTGATAATAGGACACGATGATGATTATTAGAAATACATGGAGGGAGACAAAAGGAAAAAAAAGAGTAAATGTGTGAGTATTGTTGTAGATGTGTGCAGAAACGGTAGCAGCGGCCGCAAGATTGTAATAACAGCTTACAACAGCGCTTCCTTCCACGCTACACTTCTTAAAAACTAAACTTATCGTCCCTGAGAATACTTAATAGATTTTTTAAGGTAGTAAAAAAGGAAGACTTATAGCTATATACCAGGTAATAAAGGTACCTATCATATAATATGCATGTGTACTAAGTAGGTATACGAAAAGGTATTGAAAGTGTCTGTATTGTATAATGTGCTGCTTGCTTTGCTGCTTGTGCTCTGCTGCTACTACTACTCCTGCCAAAATGAAAACCAACGAAAGCTTTCCTTTCCCTCCTTTTTTCCCTTTTGCTTGACAAACTTAGCAGAGAAAAAAAAACGCTTGTCGTGTGCTCTCAATAAAAGCTTATCGCCTACAACAAACAAACGCGAAGTACTTTGTTCAGCATCCCAGAGAGCTTTCTGGCTTGGTTGCTGAAAAAAGCGCACTTGTTATTTTTCATGACAGCAAAAATTTTCCCTGAGAACGCCACTCACTTCAGAGCGCAAACTATAGTACTATGCCCGTATGTTTTCCAATGAATATTTTTCGGAACAATGACGCTTACACTTTGAAAACAACAAATAAAACGATCAACGGTGTTTCTTTTTTGAAACAAACAAAACAAACCGACCACAAATAAAACCAACTAACAAACAGAACTGTTGAAAAGTTGTGGCAGAGCGCGGTAGACAGCAAAAACGGAATCGGAGGAGAAAGGAGTTTTCAAAAGTTCTAGAAATCTCTGTCTGTCCTGTCTTCCTTTTCTTGTTGCCGAGAACTTGTCAATAATAATATAAAATGTAAGTGACCTTAATGGAAAGTTTGTTGGAAAAGATGTCTCGTTACGCAAATTAGGAAAAACTTTTTCAAAACTTTTCTCAAGTAGTTAGGAACGAGGTTGTTAAACGCGCAAAAATGTTGAGTACTTTTGTGTGGTGGCAATAAGGCGAAAAAAAAGATGATATAATGATATACTAGCTCTTAAACTGTGTGTGATGTGACGTTATGAAAAAAGGTAAAAGATAGTAGTGTACAGTAAATACTCTAGTCAAATGGCTAATGTAATATTATATTATACAAGGTAGAGAGAAGAGAAGTGTAGTAGTAAAAATAACGAACCGGAGAGCTTGGAGACGCTTTGCACAGGTCGACGGACAAATGAAGAATAATCCAGCAGCAGAGTTGATGGTGTCCACACGGTGGTATGGCAAGAGAAAAGAGCGAACTCTCTGAAATAGCAAAGGCAAAAGAGAGGAGAGAAGTGAAACAGAGGGGAAATATTATAAAAGACAGAACTCTGAGCATAGAGTAGAGTGAGTAGAGTAAAGTAAGTAGAGTAGTAGCTTTTTGGTTGTATTGTATTGTAAAAGAGAGCAAAGCCACACATTTGCAAGCCAAGTAAAAAGGAGAAGACGAGGGAGAAGGAAGCGTATATTTAACGAAAAAAGCCTCTTTTTCTAAAGGCTTTTCGTATAGAATATTAGTTTTGTATAAAAATGTATATGCCCGCATATAATACATTCCCAAGTAGTGTAGTAGTTTAAGCTTATATAAGGCAGTAGTAATGCTTTATAAACGATATAGAGAAATAGGTATGCATGTAATAGGTATAGGTAGATGGTGATGGCATTATATAAAAACTTTTAGGTACATGCATACCAACCGATAGAGATATGTGAGCTATAAAAGTGGAATAAAAATGTACTAAACCATGTATCTATATAATATGCCTCTAAAGTAAAGCTTATTCGCTAGGAAACTTTTTTTGGGTTTTAGAGTGCAACTGGCTTTATATAAGAATATGCTAGAGAGACATATAGAATTGTATTAGGTAAGGAGGCTGTCGGTAGATTTTTCTCTTTATAGCATTCTCTCGATATAATATGTACATACATTCGTATCAAACATTCTTAAGCTGTCATAGTGGGTTTTGATATGATGCTGTTATTTAGCTAGAGAGGTATATATTTCATTTTTATATTTGTCTACTGTGTGTGTATCTCTTTTTCATAAGAGCATATAATGTTGCTTTAGCTATGTCTACTATCTTTAACTTGTATGCTTAATATAAAAATGGTTTTTGGTTAGGAAAGCATTTTCAAGCCACTACTACTACTGCCACCATCCATCCACCACCGCCGTGATATTATGAATGTAACCAGGGACTAAAAAAGCGTAGCGTGCTGGGCAAAATGTGTGTGTAGTAAGTTTGTAGTAAAATAGTAAGTAGTTATTGTGTGTGTAGACTGTGTAGTAAACGGTGAGTAAACTGGTGAACGAAGAAAACGAATGAACGCGGCGGCGACGGCGGATGTCGGTCGCTGGTTGCTCCATCTTCATCACACGTACATTTCTTCTTTCATCCTTTTTATAAAGGCACACTGGCAGAGGCATACTAACTGCATACTTTTTTTGGCTTTTCTTTTCTCCCTGGTAATGTAAAATGTATTGGAAGGCGAAGAAGTACAAGCCATGCTCATCTTGATCATCATCACCGCCAGTGGTTATCGTAATAGGTATTCCTAGTGCTTAGATACTCAAATGTACTCTTATACACACGACAACTTAAACACAGCCACCAACAAGCATCTTCTTGACTCGGGCTTATTGCTTGCGTCCTTCTCTATAAAAACCTTACTTTTTCAAATGTAAGGAAAAAAGGTAGCGTCAGCAGCAGAAGCACATAACGCGTATAATATGTGGAGTAAAAATGATTGTGGCCTGTAGAGTGCCGAGGTGCGAGAGAGAAGCATTTTAATATAAATGTAAGGCAAATGCATATTATTCAGAGGTGGTGGCGGTGGCGTTGATCATAATGATATACTTTTTTATGTCGATATGTACTTGAGTATGTAATATACTGTCTTCTAGGTAGTGGGCAAGTAGGTACTCATATGCATAATAAGCACGGGTTATTATAATAATCATGTAATAGGCAACAATTCACTCTTTTTCTGCTCTATTCCCTGCTCCGGCGAAAACTAATGGAGTTTCATAAGAGCAACGTGAGCTCTCTCTGTTTTCCTGGTGTGATGTGCATGTACAGGACTAGTCCTGGCATCTATTACAAACTTTGGAATATAATATCATAAAATGCAATGTGCTTCTTCTTTGGCATATGTATCGGCATTCGGCAATCATCTTCTGTTCATCATTGAATCATCTTTTGGATACACCATTTTACCAGAGCGTCACTTACTCACTACTACACATTATTACTGCTCGACTTTGAAAAATAAAGTTTATCCTCTTGTTTGTTCCCTATTCTCCGAGAGCGTGTCATCATGCTGTTGTTGTACATCATTTTAGAGAAAAAGAGAAAATGATGGCATTGTGGTGGTGTTGGCAATGGAGTGGAGTACAACGCAAACAGTATTACGATCCGCGATATTATGCTGCTACTACCAACAAACAACGTGGTGGATGGATGATGGGATAACATGAAATGCTTATCGTTTTCGGCATAATAAATAAATACATTTTGTACATAATATCGGCACAGGCACAACAACATTCCTATATGGATTGGATGGAACTGAGAATGCACTATATACAAATGATGTAGATTCTTTTTTGGCTTGCACTACTGCACAAGCAAAAAGCTCTTTTTTTCTATCTCTGTCTGTTAAATGTTTCCCATGTATTAAAATGTGAACTTAAGCATTATAATTTCTCTTGTGCACAAAAGGGCCTTATATTGCGGCTATAAAGTGTATAATGCAAAAGGGAAGAAGTAAGCATGTATAAACAACAATAAGAAAAGCAGTGTTTGTAATATGCATAATAATAAGTTTGCATAGAGAGTCAGTAGTAAAGCCAGTGAGAGAGGAGAAAAAAAGAAAGCTTGATTTTCGGCTGCATGTAGTTGAGCAGGCGAGACGAGAATGTAGGCTAGTATTCTTTTTTCGCTGGCGCTGGATGGATGGATGGATTTTGGAGAGGACAATCTTATTACCTCAATGCTTAGACTGTTGGATACGGACGCAGGGAATAAATGGAATGAGCGCGAGAGTTGCAGCTTTACACACATAATTATTATGCTGCTGCTACATAACAATAATTGAAACATTCTCTAATATTTTGGCTTTTCCTTTCACAAATCAGCATTCAACGCTACATTTACATTAAGTTAGAATGATGATGTTGTTATTGTGTGAGGATTTCTTTGCGTCTTTTATGCTATCTGAAAAGCCATGCATTTTTGGGGCATTGTGAACACACGGTTTGGTACAACAGAGAACGAATGTGATGATCATGATGATGATGGCAAAAGCTTTTCCAATGTTTGCTCTGCTCACTTTGGAGTGATGATATGCTTAATGGTGTTTATGTATCATGGTATGATTTTTATTGGGGCAAAATGAAGGTGGCAAAAATGGCTAAGGAGATGGTGCTTTTCTTCAGTGTCGGCTATGGCGCTTTTGAGTTTACTGAATTTGTTGACCCTTTCACCCCATTACTCTTAATGGTCTCCAGTATCGTCTTGATCAATGACAAACCGCAAATGCTAGCACAGGTGTTTATTTTAAAGTGTTGCATTTAATTTTTTAACAAGTGCAATGATTCAATGATTGTTTGGAGTGCACTGGTAATAAAACTGCGTAGGACAAACAGCATGCATGCATTTTTGTGCATTTCCCCTTGCAACAGCAAACAATAATATGTCGACACAACGGAAAGGCAAATGACTGAGAGGAGGAGGGAGAGATGGAAAATAATGACATGTTTAAATATATACTTTGTTTATAAGGTTAAGGGAAAATGTGAATATATACAAGCTCATAACAAACTTGTAACAACGCCGGCAACGCATAAAATGCGTAGTGTGCTCTTGTTACAGTTCAAGACGCAGGCAGTTAAAGTTCCTTGCCCTGGACAAATGATTTTGTGTTTGTGGCTTGCGGATTTAGTGGCTGCACTTGTCATTTTACAAAAATAAGCTAACACTTTCCCATATAGCCCCATAACATACCTTTTAAGTGAAACATGTTAAAGGTGTAGCCGCGCATTGATTAAAAAGTAATTTTAAACAAAGAATCAATTATAATGAGGCATGAGACGGACAGACCGACTGATTAGAAAAGCATATATTTAAGCTCATATCATTCTTTATCACTGACGACGACGCTACGTACTCGAAAAGGTCATACTGCTATATCATCATCATCGTGATATAGCAGTTAAAATAATATTGTGTTTTACCTTTGCTGTGCTTTGTTTGATTCCTATCAAAAATGCTTTTCGTTTCAATCTACATTCTACACCACAAAATCTGGCTCGTTCTTCGTTCATTTGCTTTTCTCATGTCTACGGACGTAGAGCTTACATCATCGTCATTATCATCAGTATCAAGAGAGTCTCATATAAATCGTGTAAACGCAAGAAAGCCAAAAATGAGAATCAGACACATTATAATGCATTGCAATGTAGTTAATAGAAGAGTGTAATTTTTTTCTACATAAAAATAGCATTGAGAACATAAAATGTGAACAATGAGAAAAATAATATGCTGGAGGTGAGTGAGTGTGTGTGTTGTTTTGTTAGAATATCAGAGAGCGCCCGGTATCAGCAGCGCACACCACCACCGTCGGCAAGCATAGTTGTTGTTTGACTGATCGTGATCTCGGCAGATCTGACTGACATAGTCCATGATGAAGATGAGATGGCAATGGCTTGCGCTTGATGGAGTTGAGTGAAGCAACTAGCAGAAAAACAAGCAAAAAAGCAGTGTGGCAACGTAACCAAGTAACTTGAGTAAGGCGAAAACGGGTGACGCTTGCTTTAGCAACGCTATTCTCTCTGCTGCTCTGCTATATAGCTCTGCTGTCTTCTCTTTCCACTTATTTTGCTAAAAATCAGTTTAGTGGAGAAAAAATAAGGGAAGCATGTCGGATAAAAAATGGGATAATGTATATTATAGATGTAGTGCCAATGCCACTGGCATCTTTCTATCTCTCTCTATCTGCACATAATGTAATATACAGAAGCAGCAGCAGAAGTTGGTTGTTAGCTTTAATGTAATCATGAAGCAATAAGAAGAGCATTTTTATAATGATGAGTGGATATCCAGTCGGGGCTCAAGGAATAAAAAATGGGAAGTGATGGTGCTGTTTATGGGAAAACTGAACCGCTACTCAAAGTCCACGTTTCTTTGTCCAGCATTATAGAATGCTTTCACTGAAGCATCAGCGCTGTACATGGCTAGCAATTATGAAAAAATATAAAGCAAAGCGATCACAAGGCCACTGTCTATTCAAACATTCAAAATAATACCCTGGGAGACATACATTTTGCAATAAGCAAGCAACCGAACCACAAAGCTAAATATGTCTCCTGTAGAGGACATGTTCATCAAAGTAAATTACCCTGCTTTTTTCGTCAACTCAGTTCATTCCCTGCCCTGGAGCATAGACTGGACTGGACTTTTGCTGTAAAGGACATCACATCAACCGCCACCACCTCCACCGCTGAAAAGGAAACGAGGCTATTTACGCAAGTCAATGCGAAAAAAAGTGTACGTCCTTTCTAATATGCGCTGCTACATAATTCTTATAAAAATATAAAAAATAATAGCCATTTATATGATCATATACACACATCATCATAAGCCATACAGTCACGACGTTGGCCGCGGCCGTTGTTCCCGTTCACATCCTTTCACATTGTATTGTCTTATTACCGATGTTTGTGAGTGTTTATTCATGTAATGTACCTATGTGTGTGGTGGTGGTGGCGTGCAGGTAAATCCAGTAAAAGGGATATTAATATACTTACTGAAACTATTGCATCGCATCATGATGATGGCAAATGGCGATCTCTTGTTCACTTTACTTTGGTTTATTAAGCTTAGCAAAAGAATAAGAAAAAAGTATCATGCTTGACATCACATTTCACATGCACATTCACCTTTCCCTCTCTCTCCTCCAATATTTCCCATTTCTCACCGTCGTAGAAGTCATCATCATCAGCATCAACAACATAGTTTCATTAAATACGGGACACCGGTTACTTAAGTTACACATCCATCATCAGCATCAAAAGTACAAGAACAAAAGTCACAACAGCAGCAGCAACAACAACGCCATCATCATCACCAACGGGAAGGAACGGAGAAGAAGCTAGAAAATACGTTTTTCTCTACCTTTTTCTTCTTCCTGTAAAAATGATTGCTTCCTTCACCTTGTTCAAATATTCAAACAAATTAAACTTCAAAAGACAATTATTTTTGCAGAAAAATAGTTTTCCCCTTAAATGCGCGCTTCTTTTTTTCCTGCATGCATGCACATTAGAAGCCTAGCTCTTGGCGTGCTTTTTGGCTTGGCCTTTGTCTGAACATTTTTCATATATCAAGACAAGCCGAGTAAGTGGTATTAGGTACCTTCCCCGCAGCAGCATACAAACTTATGCAACGTCTTTCTCTGTCTGTTTGTCCGATTGTACTGCAGAGATCAACGGACGGATGCAAGAAGCGAAACAAAAGGAAAAAGACGCTACTCCCTGAAAATGTTGCATGCAAGCTTGAGTGCATAATAATATAAACCATTATGTGCTTCGTGCCAACCACCACTATTTTTTCCTTTAGCCAAAACTGAACATAAAACACCCTCTACAATAGCTTTGCATATAACACCCTCTAACTTGTCTTGTATTCATTTTAACAGGGTACCAGGAGCACTTCAACCCTTTCTTTGGAAGTTTCTACTTGTGTCTGAGAGAGAGAAAGGAAGTAGCATATATATTTATAAAAGTACCTTCAGACAGAGATAATAGGCATTTTAAAAGAAAAAGGCCAAAGCAAAAAGACATGAAACATGAAAATAGTCTGCATGCATATTATGTATGGATAAAAGAGGCACTGCCAGAGAGAAACAACAGAGAGCCGGTTTTTATTTATAGGCACATTCTTAAAGTGCACACATTCCTCCCCTGTATCATTTAGTGAAGGGAGTATCATTCCCCCGCGCGAGCATACACATACACACATAAATATTACAGAAAACCCTTTTCTTTCAAGAATCACGATTTTCATTCTATGAAACTGTTCAACGTTCATAATGATCGCATGCAAGCATGATGATGCTCCGGAATGGTGTGTGTTTGGTGGTGGATAGGACAGAGAGGGCCGTTTATACTACCACTTCTGCTAAAAATGTATAAAAATATATAAATTCCTTTTTCTCTCTGTTTCATAAGAAGAAGACGAATAATAATAAGCAAAGTAATAATATTGGCTTGTCTACCAAAGTGTCTACCTATGCCATCTTGTACACCAGAAACCACTATTACTACTCCACTCTCTTTCTGTTGCCATTCCCATGTCATGCCATGCTCTCGTTTTCCTTCAAGTCCTTCTTGTCTCAACTACTCCGGGTGTGATTAAAGACGGTATTAATATGCCATACTTTGTTCCTTTATGCTTATTGCTTTTGCCACCGCCACCTCCACCACCACTACCACCGGTGGATGAAGATACATTTACTTCACCGGTTTTTTTCTCCTGTCTGTGCTTCTTTTTAGCTTTTGATATTTGTATCGCACAACAGCGCTCCTACTACATGAAATTAAGGTAAGGATGTATAATATGGAGCTAGTTCCCTTTTACGACAACGACAGTAGTACCTCTTTAGAGTGACTGAGCACGTCAAAATGAGAAAACAGCTTGGTTGTACTTGCTGGCATGGCCATTAATGGCGCTTTCTTTGTCAATAAGCAAAGAAGAGAGCATATATAGCATATAAGATAAATGAGAAATTTGGGTGATAGTGGGTAGGTACCCACACGCTCAACATTCAAGATTGCTAAATTGGAGAAATGGTGTGTACTATTGTTATATTGACATTGTTTTTGAAAAAAATGTATAACATTTTGGTTTGCTAGTTATTACATATTATGTATCATCCTTTTTAGCTATTCCTCTATCTAGCTTACTTATTAACTGGCTTGATATACAATATTGCGTTGCGGCCGGCATATATTGCATACCAAAATAGCTGTTTATAGTGGGTACACACGATGACATGATATGTCTAGAGGTATTATGACTCTCTGCTCACTTTAATAGTGTGCATGTTCATTTAAGTTCACCTCACTTACTACTATAGTCTCTGTGAGTGAGTGAAACCAATAAGTGCTTTTATATAAGTATAGCGTGTAGCCTAGAGTGGCTTTGGTTTGGTGGTATACGCTGTTTCGTGGAAGCGTTTAATATGAAGAGCAAAAAGCATTCAGGATGATGATACATATAAGCACGAGTCATGTACACACAACGCAATATAGAGCTTTTTCAGAGAAAAAACTCATCTCTGCATTTTCTCACTCTTTCCCTTCTCTTGCTTCGTGGAAAAGAGACGCTTCTTCTGACTTAATAACTCATGCGATGGAAGTACAAAGGAATTGAGCTCATGGCTTCCCTGTCTCCTATTCGCTGACAAAGTTTTAGAGGTGAGCAACCACAGTTGGCGTGGTGGTGAATGATAAAGTGGCGCATGAAAAGGTTTCTGGAAAATTGTTGTCAATGATGGTACCAAAATTGGAACATGCACATGCTTATAAAATATTTATAGGTTGGCACAGTTTTTTTGGAACAAGTGAAATGATTTAAAACTGAACTACATAAAAATACATAAATAATTATGGAATTCGAATGAACTGAAATTAAATTTGTCACGATGAATCTGGAAGACTCCCATAAAATTTTCTTGGAGAAAGCAGTTATATAATA
Organism: Entomobrya proxima; assembly: GCA_029691765.1. NCBI lineage: Eukaryota > Metazoa > Arthropoda > Collembola > Entomobryomorpha > Entomobryidae > Entomobrya > Entomobrya proxima. Next base: position 12,242,996 of record CM056173.1, read on the forward strand.
TTACCACTAGCAACAAATAATGGACAAAGTGAAAAGCCAGTAATTAATGTCATGTTGAATTAAACCGTTAAATTAGAACGAACTGGGGCAACTTGATACAGCACAGTCACTGGGTAACCAAACCGGAAGTGAAGGCGAGCTGATGACATTGACAAAGTAAAACTAATTTTGTAACCAATGTAGAGCCAACACATGCACTACTGCACTCACCTTTTCCCACCAGGACGCTGATTCAAACGCAGCGCAGGTGCTCCTTTGCACTGACAAGAAAAGCGAGAGCCGGAAAGCGGAGGAGTTGGAGGATTTTCAATGGTTTCTCCAGCAGCAGCGTGCCTTGCTTCTGCTTTCTTTCTGCTACCTCTTCCCGGCTTTGCCGGCCTTCAGAGTACAAACTTAGCTGCTTAAAAAACATACATTCATACATGCTCCACTATACCATATAAAAAGCAGCGAAATACATCTATTACATGAAGCTTAAAGGCGTCTAAACTGCAAAACCTACAGAATCCCCAGATTGGTTCCCTCTGACCCAGGTCACAGGACCCAAAGTTCGTTTCCAAGCATGCAGCCCTGTTCTGACCATTCCAACGTGCCCATTTCCCCGGTTTTCCACCTTTGACCTCATTTCCTTAGCTGCAGAGAGCTGGATTTTGTCGCCAGTTTTAGGGGTTTGAGAGTATCCATTGCTTACAATATGGGCACAGTCGTCTGGGTTTGAGAACTTCTGCGATTGCATGGCCAAGCATTGCGATTACATTACATGACTGCTACTACCACTACACAAAGTTTGCGCCATATATTCGTACAATATATTTCAACCGAATAAGTCTCTCGTCTCACTGTATTACTTATACAATGTGAAAAGTATGCAAAAGTAAGAGACTCTACTGCTGGATAATACAGCATCATATTATCACGGCTAGTGATGCCAATCCTTTGCAAGACTCTTTTTCTCTATTCCCTCCATATCTAGCCATTTTTCCTAAATTTCTGTGAGCAAGTAGAGTAGAAGTAATACAACGTATCCTTGCCGTTCTCTTTGGCCCAATATGTTACTATATGATGCTAACAAAAATCTGAGTACCAAAAAGGATATCTCTATATGGCTTATTATGCATGTACGTACTCAATATCTTTAAAAAATCGGTTAAAACTCTGTACAACTGGATATTATACACATACCTGCCTTCTCTGAAAGAGAGATGCTATTCCTATAATATGCCATCTAGGTAATACTGCGCCGTTGTTTTAGTTGGGACGCCACAGCCACAAAACTGTCATGTATATTGCCCTACTCTATCTAATATCGTTAAACAGATATTCTACACTACTGTTACTACTGGATACTCTGATCAAATGGAAAGAGAGTTGGGCTTAGGTATAGTGCGTTGTACACGGCACACTTTTTTCCCAGCAAGATGAAAAGGAAAATAGGAGGAGCGTGACTAAAAGCGCTCCACGACGTAAGTATGGAACTGACGTCTTGTGTAGATCAAAGGGAAAACGTAATATGTACTAGTCAGAATTGTGTATATATACTTATAAGGATGAACGTCCCTCGCTCTCTTGATATAAATTGTATCGGGATTTCCCTAAAGTTGTGTATATATAGGTGATGGGTTCTCGTTTGCCAGAACACACACAAACACGCTCTTATTCTCTTTTCTCTCTGTTTTCCTATATGGAATATGAACTGGCTTTGTGTGCCTTTGATGCAATGTACAATAGTAATGGGAAATGGGAAATGAATAGAACAGCTCTGGTGGGTTTTCGCTTTGAAAGGAACAATAATAATAATAAGGATACAGGCACTACTAGCGCTATTTACAAGTACTGGATTTTGTGTAAAAGGAGAAGGGGTAAAATAAGAGAAGAAAAAAGAGCCAGAGGAGCAGCAGCTGCCGGTCTACCGGTCTCATGCTAAGTATACTAACGAGTACCAGCTTTTCAAACCATGTGCCATGTATTTATGCATGGACGTTTGGCGGAGAAACTTGCCATCTACACCTGCCAAAAAATGCGTTGCTTTTCTGCTGCTCTCTCTTCTCTGGGGTGGTTATGAAATGATATTGGGATCTGGATTGTGTGGATGTGCGTGTTGTCGTACTGATGACTGAACCCACGGGCTGGGGCATTGTGGAAAAAGAGAAAAAGAAAGCAGACTGGTGTGAAACCCGCAGGACGCTCTTGGGAAAGTTATAGATTAATTTCTGGATGAACTAAAGCCATTGTAAAAGTATATGAATGAACACTCTGGGTAGATGAATTTAAAAGGATGTGCAAACTAATTAATAAAAACAATATTTAAGTAAGCGTATGATTCACGGTTCAATCAAAATAGTCAAAGTGCAGTGAAAACAAGTGAAAATGGTACTATAGTTGTAAATTGCAATCATATCATTCGTAGTTTAATTCACTGGTACATATATTCCATATACTAGTATATATAATATTCGTATAAATTCATATAAATCATAAATATATGACAATTTACCGGTTCATATATTCACATATTTTATTTCTATGTGACTAGCGTAGGTGAAAATAGTTTTTGCAAACCTTTTAGTTTAAAGGTTAAGTTAGTTTTTTCACTGTGAAACTAGTTTTTCCACCAATTGGCAACACAGCGGAGTTTGCTGCATGCACTTCTTCCATACCCGTTTACGTTTCAAGTTTTCCACCTCCGTTTTGACAGCCAACAACTTCAAATTTAATATAAAACCAAAAGTTAAAAACATTTTAAATCAAAAGCCACACATTATTGCATAATAACCCACAATAAAATCCAGTTAATCCTTTTCAAGCTTACAAATGGATTGCTGAATTCTTTAAACGTTTGCTCCGCTTTCGATTTAAGACTGCCTGCTCTACTAGGGCCATGCTTCTTTTCCTTGGTACGCACAGAAGGAGCGGTTTCTTTCCCGTCCGTGTCCTCAGCTTCCGGTTTACCTCCAGATCTCCTTGTTCTGTAGTAGAGTATCTTCCCTGGTCCGATTCCATTCCTTCCGGCGCAGGATTTGGGAGTGTACCGTGGCTTTTGATAAATATTTATGCTGGGGTTGCCCTTAGCTCGAACTCCAAGTTGTCGTTTCAATGGACTATTAGACGGCTTCTTCAAACTTGAGCCTTGGTTCTTTTCTGCTGTATCTCTTCCGGGTTTAGAAGTAACTGGGCCAATCTTCCTCACTCGAACCACATAGCTGTACTTCGTATGCTCATAATTTCCAATGAATTCCCGTACCTTGACAAAAAGTATCAAACTTCATCACATAATTGCTTAACAAGAAAATCTGCTTTCTAAAACGAACATTTTTTACACACCTTTTGATCGAGACGGGCGGATACTGTGGGTCGTCCAAAAATTTGCGTGAACCTGTTGTTGGGGGCGGATTCCACTTTAAATTGAGACATGGAAGAAATCTGTTCAAAAGCAATATTATCAGGAAACTAGGCATCAGCAAGGATTAGAAATAATCTGAACCACCACAACTAACTTTTATTCCACAACGGGTCAGAAATTCAAACCAAGTGTCATCCTGCCTGGCAATTGTATCAAATGGCTTTTTAACCAAGGACGAATCTCCAGTAACCCTTAGCCTTACCGTGGGAACGGGTCCATTCTTTATTATAACCATGATTACTCTAGTTATTCAATGCTTAACTATAACTATTCTTAAACTAACTTGAATTTGATTGTAGTTGACAAATTGTTTGGCGTTGTATGAGTACCAATACTGACTGAACTGATAACTCTCCTCTGGAGTTGCAGTTCCAGTTTCCAAAAGAAATGCTTGGCTACACACCCGAAATTTTTTGAACCTTCAGCATGTACACATAAAATTCGTTTCGTACAGGTTCATTTATCTAACGATATGCTTTTAAAGTAAACTTGATATGGATGGCTAATGTCTACTGGCAATCCTATTTACAAAGGATTGATGATCAATTAAATAATTTGACTTAATGTTTATCGGTAAGGGTCTTTAGACAGCAAGATTAAGCAACTGTCAATAAAAATAGTGTTGTTTGTACGCATAAAAAGTTTGTGCTGAAGTGTTTCATGAAACTTATATTGCTGTAGAGTTAACATTCATCGCCTTATTTCCTTGCAGGAAAAATCAATACAGACAGATACAATAGTGTACAAAGTCTGATACTTACACACGATTTAAGCTTCTTGCATTATCGAGATTTTGGAAACACTAGCAAACTAGCAAGTCACATGTCCATGACATCTTCCCATAATATTATACATCCATTGAATATTACTTACAACGCTTTTAGACTTATACCATTAGTTTCCACGTTCCATGTATCCTTACTTAAATAATTGTAAAATCGCCTAGCAAAATCCAACTCAAGTCAAGCCTAACCATAAGCCATTACACTTTAACAAAGTAGAGAAGCTGACGCTTCAACATAATAATATGTAGAAACTTCTACTAGAAACTGATGCATGCACATTAAAAGTGAGTGACTGAATCCATATAGCTCATATTCAAGAGCCTAGATTGCATGACAGTTTGATATTCGGTATGTCAAGAATATAAGCTGCCCTCACTCAACTGTAGTCTTCACATGCTTTTCATAATATATTATATTACTTTATAACCATTTTAGATATAAGCAACCACCGTTTTTCATCTTCAAAAGCTATAGAGCGTCCAAAACAACAATGCATATTGGCTTAACACGAAAGCGTCTTTCCTGAGCATTAAAGCATGCATGCAAACTCCTCTTTACCCACCCAAGTCCATTATCAGAATAAAAAATACTAATCCATTAGTTAAATCAAAACGCAGACAACAACTTAAATGATGATTGAAAATATCACACAAGAAAATAAAAAAATAGAATAAAAATCATCAAGCCAAAAGTACCCTACAAAAGAAGTTGGCTTATGATGAAAATGCAGGCAGAGGTCGCTCACTCGTCAGAGTTTTTCCCGGCCTCCCTGCTATGATTTTTGCTGTCCAGCCATAAAAATCAATTTCGCATTGTACCTATCAGTCCTTATATTAAAAGGCATATATATATATATAGAAACTAAACGGACAAACGGAATACCTATGCGTATCACGTAAATAAGCAACTTCCTTGAATGCACGTAAATAATTACTAGCCATTTGTGCATATTTTTCTATGTTTATTAATTGTGAATAACTCTAAGGTGATAATACTATGCTAGCAAACCGCCAGAAAAATGATATGACTAGCAAAAATAAAACTGATCATAACATTATGAAAGATTTATTTAATGGGCATGTATGTATCATCCTTCTAACATTTCACTGCGGCGATAGTGTGCATTTATTTATTATGCTAATTATACGTTCCACTTCAGCGCTCGTTACTGGTGCTTCCCACGCACGCGGTGGGATTACTCCGGTTTCCGGCTTGTCTCTCACTCCGCGCTACTCTCTCTCTCTCCAACTGCCATTATTGACATAGTACAGCAACAGTAGCATATTATCCCGGAGAAAACAGACGAAGCGCTGTTTCAAGTGTTGATGGGCTCCCTAGCACACATATTGCAGTAATAAAAGGGAACAGAGAACAGGCGGAGGAAAAGTCAAAGTGTTCACAATCAAAAGCCTCTCAAGGAAGCATTATAAAATGAGCTACTAGAAGACTACTACTCCTTGAAACAAAGTGAAACTATCTCAAAGTCAGTTGTTTTATGTGCGCAGTAAATTTACCCATCCTTAAAGCTCAGTAGAACAAAGTTTTTGTTCCTTTTTGCACACCCCTGAAAGCTTAACATGCTATTTGTCTCATATGAAAGTAATAATTTGTTAGCCTTGATCTCTTCAAAATACCCTTCATTTGGTTTATATACTCATGACTATATTTAATCCGCTTTCAACTTGTTAGCAAGTCGACACACAACTGTAGAGCTCTTTGGCTCTTTGGAAATGGGCAAACGTGTGAAATGTGCTTAAAAGTAGAGCTAATACGGATTGCAAGTATTTTACTCATTAGCTGCCAACTGTTGTAACACCTAGTCGAATGAATGACTCAATTGATTATGCAAAATCATGCAACTTCCAACAACTTCCCAGTTTTGACAGATTCATGGATTGTAGCACACAACGCAAAATTGTTACGTATGTCGCAACCACTAGAAACTTTCTCCATCCACTCCATAAATATTATTCAACTTTCTGTCATAATAATGACTCATTCGAGAAAGCTAATTAGATACCCGGAAATTAGTCCGCTGTAAAAACAAAAAAAAAGTTACAAAGATCAATGGAGCTAATAAGTCATGCAGATTGCTAGGTTGTTAGCAGCAAGTACATGAAAAAGCGTCACAGAGCGTTTGATCTGAAAGAAAACATTATAATGACAACAGAGCCTCTAAATGACGGGCTTACCCATGAACAAAATCTGAGAATAGAAGTTTCTACCCGGCGCCTTTATATGATCGGGAATTTTTCAAAAGCCATTATGTCCTATAAACTTGTATAGATTTCCTAACAACCTGCATGAATATATCTGCACGGTTGTGCTTTCACGCGTCTCCCTCTTGGAACCGATTTCTCCGAACTGAAATCCAAGTATCCTTTTAAGTGTCCATCAACTCAGCATTATGATAGGATCTATGCTATTAAGCCATTGGCTCCATATACAACTTTCGCTACTATAATTAAAGGATGTTCATATAAATGCTAAAACTAAAAAGGAACTTCAATATTGAAATGTTGCAAAGCGTTGTTATTATTACTAAATTATACCAAAATGTTTTAGGTTGCTCCATATATTTTCGTAAGAAGCTTTTTTGTACAATGCTAAGCAAATTCAAAAGCTTAAGTGATGCAAAAAAAGTTTGCTTTTTTGCATAAGAGCAAAAGGTTTACTGCTCCCGGATTCTTGGGAAATGCGGCTTGGCATACATTTTTTTATACGGGAAAAGTACATATCAGGTACGTTGCTATTATTATAGGGCACAAATTATAGAAAAATGTGAAAGGTGATGCTGATCAAGATTTTCTTTCGATAATTTCACAGAGCAAAGAGATAAGTGGTAAGTGATAAATGATATCAATACAAAATACAGTTTATACACCTTTTTATACAAAATGATATTTATTACATTTTCGCATTTTAATTGCATTGCGTGCGTACTAGATAAGCACAATGCTCTCATATCACACACACTGGCAGTTTGACTGTCAAACAGAAAAATATCAAAGGAAATTGCTTGTGTTGTATATTTGCTTGCCTCTTGTATCCAATTAGGTATAAAGGAAAACCCATTTTTTCAATCTACGTAAATGCTAAAAATGGCAAGGTAACATGATTGATTAGAATTACATATGAGGACACATGCGTTTCCCAAGGCTTTCCCGGATGGACATGGTACATAACATTGTGGAACTTGTCTGGATTTCGTCATCATTATAGCATGTCGATTCTCCCCCGAAAAAAAGAAATGGTTCACTTGTTTACTATAACGCAATTGGGTTGACTTCGTTTACATTCGAAAAAAAAATCTGTTTAGCTACCAACTAATAGCATTATGTCGGTGAGTTGGTGTGTGAGAGAGTGAAAAGAAGACCGAAATGCAATTTCAATTTCTTTTTCTTTTTTTGCAAGATTCTCTACAAAGTTTGGAGAAAATAAATAAGATCTTTGAAATGGAATTTCAATAAGTCTGATGAAAATCGGTTTGGCTCATGGACAAGGAATAAAGGGAAAGGGGTAGACAAGCACAAGTCTGTAACTTGTTTGCCTCATGGCTTATATCATTTTGTGTAATTCATTCTCTGCTTTTGAGACTCTCATTCTTATGTCCTTTTACTAAGTTTTCAAAGAAAATCATACATGTATACCGAGTAATATAGACTCTCTCAGAGAGAGCAAATAAAGAATTGTGTGGAGAGGTGATGGTATGGTGGTGGCGCTGGTGATCATAAATGATAGAATCCTAGGGTACGCACGCATCATCACTACTACCACGGAATAAAATGCATAAGTTCATGCATAGGTATATATAAATAAGGTTATTTTAAAGGAACACTTTTTGTATACAAAACTATCATCATAGAAAATGCCACGCTACTGAACTCCACACTTTGTATTTACTTGTGTAACGGGAAGAGAAGTTGAGAAGTGGATGCCGGCCGATGATATTATTATGTGCTTTTTGTATTCTGATTCTCTGATATTATGACTGGAGGGATAATGTACCTTGCCTTTTTGATAATGTTCTGTGTAGTTCGATTTCTTTTTGGTTGTTGGCTTGCCTTGTAGTCGATAAATAGATGAGTGCTGAGATAAACATACAATAAAACGAAACTGTACAAGTGAACTAAACTCAGTCATGGGTACTTTTCTAGCAACTGGTCAAGTGGTCATAGACTTACGAAACTGAAGTAGGTACATAAGCGTTGTCAGCTAAAATGCATAAAAGCACATAATTAAATGCCTGCTATCAAAGGACACCCAAAATTGTCTTTTCTCATCCGTATTCTCCACTCCATTCCTGGTCTCTACCACCGTCATCATCATCATCAATGAATTTTTTAATCTAATTATTTCCTATATGAAATATTTTATAAGTACAGAGATTTATATTTGTGTGTGTGTGCAAGCAATATTTTTTCAACATGATCATCCTAAAATGACGCCAACGATCAATTTGCTAAGCAATGAGTAATAAAATACCATATATTACGGGATGAAGCGAATAAACCAAGGATATTTCAACTCTACCACTATTGCAATATAGGTATATGCTCTTAATGATATCTGCCAATGACCACAGAAGAACAACAGAACAGAGAGGCAACAGGAAGGAAGGAAAACGGAACGGAGGCGATATGTATTGCCATACAAATGCTTATATATATATGGGAGTTGTTGCTGTATAGAGAATGGAGAACATGATTGAATGATGTGATTAATTTTATTAACCATATCATATCAGATCAGAGATCGTAAATAAAAAAAACTCATCCAGTTCCACAGCACTCCTACAAGTACCGTCTCTGTGCTATGCTGAGAGAGCACACCTTTTTAGCTAAATCAAATGTTTGCTAAAGTTTAATCATATTATGGGGTTTTTGTCTATTAAAATGTCCTCATCCATACGGCCAACTTGAAATAATAAATATTATTGAAAGCTCTTGTAAGTGCTCTTGAGAATATGAGTGCAGCAATATTGTCCAGCAAAAAAACCATCAACCTTTTTGTCTTCATTGCTATTATTAATTTGCGTACATGTAGAGATCGACCTCGTAAATTTGATGAAGACTTATAAGTGTCAAAGAAATTTCTATAATTGTTCCAATCTGCTTGTAAATATTATTTTCAATCTACCTAAACTCACGACTAGGGGATGTTCAAAATAAAAGGAAGCGTGAGGAAAAGAGTTGGAAGCAGGGAGATCGAGTTGATAGGAAATTTTTTCAGGTAGGTCATCTTACCGCACATTTTGGTACTTGGTGTTGTACTGCCCATGCTGCCGCTGCTCTCCGCGTCATGTTGCTGTGCGAACAAAGTAAAGACCGTCCGTGGACAAAGACCGTCTGTCGTGTTTAGAATGAATAATATGAACTGAAATTCAAGCAAAAAGATGGTTTATTCGTCCGAGCATAATATTGTGGTTTGGTTCATTAGCGTTTTTTAGTTTGCAAGCGTACAAGAAAATTCAATAAAAATTGATTAGACTGAATGTCATGCGTATTGCAATAAATGTAAACTTGGCAAATATAATTAGCTTGCTAAATACTTGAACAAGTTGACATGTGGCACTGGACATGATTATTTCTTAACAATTAATGACATCGTGTGCTTATCACGGTAATTTCCTCTCTTTTTCTTGTTCTCCCAATAACTAATTACTTTTCAATTGCATCAACAAAAAGCCTGTGAATGGTGGGTGCAAGCCCTTTTTAATCGTTTTTCCATGGTGGCTCATAAATTGTTTGACATTCAGCCATTCATCATTCTGCCGTTAGCATTAGCAGAGCATTCTTTTGACACACACAGAGGTCCTGACTGCACAACAATAAAAGCTTTAATATGAATGAACTAGTAACAAATTCATAACTAAACGTTGAAGATAATTTGTCCTAATAATTTTTCTTTAACGTCTCCTTCGTCATGTCCATGTCTGTCCAGCAAAAAGAGGCAGTAAAGGTAGAGCATAGCATACTGCTACAGTTATATTTTAACGATAATTTCCTTTCCTCGAGGTGGTTGAAGAATGCACTTCTTGCCTTGGACTACCTTACCATCCGAGTTTTTGTTCCACTCTCTGCTTTACTGCTCTTGAATTGTGTGTCTGTTTACTTTTAATATGTTTATTATGATTGTTATGATTATTATGAATGATAATGACTTTGGTCTTGGTCACTGCAAATTATTCTTGACGTGTGACCGTTCGCTCTCTGTTCGTCTATAATCCCGAGGTACGTGACCATCTCCACCTCCTCCAAATAATATTGAAGTAAGTGTAGTAGTAATAGTGGAAGTACACGTTGTCCATTTGATGACAAACAGCAGACCAGATAGAAGCATCAACCATCTAGAATACGAATTGAACAAGAAGTGAAGGTCATCATTCGCTGAACAACACCATCATCACTTCTTTTGCTGACTTTACAACAACTTAGTTATCCAAAGTGAATAATATTACAGCAGGTAACAAACATGACTAACATGGCACAGTCATCATCTCATATCATATTTAGCGTATGAATCAGGATTCAAGGTGAAAGAACGCGGTTGTCGTCGTTGTTGCTGGCCACGCAGCTAACTTTGTCTCCGCGTCGTGATAGCAGGCTAAACATGATTTTGCCGTTTGTCGTCATCATGATCTTCTCAAGTTGTGTGTGCGTACCTCCTCCAAAATCTCTAGGCATATGAGCGTAGTAATAACTGCTCTGCTTATATAGCAATAATAATAATATAATATCAAACATATTTAATGCGGCATGATAAGAATCATATAAAATCAAATAGCTATTAGTATCTGTCGTACTTGAACAGCAGGAGAGAAAGGGGATGGACAGGAACAAAAAATAGGCAACGTACGCTTACGAGGATACTTATGGACTGCAAGATAATGGCCAATGCAATATATATTTTTAGCTTTTTTATTTTACTTCCTACAAACAATGACTGAGCAAAATGAATTGACTGACTGAAAATTATGGATAGTCCAAACATAAATTATAGTTGGTTTTGTGGAAGTAGTAGTGACGATTAGGTAAGCAAGTGAACAAGGTAACACTTTAACAAGCTGGAAAAAAGTAATCAAGAAAAGTCTTTGAAAACATTACAAATTGCAGTTTGACTTTTGTAGCAGGCAAAAAGGATGATAAATTGAGACAAAGGACTCTTCCTATTACTCATTTGGATGCAATGTACCCTGTAACCGTAATGTACTAAAAATGCCGTTAGTGCACAATGACAAAAAGTTAGTGCGTAGGTCCAATAATTTATATTGGGTTTTTAGACAGCGTCATCATCGCCATAATATATTGTTAGTTTAAGGGCAATTATTTTTTGTATGAGGATGCGTGCTATAATGAAAAAGTTTATTTTGTTAATTCCATGCTTTTGTTAAAAAATTGTAGTATGGATAATGATGCAAATGATGATTAGGCAATATTTAATATTTAGAAGATTTTTGGGTTGGCATGTGATTTGAATATAGAATGAATGACCATAAAAATGCGAAATATTCGTGTAAACAGCAATGCAAAAAAGGTTCCAATCGATCCATGATTGGTAAATTGTAATCTTCAGAGTTGGCTAAATATCTCTTAGGTGTGTAGGTGATTCTCAGCCGGACGACAACGGCAATGACAATGACGAATGTCAGGGGAGAGTACAAAAAAATTGGACAACCTTCTCAAGAGCATTGGAGTTGTTGTATAAGGGAGCAAATAACTAACTGAATAATTGTTTGTTGCCGAACGTTTTGACTAGGTACTTATTACTTGTAAATATTCATTAAAGGAAAACCAACGGTAACTTGACTATCGCCGCGATGGTGCTATCAGTTTAGCCTACCCAACTAGGTATGCATACGGCCTATTATTGTTGGATTTGGAAAGCTACTTGCTGGTTAATTTAAAGTGTGAACGTCTCAAGGAACATTGCTGTTAACAGTTAACTGTGTTTTGATGTATGCCTAAGCGTTCCAAGTAAACACATACCTTGAAAGTCTTGAATCAAGCATGCTAATTCATTGCCTAGATATCTTCGGTTTTTACTTCCGTTCTTTATTCAAAAGACATCAGAAGGAAAGATTTACTAATGATTTTGATGACGCAAAAAATACGGTTTGCCATGAGGCCATGTATCAATTGGGATTATTGCGTCAATAGTCAATATGGTGTCTCATGTATCGATGTATCTAATCTCTTATCTGTGTTGCGTAGATACCTATGTTTGTCTTGTGTAAAGGTACTATGTATTTGGGTACTTGTGCTATAAATGATTAAGAATGTCGTTATTTGAATACTCCCTTGTTTAAATGACATGGAGTTACTAAGAAAATCAACAATCCCAGTGTCCAGTGAGTTTTTGAAGAAATGTTTTCAGTTATCGTCTGCTAATATCTATATCGCTTAACTGCCAGCTTCTGCGCTAAATTTAATTGCCAAATACCTGTTGCTTTTTTTCTGCATGGTTTAGTTTTTACTAACTAAAGAAACTAAAGATAATTTTACTGGTTTGATATTTTTTCTTTATGAAACAAATTAATAATTAAGTGTTTTTCCTTTTTTTGTTCAAAGCACTTTTTCTAATTCTAATCTCAACAGGAGCTCCTTTTCAGCAATTGTAGTAAAATAATTGCAACGCCTCTACTTGTGGTGTGGAAAATTAACTGGGAGGAGGGAAGTACCGATGAAAATGAGAGCGAATTATGTATGTACCTGAAACTGAGGTTTCGGTAACTTCTGCATTCAAAGAAAGTGGGGATAAAAAGCCATGAAATAATCGTCAAGCAAATCATCTCTTGGGTTTTCAAAGTTTTATTATGTGAACTTATTTTTCAGAAAGTTAATAGTTGTAATTGTCATCGTTGTATTTTATTATCATGGCTTCTAGTATTCGCTGTTTTGTATGTACGATAATGCAATTCACAACCGTTCGTACCTGAAAAAAATAATATCATAAATTTCATAGTCAGTATTCATAAGTATTAAAGGCATCTTTTCATCGTCTGCAAACCGTCTGCATTCTCCTTCTTTCCATTCGTCGTATCAAATCAAGCGTAACGACCAATATTTTAATGTACTATTTATGTACAGTATTTAGTCATCATCAGACACTTTGTAGTCTGCAAAAGAAATCAAGGCATGCAATCAATCACAAAATATCACTACAAACGCTTTAGCGCACTAAGACATGCGATGCGACAGCTTAGTGTAATAGTGTTATGGTTAATGCTTGTGTATTTAACAAAATCAAGATTTTCATCTTAAACTCACGCATTTTAATAGCCTTGCTAAAAGTATACATACATCCGATATAATTCCACTTTACGCTTACAATATTACTACATTTACTACACACATCTACGTTTTTGCAATGTTTTGACAATGACAAACACATAATCATCGTAGCGTTTTTATATCATATAATGAAGTAAAAAAATAACGCTCTCTGCGGTTGTAAATTTCCTTTCTTGGTTTCTCATTTGCGCGCCTCTCATTTCCATATTTACGTTTCCAATATAACACCATAATACAAGCCTTTAAAATTGCAACAATCATCATACACCCATTTACTTGTATCCTCCTCCCTACAAAAATGTTTTCCGTTTCTATATAGCGTCAATTTACTACGTGAAGTGTGTAATGGCAAGGAATATTTCTTGTCACTTACTTATCTGCTGTTAATAAATGCTATTTAATAATAAACCCTAGTACGGTTGAAGTAAGGTTCACGTGTAGCTTCATTACCTTAAATACATGGATGTAACCTTAATTGCATGTGGGTAACTTTAAATACATCTCGGTAACCTTAATTGCATGTTGGTAACCTTAAATGCGTGAGAGTAACCTTAATTGCATGTTGGTAACCTTAAATGCGTAAGAGTAACCTTAAATGCGTAAGAGTAACCTTAAATGCATGGAGTACCTTGCAAATGGTGCAAAACAGAAAAAGTACAGGTAAACTTCGGAATGACCGGAAAATCAATGGGAATCGTCGTATGACTTGTAGCAACCGTTATCAGAAAACGGAATCGAAATGGGTTTAATAACCGTTGAGGAGATATCATGCTTACGGAGGGAAGAACGGGTAGACACATCAAGACGATAGGAGTAAATGTTCACATTTGTGAACCTTAATAATATAGTTGTAGTGTCTCAAATGGGTAGGGAGTTGTGTGTACATAGCCCATTACAAAACAGTGTAGTGCGCAGAGATTAACGCTACTTTCTTAAACCTTTACGATCAGCATGCAACAATGTGACACTCACTTAAAATGAACGATGTTTGTTTCTTTAAGAGCTCCTTGAACAGGTAAAATTGTGAATATTAATCCCCAGCCACACATTAAGGCTTATAGGTCCATGGGGATTCCTCTAAAGCAAAAATCTATGTAAATGTTCGTTCCACATCAGTAACGTTCTTCTGTCTACAATTTTAAATGCCATTTCTTTTAAGCTGATTGTTACTTGGTGTGTTACCGCAATCCCAAGCAACAATGTTTAAAAGCTCAAGCTTTTATTCTATGCCTGTCTGCGTTAGCAACAAAGCCAAATAATAATGCAACGCACACTACGCAGGCATCCTCATTTTACAAAGCGCACATTGTCTGCTTCTCTGTCTGTGTTGCTGGTGCGTTAAAATAAACTAAAATGCATGTATGCGTATCTAAAGTTCGTTATAATAATCATACTATAACAGAATGTCATAGGGCTTTACTGCTGACTTCACTTTTACTACTGCCATTATTATGGCAACAATCAGCCACATTTTATGTACGTACTACAACGCGCACAAGAAACACCTGTGACTTACTTCAGCATATTAAAAGTGCAAGTCAAATTTTTACACGCATATTACATTTATTGTTACTGTTATAACATGACCAGATTAGCTTAACACAGTATTTCAAAGTAGTATATAGTATAGATATTAAGATAGTGCCTACGTGGTCCCTGGGGACCCTCCATTGTACATGTTGCCTGTCGTGGCATGTACAACAATCAGTCATGGTCTCCTATAATATGCATTGTTATAAAACTGTAGTTGTCAGGAGAAGAAAAAAGGGTTTCTTGCGTACTTTTCTTGAAGATATATACCTGCATGTTATATTAGGATTATCAATATCATCATCACTACTAACGTAAGATGATCACATTTTTACATTATTACACTCGTTTCACATGTTTGCTCACTCAACAATAACGGAGTCACTTTTGCCACACATGTATTCCAACACTGCCACTGCCACACGCTTCATTCGTCGTCATCATCATCCTCATTATTATCATCCTTCTACTAATCATCGTCATGATCATCGGTGTCGTCAAGTCATGATCAATCAGTTTCCTTACAACTTCCTACCTTTAAACAAGTGCAACGTCCAACACCACTGGCTAGCTAAAAAATCCAATTCCCTAATTACCTGGTACTACTGGTGCAGGTTCGTCGTTACAAGACGCTAAGCTGTAACCTGCTCAACTCATTTTGTCTACTAGCTTCTTTTGGAACTTCTCTGCAGTCCATTTCGTATCGTCGACAAGCAAGTCGCTTTCCGATCTTCAAACAGTCTACATTGTTATAAGTCTTAAGTCCGCCCAACGCTACTGCATACTAGTGTCTGGTGTGTGTCCACACAAGTGGTTTCCTCCAAGAGCGCTGTGTTATCCTCCAAAATTATTTCTGTTACATTTTGCGCTCTGCCACTGCTCCTAGCACGTTGACTTGTTCTGGGCCTCGTTCGTCGTTACTTAAGCAAACCAAACGGGTTTGCTGTTACCGTTTGTCGTGCAAAAATCAAAAATATCTTTGCGTCTTGGAGTTGTTTGCTTCCTTCATTGTTGCTCCTTGCGCTGTGTGACCTCGTTGTTATCGCACTGTGATTTTGTGATTCATTCATTCATTCATCCATTCCGTTCAGGTAAAGATAATTATACAAGTCCAACATGTACCTAGTACCTACACATTGTACACAACAATTTTTCCAAGGTTTCCAGTGGCCCAGCAGAAGAATGTGTGGTATTGGTATTGGCATTATGATAATTTTCAGGGGCAAAATTTCGACACTCAAGTGAAGACAGTCCGAAATCGAAATTTGTATGAAAAACGAATCCATCTTCAAAGTTTATTAAGTTGAAGTGTTACGTGTCGTGCCATGAAAGATCATGAAACATGTTTGCTTTAGCAAAGGACACAATTTAATTATCGTCTTGTTATGATTAGTTATCTAATACCTACCTATATCGCGGATGAATGGTAGACTTAAATTTTTGCAATTTAGATGCAGCAAGTGCAAAAAATGAAACACTGTTGAGGTTTTTTTATTGCCGAAGATGACAGAATGAAAAAAAGTTTTAACCACTGTTGCACAATATTATGCAAAACGAATCATGGTTGAAGTTTAACATTTTCAGCAGTAGCTGCTTTACACTTCAATCTTATGTATTCATTTTTGTGCCATGTCATTTAAAATTTAAACTGTCTTTTTTACCGACACCGTTTCCCCCAAACGGTTACGCTTATCAATCTTGCCATTGATCACCGTTACACGTCAGCGTTTCGATTTACTTTTAAAATTGCAATTGTTTTTAAATCATCCAATGCTGCTGGCAACGGTGACGGTGCTATAGTTGTAACTTGTAACGGTCATTTGGTGGTAATGTGGTTTTTAAAACACTGTCTTGTCTGCCTTTCCCCTTTTTTCATGGATTATTGCCCTTTCATTTATAGCCACTCTTTGAGTGTCACAAATCATGCTTGATTACTCAGATTTTTATGTCTAAAACTCTCATTCAACTCTCAAGAAACCGTAAGTTACTGCGTAACGTGCCGTTGACTCTTCTTTTCTACAAACTCAATGATCTCTGCAAATTGTTCTTTTGTGAAGTAATCCGTGTTGTTTGTTGGTACGTGGAAAAGTAATAAAAAAGTGCAGTTTGTTATGCCATGAATACTAAATTACGTAATGATCTTTGCTGGGCCGCTAGTTAAACTGGAAGTGTATTTTTTAAATGTGATGTTTGGCTTTTGACGATGATGATGAATTTGGACTGTATTTGCTTTTTACCTCAGTTCCTCAAGTACATAAAGACCGTTCTCTCTTTGTTCTTTCTTTTATTACAGCTGCAAGTCTTTCTGATGCAAGATGGGTTGTGGTAGTAAAATGTATGGATACCGCAAGTGCATGCGGTACAGCTTATTCACTGCTAATTTAATAGTTTTGGTAAGATAATTATTACTACAAAGTTTTATTTATTAAAGTAATAAATTACTTGAAAAAGCAATTAAAATCTTTAAACAATCATTTTTCAATAATAGCTTGGAGGAATCGCTGCCACAGCCGTGGGCGCAGTTAAACTCCGTGACCAAGCTGCCTTTGAACGCCTAGCAAGCGACAGCCTGTATAAAAGTTCGTGTTATGTACTACTGGGAATAGGAATTGCGACGATATTTCTAGTGGCGGTTGGAACATTTGGTGCCTTAAAAGAAATTAAATGCTTTCTTCTAACGGTGAGCCTAATAATACTTTAATTACTACTTGTATTGAATACATTTTGTTCAAGTATAAATGGGATTTAACTTGGAATTAATTTTTAATTTAAGTTTATCATTGCCTTGCTCATATCATTCGTTGTTCTCCTGATTGGCGGTCTGTTGGGATATGTCTTTACGGCAAAAGAGTCCACGCCGATGAAAACGGACATGCTGAACTCAATGAAAAAATACAATAAAAGCGATTCAGTAAGAGAGGCTTGGGATCTTGTTCAAATTCAGGTAACTGCAGCATTGCAATTAAAGAGCATTGATTACAGTTCCGTTCAGCCTAATCATGTCATCATAAATCTTATTTTGCTAGTATCAATGTTGCGGAGCAAGCAACAACGAAGATTGGTTAACAGTGTTCCATGGTCACGAGAAAGTGCCTCCAAGTTGTTGCAAGGACCTTAACATGGTGCCCACGTGTCAAATCAGTGTTCAGCCTCAAGACATTTGGACAATGGGCTGTGCGTATAGACTTAAAGAGGGTGGAACTGTGGTGGGTAGCATCGGTGTCACCGTTTCTTGCTTCATGGTAAGTACAAGATATAAGTCTATCACCACTAAAGTAAAAGGAAATATTCAGAGAATTTGAAATTGAAAAATATTTTTTTTATGATTCTAAATCCCTTTCAGATATTTAGTCTGGTCTTCAGCATAGGAGTATTCAGAAGTATAACATGAGTGGAAGCACATTTGAAAAATATTTATTAGTATTGTAATCTTCATTCCAGCAACGTCGCTGAAAATAGCAAGCGATAAAAATGACGACTGTACACAGTGATGATGCGATCAGCTCTAGTGTTTTATATATATTATGATATGTATTATTATGATAATTTATTATTGACTTCAATTATTGTTGTGCCTTATATATAACTTTTGACTTCTTTATTACTTTTAATACATTACTTCGTGAAACATTAAATTTTCATACTTATTTTTTTTATTGAACAAAAAATTTACAGTGAATCGCTATCAAGTTCTTTATTTTGCTTTACGCGTTCTTCTAATACGCGTTCCTGCAAGTTAGTGTTTGGCGGTATAAGGAGTAGTAGCTCCTCCAAATTGCGACACAGAAACTCTAGTTTCTGCTCCAACCCCTCAACCTTCTCCTTGATTGAGTTCAAGTCCTTCATTATTGACCGGTAAAGAAAATAGGAGGCCAACGTTCCAATTCCTGGCAAACCTAGAATAGCATATTTTAATATACCTGCTATATTTGGATTCAATTTGCCAATTTATGTCTTACCAAAATGTCTACTTACAGATGAGGGCAGAAGCTTCCATAATTTACGACTGAATTTATAAATGAAACCGTATTTTTCAATTATCTCAATAATAATAAATCAAAACGGTAAGAACTACAATACCTTGGTTTTTAATAAAAGTTGTAGCTGTTTTCTCTTTGCTAAGGAGTGAATTCCGATGCAATTGATGGTTTATGGTTAGAATTTATTCAGGTAATCTTGCATTTGCAATTGCCATTGTCATAGAAGATTCTTTCAACTTACAAACTCGATTTACATTGGAGCACGTAGCTGGGTTCTGGTGAAATCTCAGTCGATTCTAAATAAAAATACAATATTTCTTATTTGTAGGACACATTTCAGCCTTAAATACCCACAATTTAAAAATAGGTAACTTTACAGTTACGCTTTTTTCACAAAAAAATAAATCAGGTTTAAAGTGTAAATCTATGAATGGGCATGGGCACTCCAGCTACTTACGGTTTACATACAATGTTGCTATTTCATTTTCCTCGCAAAAAATGTTGCAAGCTCGTTCCGTAATTAATAGGTCACACGTAGCGTTAGTAATTATAAATTTGGTAGTGAGTGTTTCTATTTCCTGTAATGCTTAATGTGCATTCACATTCGTTTGCCCTGTTTCATAACATAAATATTATTATGCTAAGACATCTAAAATCTTCCATACATTCATCTTCACTTTACTACCACAAGCAAGTTATCCTCACCCTCCTCTTAGCGTGCAAGGCCAAACTGTGAACTGCAACTGCAAACACTATTATTCAACAATTTTCAATGTGCATACTATAAAGTTGCGTTGTTACTAGCTCTGACTACACCTATCATTCATTCTCTTTGTTTACTAATCAATTTAATCAGTCAAGTATGACACTTCTATGAGTATTTTCTTTTAGAAAGCAAAAATTTAGAACTGATCAGACTTTAACGATATAAAGTACGTAGTATTGATGAAATGCACGCACGTGTTTATATTATGATTGTTATAAATGATAGTGATTTTTGATGAACATTAGTAAATATGCTTATTTTTAATTCATACGATTAGGCAAATACTCTGGAGCAGTTTAATACGTGATATTACCCGTAGTAATGTCAAGTTTCAGCTGCAAAAGCGTGCGTGGTAATATACGCAATATGTTGTAAAAGAGATGTGCAGGAATTATCATTGAAGGTTTGATGTGATACTAGTGAGTGCCCGCTACTCATTTGTGTAATAAGATCGATATATTAAGCCGTACATTCTAAACTAACGACGAGGGTAACAACACCCATTGCTTAATTTTAAATTTTAATTTGTTCAGTTTTAAGATTAGTTAATTTAACAACTGTATGCAATGCTTGACAACTACAATACATGTCACTATTTAACTTGTTGAAAATTCATCGGAAAAACATTTGAGAATATTTGAGATCCATGAAATGAAGGTGTGCTATGTGATGGCTGATTGTATTGAATAAAAATGTTTAAAACTGACAATTTTGTCAACCATAGGATTAAAATTTACTGGTTTTCTGGAATTTTAAATCGGTTTATGGCAAATTACAAAATTCAATACACCATGGGCCATCAAAAACCGTAAAAATTAGAATACTGAAAGCATTCATATACTAACAACTCATACCTATTCATTGATACACATCATTCATAAACCTACTTTTCGAAAATCATGAGAAGTTTCATTCACGAAAAGGATAATTATCAAAAATGACCATAAAAATACCGAAAAAAGACACCGAGAACATTTAACCATATATATATAGATCAACATCAACCTGTGTAAATATGGTCCTAGTCTAGTCCTATCATTGATGTTACAGAAGGAAAAAGTAAAAATCCTAGCATTATCAGCGCACAGTTGTTCTCACTCAGCACAATTCTAAGAACGTGTGTTTTTACTTTGCTCGCTACATGCTCAATGCTCGTCATCATTCTATTCTAGTCTGCACCACTACCTGTGGTTTGGTTTGGGGTACCCAATGTTAATTCTCAATTCAAATTGAAAGTATGTATTACTAGTTCTACAATGACTATATAACGATAACGACAACATGTGGTGAGTGTGCCAAAAAAAACCTACAAATTACAGACATTCACTACATATTATTATATATTTCGTACATTTTTAACTGACACACAATCAGAAACAGGTAGCATTTAAAATCTTCATTTCATCATAATGCACACATCCTTAAAAATATTATTGCAGGCAGTTTTAAAACGATATTATTGTGCAAACTTTATAATGAGATATTAACACAAAGCAAAGGAAATATTCAAGAGTTTTAAAAGAAAGAATGTTTTAAACCTAGATATTATTTTTTATCTACAACTCAAAGTTTTAAAGTGAATATTGCAAAATATTATTGTGAAAAAAGAAGATGCACATTTATGACAAGATAAACGGTTAAAAGAGAAGTGAGTTTAACCAACAATTATTTTGCTTAACTCTTTTAACACTCTTCCTTGAACCTCGGGTGTAGTTATAAAATGTTATAAATTAGTAGCTGGATAGGCAGCTACATTTTTATGAAGGATGCATTTCCGTACATTGCAACCAACAGAGTTGTTATCTGTAGTGCTCACATCCGTTTTAACTTGAGTCAGATTTAGCATTTATCCAAGTTGGAGTCTCCAACTTGGAGAACCGCTTATAATAAAATGGATATAGATGATTTATTGTTGAATGTGAGTTAGCTACACATCATTTTTGGTAGATGAATAGTTACTGCTACACAGGAAAAAGGATTGGCTGCTGGTTTAGTAGTGAATCCACTGATGCTACTAATTGGAACTCTAGCAATTAAATCAATGACTGATTAACATTACGTTTGATTAATGTTGTTGGTGCTATGCTGAGTGAAGTATAACCTGCTAAACTTTTGCCAGCACAACGATTGTGAATATGAGTGGGTGTTGTGCGTATACCACCCACGACAACGCTCGTTTCAGTAATATTGGAAATGGGTAGTTTGATACGAAAATACTATATCAAACCGTAAAGATTATAAGAAGTAAACCTACACAAATATTTTCTGGAAGGATTGACCTCTGACCTTCACTTTGTGTAAAATACGTACAGTAATCAGAACAGCTCGAGCAACGTTTTGGAAAAATCGGGAATGTAGTCGTTAGCTAGAAACGTTTTGGGGAGGTGATGTCATTCGTTTAGGGTTTGACGGCGGTGGTCACTTGTCGTGTCCGTGACCAAGGGTTTCCAATGTTGTAGCTTTAGGGCACTCAGTATTTAGTAGCATTATTACTGTGTAGAGATAGAAGGTCACAAGGTCACGGAACTCGTTACTCGTGAGTAGTTGGTGGTGATGGAAAAGGAAAGTGAAAGGTAGTTTTGTGGGGTCAGTAGTCAATCTACGATCAAACAAACATCAAACATTGACCGAAACCGAACCCTTGGCCTTCCTTCTTTTATCTCATATACAAAGGCCTCAAAACATCTTCCTTTCTTCTAGTCGGTGCTGCGGATATTGTTGCTCGTGTGTGGAAGGACTATGTTTGTGCAAGTGTAGCTTGAAGGTCATTTTGGTTGTCAAGGACGTTCCTTGTTTGTCTATCCCACGACACGTAATTAGACTTGCTTTTTAAATTTTTTAAATGTAACTTTTGAAAATAGTGTTGCCCCAACAAAAATACTCTTCTGAAAAATATTATTACAGAACATCAGTATTTTAAAGTAAAGTTAGTAAAGTGCAGTTTTTGGTGCTGGTGCTGCATTCATTTTGCAAGAGGAAAAAAATCTCGGAACGTGTGGAACAAATCATCGATTAGGTAAGTAAAAGCTTCAAACAAAGTTAACAGGACAATTAAATAGTAAATTGCATCATTGTCATAGGGCTAAAAAGGTTGTCGTTTTCTTTGTAAGACTTACTGGGTAAAGATGAAATACTTTTACTAAGCTTGAGTCATCATACAATTGCCGATATATAGGTTCCAAATTCCTTTTATAAGAGTATTTATGCAAGCGGTGATCATTCCAAAGATAATATTTTAGTCACGTCTTTCTCACACGTGTTGCAGCGATTAATGCAAATCTTGTCACTATGCCACTACTGATGACCAAAGTCATTTAGATATTTCGGAATGAATGAATCTATTCAGTAAAAAGTAGCACATTGATATAAATAAAGTTATAATTAATAATTAGGTAAGATATGTATCAGCATTGATCAGTACAGTTAGGCTATGGGCTATACATTCAAGGCATTAATTTTGCTATGCCGTAAAAATGTTGATCTAGCAATTTTCAGTAAGTAAAAATAAAGTTACTTGACTTTGTTTAGATTTAGCTTTCAATGGGTAACAAAAGCTTTTACATTGACATTCTAGTAATCCACATCATAAATAGACATTGCCTTGATTTAGTAATAACGTTTTGGAAGTATCATTTAATTATATATTCAAAGGAAAAGCAGCCAAATATTCAGTAAATCAAAAGCAACATTTTCCTCGTTTTCCTGTGGCTATCCAGATGCCACGTTTCAAAATCTGTTTATTCCATCCATTGTACTTTTTGATTAATGCGCATATCAAGTTTTAGAAATATTTTATAATTTATTGTTTGAAAGGAGAATGCAAATATTCACTGGCTTTCTTTCAAACGATCCGATTTATGCTTATATTTTCCAAACACGCTTAGTTGATAGTTAGTAAAACTGAACTAAAAAGTGCTCCAATTACGGCCACAACAATAGATCATTTTGGTTAGTTCTTTATAGCTGACAAACTGTGAATCCTCCACACACACGTTGTCAACCAAATTTCCAAATGGTGGCTGGTGCAAATGCAAAACAGACAACATTGACAGGGATATTATTATTATTGAAATATGAAGACATGCAATGTAGGCGTCATCGTCAACACTAATGCTATTCATTATTATCTCACCATCGTCATCACATCCCAGCTTTCAGTTTCATCCTTGTTTTAACCAAACTCAGAGCATTTGTGTTACATTTTTTACATCACTGCTATTGCCACTGAATAGCAACTTGCTATTCACAATATGCGTGACTTTGAGTCATTTTCTCTATCAAGCTTTTGTTAACCCAACATCTTTTGTCGTTTGGCTCATTACAATACAATCAGCCATTTAACCCATTTAACCCCTGACGGTTGAATGACGAGCAGCGAACACTTTTCAGAATAAGCAGTAAAGGTTTTTAGATATATTCTTTTATAAAATGCTACAATTAAATCTGACCATCATCCTCATGCAAACCCAGCAGTCTCTTTTATGATTTTGTTAATCAAAGTTCCTCATAGGAATCGCACGTAGACATAACATTAAACATAAGCTATAGTAGAGATTAAATTCTTATCTAATTGAAATGTTATAAGTGGACTATGCTGGACATCATCGGTCATTCTCAGAATCAACAAGACAGACAAAGGTGGTCAAGTGCATACGTGAGTTCTTTAATGGCATGGTATATGTACATAGCTTAATAGCATTATCACCTTGATCGTCATCATCGTCATTCGTTCTGTTATCATATTACTACGCTGCCAGCGTCCAGCCTAGCGCTGGAGAAGAAATTGATAACAAAAAAATGTAACTCTTCTGTGTATTCTGTCTTATGATTTATGATGCTGGATCATGAATAAAGATTGTCCATGCAGTGCCCACCAACTTTGATTTGGTCCAATGCAAGTTGCCACTCTTGCAGTGATTATTACTACAAGTATTATGTAAGACGTAGAATGGCATAACCACTGCAAAAAAAAACCTAAATCTGGTTTGGACATAGGTAGTAGTGTAATGGCATGATTGTTTGTGAATGTTAAGGTTGCCATGTGTGAGGCAGTGATGGTGGGGGTCGCTCTGAAGATTTAACTAACCGACATTTTATTGTGTAAAGCTGTTAGCGTCTAATTTTTGAGATACAGTTTGGTATACCGATTTACGTGCGCGTTCATCAAGTGACACACGTGACAGGTGTGAACAGAACAGGTATCATATCGTCAGCTGTCCGATTTCTGTTTGCACTTTGCATTTGCATCTGTATTCAGATTTCTTTTTTGGGATTTGCAAAACTTTTGCAAATTTTTTAGTTTTGCAACCATATTCAGAGTCAATTTAGGATTAGGTAATTGAGATAACATTTTGCAATAATTTTGGCTAATTGGGTTTTTATTTTTTATTGCAGGACAAGGAAACTTTAGAGAGGCGACCTTTTTGATTGCGGGTTGCAGACAGACGGTTACAGTGCGGTGTCACCTGGTGATATTCTTCGGTTGAAAGGGAACCTTTTTTAGAGCATAAAAATGGGGGATGCGGTCAAGTTAAATGTGTACTCCGACGATGAGTCGGATTATGATAAGTGTATGCTAAAGATTCAAGGAATGACATGTGCTTCTTGTGTGGCGGCCATTGAGAAACAGGCCATGCAGATTGTTGGTATGTGGATAATGATTGTATCGAAAAGGTTGACGACTAATTGACAGTAATTGAGCTAGTTAAAGGTAGTTTTCTGAACATGTTTATTTTTGGGTTTTAGGTGTTCACAAGATTTCAGTAGCGCTGATGGCAGCCAAAGCAGAAGTTTGGTATGATGCGAGTCAGGTGTTGGCGTCACAAATTGCAAATGAGATTTCAGACATGGGCTTCGATTGTGAGGTGCTAGATGAAGTTAATGGTCCTGGAGAAGTGACCATGCAGGTATGTAATCCTTCTATTTAAAGCATCAAATTATGGTAACTTAATTGGTAACAATGAACGCAAGTATTATTCATAATATTCTGTCTGTAGATCAACGGAATGACATGTGCTGCTTGCGTCAACTCTATCGAGAAGAATTTAATGAAGCTGAAAGGTGTCATTTCTGCAGACGTCAGTTTGACGATGTCATCTGGACGCTTCAAGTTCAACCCGGAGGTGACGGGACCACGTGATATTTTGGATGAAATAAATGTAAGTGCCACCTCTTAGCGTTTAGATTGATGATCAGTTGGCAAGGTATTGTTAGGACTAGCCTTGATTATGTTTGTGTTTTGGCTTTGAAGGAAATGGGATTCGAAGCATCTCTAGAACCTCGGACTGATAATCACCATTTGGATCACAAAGACATGACTGCAAAGTGGAGGGCATCCTTCCTCGTTTCCTGTATCTTTGGTGTTCCAAGCATGATAGTGATGATATACTTTATGTATATTGTAAAAATGGACCACCACGACTTGAGTTGTCACCTTCCAATGTGCCTGATACCTGGACTTTCCCTTGAAAACTTTCTGCTTTTCGTTCTTTCAACACCAGTTCAGTTTATTGGAGGGCGTCATTTCTACAAAGCCGCGTGGAAGGCAATAAAACACAAGACAACTAACATGGATGTGCTTATCATGCTGGCCACCACAATATCTTACACTTACTCTGTCATTGTACTCTTTATTGCGGTATTACTTCAACATAATCCTAGTCCAACAACGTTCTTCGACACTCCACCAATGCTTCTTCTGTTTGTTTCTTTGGGTCGTTGGCTGGAACATGTCGCCAAGGTAAAAAGAAGATTATTAGCAACAAGTCTGTAACTTTTTCTTCATGTACTTGTAACCAAATCTACAAAAAGATAATCTATAACTTTAAATTGACAGGGAAAAACATCCGAAGCTCTAGCTAAACTCATGTCGCTGAAAGCTACTGAAGCACAGTTGGTTCAAGTTACTTCTGAGTTTGAAATTACATCTGAGAGAGCTGTACCTATTGATTTGGTACAACGAGGCGATATTCTGAAGGTCATTCCGGGTTCCAAAGTACCAGTAGACGGAAGAGTTGTTTTTGGAAGTTCAATGTGCGACGAATCTTTGATTACTGGGGAGTCTATGCCCGTCGTGAAGAAAAAGGGTAAAGGAAACTTTTCTCAGTTTCCATTTTACATTGAATAAGCTAACAAAAAACTAATATACATTTTACTACATTTCAGACGCTCTTGTCATTGGTGGTTCAATCAACATGAATGGTATGTTGCTTATCAAAGCCACGCAAGTTGGAGACGACACTACACTTGCGCAAATTGTTCGATTGGTGGAGGAAGCTCAAATATCCAAAGCTCCTATTCAACAACTGGCTGACAAAATTGCCGGCTATTTTGTACCAATCGTAGTTGGTTTTGCTATGATGACTTTGCTTGGTTGGTTGTTCGTCGGCTTTTTCTTTCCAGAATCTATTCATCCTAAGGTATAATCTACTTCTAGAGTGAAATAGCTTTTCCATTTGTAATTGAAGTTTCACTGAAGTATAATCATTATTCCAGCATTACGAAATGGAACGTTTTACTCATTTTGAACTTGTCCTGCAATACGCCTTCCGTTACGCTTTAACCGTGCTAGCCATTGCCTGTCCATGCTCACTGGGACTAGCTACCCCTACCGCTGTAATGGTTGGAACTGGTGTGGGTGCACTGAATGGAATTTTGATTAAAGGAGCTGAACCGTTAGAAAATGCCCATAAGGTACATGCATTGACTATATAAAATTGAACTGATATCAAAAGCAAAAAACGGAGCTAACTATTGTTGCTAATTTAATAGGTGAAGACTGTGGTTTTTGACAAGACCGGCACAATCACTCACGGTGTACCTATGTTAAAACGACTTGCCATCTTTTCAAATCAGAACTACTCATCAGTTCACAAATTGTTAACTATCATTGGTACCGCGGAGAGTAGTAGTGAACATCCCATCGGCAATGGTACTAGCTTATTATTCAATTAGTTATGAATTGCGTAGGTAGACTTAAATAGTACACAGAGTTATACATCATCGTTTTGTTTACAGCCATTGTCAGTTTTGTGAAGAGCTGCGTGACCACTTCCGTTAATGGTCGTTGCGATACATTCCAATCCGTTCCTGGTTGTGGAGTGAGGAGCAAGGTTTCTAATATTCGGCCATCCTTAAAAACTGTTCAAGAAACAACGAAGCTCAGAACACTTCTGAACATGATCCAAAATAATCCGTAAGTTACTTTTTGCCTTGATAAATTATCATTATAGAAAGCTTGCCAAAATTAAACCAGAAACAATTACTTGTATAGTGGAAAACCTGTAACTCTGGACCAAGTCACTTTCGATACCACCATGAGTGAATCCTTGGATATGTTACCTTTTGTCAACAACGACAAACTTGTTCAAGTAGATGATGTTGAGGACAACGATCAAGATAATTACGATGTAAGCTCATGCTAAATGTGAATTGTAAAGAAGTAACATGTTAAAATATGATAAAATAAAAGATAATTTGATTGTCAATATTAGGTGCTCGTCGGCAATCGAGAATGGATGCGACGTAATGCAGTTGAGGTTCCAGACATTGTTGACCGAGGTATGAGTTCTTTGGAAGAAGATGGTCAGACTGTGGTGTTATGTGCTATCAATGGTAAGTGTTCAATTCACACCTATTTTGTGTATTTTATGGAGGATTTGTGTGTTAGGAAAATGATACCTTATTGTTTGTCCATTAACATTCTCCTAAATAAAAGGTGACAAATCAGTCCTCTTTGGTGTATATCTATTACAGCAAAGTTTCGTAAAATTTGTCAACAACTGCTATGCTAAATACAGCAACAAGTATTGCTTATCTTCATTGCAGTTTCAATTTAAATCAGTAATCAATTTGCTGTTGTATTTTAGGTGTACTTTGTGCTATGATGGGAGTAGCTGACAGTATCAAACCGGAAGCTCCATTAACTGTGTTTACGTTGAAGAAGAAAGGCATCAACGTAATTCTGTTGACTGGGGATAACCAAAAAACCGCTAAAGCCATTGCAAAGGAAGTTGGAATCACAACGGTATTTGCTGAAGTGTTACCATCTCACAAAGTGGAGCAAATTCGTCGCATTCAGGAATACGGACAGCGTGTGGCTATGGTTGGAGATGGCGTTAATGACTCTCCAGCTTTGGCACAGGCTGATGTAGGAATTGCTATTGCTTCAGGTACTGATGTTGCTGTTGAGGCCGCGGATGTTGTTTTAATCAAGGTAAGCATTCAATTTTATTATGATGCTATCTTTTATCATTCAATTAAATATGTCATGTGCAATGTGCAAATAAAATTATATTCATTGTGCAGAATGATCTGTTGGACGTAATTGGCTGCCTGGAATTGAGTCGTACAACTGTGAAGCGAATTCGGCTTAACTTTGTGTTTGCAAGTATTTACAACATCATTGGGATACCTCTTGCTGCCGGACTATTCACTCATTGGGGAATTGGTCTTCAGGTATGTCGGGCTTCTGCTGAGAAGGTAACATGGCAATAACTTCTTGTTAATAATCCATTTTGGTATTTTGCTTTGTAGCCTTGGATGGGATCTGCAGCAATGGCTTCCAGTTCAGTCTCGGTGGTGATGTCTTCCCTTCTTCTGAAAATGTAAGATGATGTAGTTTAACCACTTGTAATTAGCATTCATCAGTTTTGTATGAGTTATGATTCACTGCAAATGGTTAAGTCTGTTGGGATGTCCTTGTCCTTGAATGACGTATAGTTGACGTAGATACTTATGTTGTATTTAAATTGTTTGATTTTTCAGGTGGCGCAAACCTACCAAAGAAAAGCTAACCACAGTGGAGTACTTGAAAGCAAGGGAGAATCGATTCCAAGGAAGCGAAAAAATTGCCGTCCATCGTGGCTTGGATGAAATCATTTGCCCAGATCGCTTCTCTCGTGCCAGCAATTCCATCAGTCGGTACGTATGGTTCATTTCTGACGCTTTCAAAGTATCTGCCGAATGAAATCCTCTTTTTGGCTCACACTATGCATCCCTCTGTAATAATTTATTGGTCCTTAAAATCTCATAACTAACCTTATTGAATCGTCTGTAATGTCAAATACTCAAAATTATCAAAGACGCAACGAATATCAATATGCATGCCAAGTTGAAGCGGAAAGACAGAAAAATGTTTGGAGAGCTATACGTCGGATTACTATATAAAAAGTCTTGTTTGCGGAATATAGATCTCATTGGGCATGTACTCACAAAATGCATCATTGCACTTGAAATTTTAGAAATTGTATGAAAAATCCAAATTGTAAATTGCTTGTATAAAACGCTTAAATTGTTGAATTACTGTTCTGGTCAAAAATCCTGTGAAATGTAACACGTCCTGTAATACATTGTTGTAGTTTAGTAATAAAAGAAGCTTGTTATCGCTTTGCACATGCGTTGGGTTTGGTCATTATAATTATATTGTAGGTAGTTTTACTTTGGTTGATATGAGTTAAATACTAAAATGGTGAAACGTAACTACTTACTCGCTTTATTAGTTGCACTAACTGTGCAAATTGACGTTAGCAATGGGCAGTACAACTTTTGCTTATTTTTAAGTAGCGTAGTTAACGCTTGGCAATCTGAACGACTTGACTGTTATGACTGATTGCAATGGAAGGAACCATGGGAACAGGGATCAATTTTTCAAATGGGAAGAATTATACTTTTTCTTTCGGGGCTTTCGTATCCACAAAATAGTCCACAATAAATGATTTCATCCTACGTTTAAAATATCAGGCATATCCCAGATGCTGTCAAGAAGTTTGCAAAAGGCTTTCCTGATCACCATAATCTGATGAGGCCAAAAGCTATGCCCATGCCTTGGAAGGGACGGCAAGCTGGACTTACTCACGTGACCACTCTGAACAATGCTCAATATGATTTCGATGACGATTCCAATCTTCTATACCCAGATAGCGGATCTGAAGAATATGATCATTTACTTACGTAAAATTACACGAACCCGACTGCTTTTACTACAAAATAACATATGCATTTAAAAAATGACTGTTCTGCACTGAAATTATCTTTTAATTTTTAACTTCCAATAAAAAAGTGTGTTTATGATGAAGTGCTTTTTAGACAGTAAACAAAATGGAGATAATATTCTCCATAACATGTAACTAATATATAATGTAGTCTTTGTATTTTCTGGTGTTGGATTAGTGACCCTTGCAGGTAACCTATTTAAACATGAAACAGATTCCTAAACTAATTGCTAGTAATCATTAAGCTGCTTTGATCTTTTTCTGTGTGGTACACACAACATGTTTTTTTATTAATCATAGACGTTTGTGTAGACATAAATCGTGCTGTTTGCATTCTGTAAATTGTAATCCAGTAATCAGCACCTCATTACCATCATTTTAGCATAATATATTGCTGCGCACACACAGTTCCTTTTTAAATCTTTCATTTTCCTTTGTGTAGATGTATAAAAGAGATTCGCACTTTATTCTAATTTTCCTAAGCATTCTGCAACGTAGAAAAGTAATGATAACAGTAACAATAATAATAATGCTTCTATCACCAACCGGAAGCCCAAATGCCATAAAATATAAGCAACTCAAATGCAAATGATAAAAATTTCCACGTATGAAAAGATATAAAGTCTCTTTAGTACATGTTGCTATATGTATTCATCGAGCCAAAAAGTGAAGAAAAATGCTTTTGAACGACAGTAATTGCGCTACCTACGTAATTGTTTCATGGTTATATATCACCATCATTAGAGTAGTGAACTAGCAGAGAGAAACCATTTTCCTTTTATCTCTCTACTTGGTTTGCTCCACGATGATTCCGTTTCAAAAAGCGTCAGTCAACGAGCTTTTGCTGCTGAAAATTATTATGCAAATGACGTGTTTTCCTGAAAGCCTCGATGTGATGCCTAGTCTCTCTCTGTGGTTGTGTACCTCTCTACTCACTTATATTTTTTTTTCTCTTGTGCTTTTATTCCTTTTCCTACAAAAAGGTTTGTAAATGAGTTGGTGGGCAGAAGTCCTCGTGGTGGCAGTGGTGGGAACGGTTCTCTACTAGGAAATCCGGATGATGCTGGAGATATGGAATTTTTACCCATGGATGACACCAAGCCTCGGAGACTGGAACGAAGCTTTATCTGATGATGATGGCATTTTTTTCCAGAATTAATATGCATTGCATACTTTGCTCGCATTTATGCAAATGTAAAATAAGAAGGATGTGTGTGTAGAGTACACAGATTAATTTATATTTTAATTCACTCTTGTTGTTTTGTTACTATTTGTACGTCCATTATCATTATTATCAACGCAACTTAATTTTACTTTTGACGAGAGAGAAATGAGAGACGACAAGAAAAATGAACTTATCAGCAGGATATTAAACGTCTGAGTCACTCATTTCCGATCACTACGACAAGCTGACATTTTTGTATAATATAAAATGTATATATTTTTTGGTTAGTACACATTTCTTTTTGAATCAACGACTTTTGCGTTAACTACAAACTACACATCGATAAAAGAGATACTTGAATATTATCTTATTATTATTTTACTTTTTAGTCTAAGGCTAAATGCAATATGGGGCGAATGGAGAATTTGTTCAAGCCTTCTTTCTGCGATAAATCTGCACCTTGTCATGTTAAAAAATGTTGTACATGGTTACAACCAATTGAACCAATACCTTGTTCGCATTGCTAAAAATGTAGCAATTAGTCCTGTTTCATGTCGATAAACCAAAAACCTATTACTATTCGTAATATAAAATGTTACCAAAGACGCATCTCTGGTTTTAATGGCTGGATATCGAATATACCTATATGTATGTTGAATGAACGGTGAATATGAATGTATACTAGTTACATAACGTGTGATAATATATAATTGTGTTTATACTTATTTTATTTAACGCCAAAACTAGTACGAACTTTGTTAAGTATAATAATTCCAGGTAAATATTATTTAGATTTATTACGATTTCTATATTATGTACCATAGATATTCGCTCGCAATATTTTAATGTCTTGTGAAAAGCATACCTATTATGAATTCAATGAAAAAAGTCAAACCCCACACAACGATCTTTCTCTCTCTCTCTTTAGCAATATTCCAAAAGCTAAAAAGCAACAAAAGCTTTGAAAGAAAACTCTCTGAGCTAGAAGGAGTTTCTTAAGAATAAAAACTCAAATATTGAATATTATACATCCGAATTTTATGTTGTTTACTTCTTTTTTTGCGCTTTCAAATAAAACTTTATTACTCACATTTGAAATCATCTATTTTTAGCCGTTTCATCTCTAAAAAGCTAATAAACATCATTCCGGGCATTCAAACACGGTAAGAGTATTGACGTGCATGTAATGTAGGCTTTAACGATGTTTTTTTGCACATGAATAAACACAAAGAAAAATGGAAAAAGGTAAGAATAGGTAGGTGGAAAAAAGCAAGTAGGTGAGAGACTCTGTGTTTGTGTATGTGAGCGAGAAGAAAATTGATGAAAAAAGTTTCTCTCAGTCAACTTTTCAGTTTACTTTGCCTGATTTCCTTTCATATTATGCCTATCTCGTTCAACTATATCATTTCCTTTGTTGAATTTGGGTTGATCAGATTAGCGAAATAGTGTATTGCCCAAAAAAATGATATCATCCTTTCAACAACATTGGCTCCGTTCAAAATGCTGTGCTGCTACTGCTGCCGCTTTAGGTAGTTCTACATGTTACCATTTTTTCCATCATTCCATCTTGTTTCATATTGCCTCTCTTCCCTTTTTCAAGCATCATTATATTATCATCTCATCCAGTCCGTAATCCCACCAACAAAGCACCAATGCCCAGACACATAATATTTCCATCATGACCTTATCTCTGAAATGCGAGCCTACAGCCGTCACACTGACTTATATTTAAATCCCTGTCCTATTATGATTTTGCATTGGATGTGCCTTTTCCCTATGTCCCAAAATAATCTTTCCCTTGTATTCGTTAATTCTGGGATCGCTTTTGTAGATCACCACACAGGAAATGGGTAGATAATGTCAAATCTATATGTGCTCCTGACAATTTTGCGTCAACTCAGCTTCTGAAAATACAACACAGGTATAATAAATATGTGGTTTTGTTGCGAAATGATGTGCCCAGATGTTCATTTTTTCATCGGATTATTTAAGGTACAGTAACGGCATGTTGTTTAAAAATGGCAAAAAGAAGGGAAGCGTACAACATGATAATACAAAGTACAAATAATACTCTGCGGAAAAGATTGCCACAAAGAATACACGTGCCCACCCACATGAAACCACCAAAAAAGACTTTTCCCACGCGTAAAAGCTGCTGAATTTAGTTAGTGATGCATAATAAATGAAAAGATAGCAGATCATTATTGAAAAAGAGGAACTACCTATATGGACTAAGAAGGAATACGAAGTATTATGTATTAGCTTATTTTGCAGAAAATCCTCTGGAGAAAGTACGGAAGCTGAGATTTCATTGTAATCTCTTATTGTGCGTGGGTAGCGTATAATGAGAATCCCAGCAGTACGCGCGCGGTAACAACGCTCTCTGGCAGGTCACACAATTGCGAATTGAGTTCAGCAAGAAAATGGAGCTATTTTCATCGCCATATTGCTCCAAGTCGAAGTTTCACAAGGAAGTCTGGGACTTTCATAAGTCACTTCCTTTCTAGAGGTGTGTTGTAAGTTGGATAATATGGATTTGCGTACAGTTCACGTAAATAATTGATTCCATACATACAATTCTACATACGTAGCATCAATGTAAAATAACTCAGCCCTTCTATCAGCCCTGGTATCAGACATGCCAGCTCTAGAGAATTAGCTGGGTAGAAAACGAAAGGGTTACGTCCATATAGATATACATGCTTGATCTATTTCTGTTTTTGCGTAGTAACTTACTCATACTCTAATTGGCAATACAGCCAGAATCAACTTTAAATTGAAGCAAGCAGCAATACAGGATAGTAATTGGAAAATGTACACATGTTTTGGCTACCACCCTCCAGCATTCAATTTACTTGGCTTTTCATTTCCAGAAAACAATTTCCAGGAAAGTCAAATCCAAAACTAGTGTTGCTCTCAGTACAAGTACAAACGCGTGTATTTGTTTCTTGTAATGAATTACTAATTGCTTTTACTGTACAAAATGTACAAAGCAAGCCATGCTGATTTAGAGCTTGTCCATGTTTTAGCATTTATTCTAGAACTTTGCAGTTTTCAATTTCCAAAACATATAATTCTACCAGCATGACATTTTGTGAATGCATATACATATTTTTACCATAAATTATTCGAGATTTTCATAGAATGCTTCAGTCATCGCCATCTCACATCCATTTGGCTTTAGACGTTGTGTATTCATTAGTTTTGTCACGCATAAGCCGACAAAACCTACCAAAATGCATTTGGAGGTTGTTTATTTTTTTCGTTTTTATCAAATTATTATTCCTTTTGTGCTTTTATCAATAAAGAAATGATTAACATTTCTATCTCTAGTCAAAATTCACTACCCGTCATATTAGCTTGTTTGTATATCTTGTATACACTCACGAAAACATTATTCAAGTCAACATATTACGCTTTTACATGACAAGATGGCGATGGGGCAAAGTGAGATCTTGCCTACTTAATGCATCAACGCATCTACTTTTCACGTGTACAACAGAAAATGAGCAATGCATAAAACCTGAAACCATTGGGGTCAAAAAAGTGAAAGCAACAAAAAAAGAATGTTTCATCAATATACTTATTCTCTCGTTATGTAATTTAATGTAATATATCATGCTGATTCCCGCTATTGTGTTGAGCTTCGCAACCTCTTTTTAATCAAAAGCAGCGCAGCGCCCGTACAAAAGCAAACAAGCTCTTTTTTCATTATCGCTTGAAAGGGAAAGGAGAGAAAGAACATAAAAAAAGCATCCATCCAACTCAATTCATTCATTTTTTTTTTTTCTATTCCTTTCATTCGTTTCACCTCCAAAATAGCTCAACTATTATACACACATCATCATGAATGCAGTAAATTGAAGATGACGAAACCAATACAAAAAAACACCAGGACTTCTACTACACACTCTGTTTTTTTCATTGCCACCGTATAGTATTCACAGTTTTACCAGCTTCGTTTCATTCGACGGATGGATGATCTCACATCTCAGGTTCATTCCTCCTGTGGCCATCATCATCATATACTAGTTGACTATGTTGTATACATAAAATAAATATATTTATACACCGCTCATACCGGCATGTCACACAAGTAAACAAAGCGAAATGGTGCATGAGCACGTTCCCCATTCTCATCATCGTCTTCATCATGATCAACATCAACATCATGATGAAAACACAAGGTAAACTGAGTAAGAGTCTACTCCACTCGATTATTTCCTCTTTTTCTCCTTTCTCCTCTCCGCTCTCTCACATTCTCGTTGTTGGAATTGGAATGACTCTCTAGCTGGAAACGGAAGAGAAAGGATAAACAAAAGAAAATGACTCTCACTCGACTTTCTCTTCCATAAAAGATGTCTCCTCCAGTTTGGCTTTCTCTTTGCCCACTACCATGTACCAGACTGAGCCCAAGAGTCGAGCATTCAACCAAGCGAAAGCATTGTCAAGAACTTTTGGTTTGTAATGAACGTTAGATAGCTTTGAGCTAGATGATGGGGAAAGGGAAAAAAAGAAAGCCAGGGGGAGAAATGGCTCGTGTGAGAGCAGAGAAAAAAGACAGTAGAGCACAACCAACAAGTCAAATGATAGCATGGAATCAAGATGATGATCATGATAACTTGCTGGGAGGACAACCAGGCAGCAACAACAACAAACACGTCTGAAAAAGGGAGAGAAACGAAAACGTGCAGTCTTTTTAAAAAGATAAGCCACAACCTTGTTGGACGATCTAAAAAAGTTTTCTAAAAAATGCAACATTATGTAACCTTGTATTACAGTATCAGTATATCCGGACATGTATGGAATTTACACCACACGTATCAAACTAATGTTTCAATGACACAGGCAGCCAGTGAAAACTAACATTAAACATGTATAGGCAACTTGTCTCAAGATTTTTCTTTGGAAACTTGGGATCCTGGTGGGAAAGTGTGTGTGTGTGTGTGTAGTAAAGAAAATGACTGTTAAAAACGGTTCTCTTCCACACTCACTCATTTGAAATCAGGGAAAAAAGCTGTAACTACATATCCGCTCACAAATAAAATGCATTATTAGATAGGCACGTAAGACGGAAGCAGAAAGAGAGAGTCTTCTCGTTTTCTCTCTCTTTTGGGCTGGAACATTATGTTCCCAAGATGATACAAATCTTTTGTAACTGTAACCTTAGCCATGTAGCAAAAAAACTCCTCCGCAGGAATGGTATTGAGTAGCACCATCATACAGCATCCGCACACATTCACCTCCCCAACTGGAGCAAACACCCGAGGAGGAAGCAAGAAAAAATATACCTTGTTGGATCCGATGGATGGATAGACACACTTGAAGAATGTGAAAGGTACAAAAGCCACAATAACAATACAAGAGACGATGTACGTAAGTGCTCTGTGTGCACACATACAATCTCATATTGCATTACACAAAGAGGGAATCTAAACGGTTACTATGGTATATGGCACATGGCATATTATCCACGGTGGAGAGATATCTACATTCTTTTCTTCAAGACTTTTTAAAAGACAACTTGTACCAACGTAGGCTGGGAGACAGGGAGAAGAAAAAAGGCTTTACACAGTAAAATGGTTGAGTGGTTCAACAAAACGTTCAAAACATTTTCTTCCGTTTTTCTCTGATACGGATTGGTTGGCATGACAACCATAGAAGAAAGATGTGGAGGTTTTTGTGTGTTGATGTTAAGCTCCTGATATACTATACTAAGAAGGAAGGGAAAAGAAGGATAATATATTTTCCAGGTTAAATTGAACTTTTTTTAGAAAAGCGCTGAGAGAGTCCTGAGAGTGACGATAAATACCCAAAAGTCATTGCTCTGCTTTGATGTTTTTTTGCACACACACACACACACGGACTCATTTTACAAAGACCAGAGACTGGACTTTTGCTTTTTTCTGCTTTTTTTGAGAATAAGACGCGTAAAGAGCAAGTTAATGCTGTAAACATATACCTACGTGTATGCGTTATAAAATGGGCAAGCAAACTGTAAAAAAGGGGAAAAATGTTAAAGATTTCAAGAAGAAAAAAAAAACGCATGAGATTACATGACACAGCATGGGAATAATTTTTTTCCACTTCCTTTTCCATTTCTTGCACATTTTTCTCTATTTCCGTTTCTTCATTTTTCATCCTAGTAGAGTATAGTACCAGGAAAGATTGTAGCATTTTGGATCACAAGTTTGAAGAAGGAAAAATGTTGGCGAAGAAAGAGAGAAAAATAAATATGGATGGAGATGGCACGGAGGTGGATTTATTTGTTTGCATGTGAGCTTGTGTGTGTGTGTGTTAATAATTCATTAGAAGCAAAATGAACGATAGAAAGAAAAGTAATGAATTCAAATGAGGATCGGAGAAGGCGCAGCATGAGTCACTCAGTAAGTCTTCACTAATAGATTTAATAACACTTTTCCAACGTGCCAATTATTTCACTGAATCGTAACGGAAATAGCAAAATGTAAGTTGTGTTGTTGTTAGCAGAGAACAGTCTCTTTCTGGCTGCTGCACGAAGAAAGCAAAACTACCTAAAGATTAAACTTGGGTGCCATTTGCATGCATGATGACGAACAGTAGCAGAAGTGAGCTCACTTTTTTACTACACAAAAAGCAAGAAAGGCAAATATACAAAAAAGGCAACAAAGAAAACGAAGCAGTCTTGAGAAGTGAAGCAAAAAAATGAAAAAAGATGAAGATGTTCATGATGGTATTTTTTAGGTACGCGCAAAAACGACTCTGATTTGGTTCTGATGATGGGGAGAGAGCAAGTAAAAACCAGAGAGAGAGAATCATGTAAGTACTGCAAAGCAGCATTTTGCTATTAGTGGAATCCAAATCTAGAGGTACATTATTTGGAGTTATTCTGAAACTTGGAACATTCCATTTGTCAGGCAAGATAATTTGGAGCGGTGCTCTGCTGGTTTGGATTGGAGTATAGAGAAATGCTTTTTTTGCTGTTTCACAGGAGCAGCCAAAACGGAAAAATTAGTTGTGCTGGTGTGTGATGATGACGATATGATGAGTATGTATATGAAATGAGGAAACATGCAAAAGCATCAGCACGAACAAACACAAAGGGAATAGTAAGTAAATGACAAACAGGAGCCAAAAACAACACAAAATGCATATTATTGCATCCAGCCAAGTGAAGCCCAAGGCATTCGTGATGATGTTAATGTTATGTCTGCTTAAAAATAAGTAAAGCACTTTATTACAGTTCTCTTTCTTTCTTTCTTGGGGGTTTTTAGGTACATCCGAAAAAATGCAGAGCTCAGCAGAAGGAGGCTTTTGTTTTTAAAGAAGCTTAGTAAAAAATGCTATAATTTTTCATGTGCTACTTATAGATATCAAACAAGTTAAATAATATACCCTTTTGAGTATGTGTGTTAGGTTCTGGTGTGCACTTTTTTGTGTCATGATGCCATTTCGTGATGCCACTGGTATGCATAGGCATCACATAATATCATTCCATCATACATGCTAGCAAAAAAATGTAACGTTATCATGATCCTCCTTCTAATTCTCTGGCTTATTACATGTTCCATTGCCACTGCGTTTTTCACTTAAAAAAAGAAAGACAAAGACTGTGACTGTTGTTGTGTGTCGTAATCATAGAATAGCCATTTATCTAAAGGAGTTGCATTATTTCTTCTCCTCCTTTTCCTTGCTCTTTTGCTCTGCAAGTCGGGATAAACAAGAGAGAAACAATAAAAATGAGTCAATTAAGAAGATTTGGAGGGCTTAAAGAGATAAAATAAACGGTATCGTGCCATCATCTTTATTTGCATTTTGTTATCCCTTGGCATGATGGCTTATGGCTTTGTTTGCTGACTAACTATAAACTGGGTGCCAGGCAAGGAAGGAAAACAGGGAAGCTTACACAACAGGGAACAATACACATTTTTCTCGGATTGCTGTGTGGAGAAAGAAAAAGAAACAATTCTCATGACTAGCCTATTATTATGATGTCAGTTTAGTGGTAGTAATGGCAAATAATAAGAAAAAGAAAAACGCATTATGGGAGTCTATCAGAAATGCGACAGAGATATTAATGCTTATCATATTTACAACAAGAACAACAAAGCTCTACTACTATGGTCCCAGCTACCGCACACACACAGAAAAGCGGAAATGGAGTGACAAGTCCGTTGGCGAGTTAGCTACACACAGAGAGAGGAAAAAAAGTTATGATGATGACGATATTTATCAGTGACAGCAACACAGAAACTCGGAAAGAAAGCTAGGCATGATGGCATGAAAAAATCCTAATCGTATCACTAGCCACTACAATACTATTATTGTACGTTTATACGCACATAAAAATACCTATCGACCAAAAAGTCAGCGTAATGTGTGCACGATTACCGTCCGTCGGATTACCGTTGGGGTAAGTTTAAAAAGTTCCGTATTATGCAACTGCAATAATGTAAGCATTTTAGGCATTTACAATACATATTTCCCCCTTTTTTTCTTCATGTTAGCAAACACCAAAGTTTTTAGTTTGCTAACAAGCTTATTTATTCCTCCTCCTTCTGTAAAAAGATAAGTTATCCATTGTTCTGTTTTTCTAGCACTTACCGTCACCATCGTCGTGTGCTCAGTGTGCTAACAGCGTTTGTACATTGATTAATATGCGCGATGCATGTTCTCGCTCACACATTCAGAAAAAAAAGTTATAAACTTGCCATCCTACAAGGTTGAATATATAGGTGCTGCTGTTGCTGCTACCGTTGTTATGGATGATGTTTGTACGTGTTGTAATATACGACACATGAGAAAGTTTTTCGTTTTTTTTGATGTACTAGTGGTGGTAGGTGATGGTAATGGTGGGACAAAAAGTATGCAAATTGTGCATGAAGATAAATTGGAGTGACAAGCACTCGAGCAAAAGTGAGGTTACATACTTTTTGTTATTGTTGGAGGGGATAAGAGGAAAGGGAAAGAAAGGTGCATAAAAATGTGTTTTGTCGCGTTGCTCTGGTCTTTTGGTATAAAATATTTGAAGCCATATAATATGCCTGACATGATAAAATGCTTTCAGGGCAATGGACAAAGATTGTTGGTGTTTTGGTCAGGACAAAGTTGTAGGAGAGAAGAAGAGAGTGTTTGCTGAGCCTTGGCAAAAAAATTATTTGCTCACATTATTATATCCCTGTACGAAAATGTATGTCACCAACAAACGTGGTACGAATGGCAAGAGCATAAATCTGATTTTTTTATACGACCTGCGTACAAGCTGTTGTGCTACTGTATCTAATAACATATGCAAAAATATATAATGCCATGGGGACTAGAGAGTTGTTTTCTTTGCTATTATGATGGAGACAACACAAGTAATTATAATCACACGTTTGTAAAATATTTAATGGTAACAGTAGTGCAACAGCACACACATAGCATTTTGCGAAATTACTATGAGTGGCAGATTCTCTGAAAAACATTAATGCTTGTTTGTAATGATAGGGCTTGGAAGCAGCTCGGCCAACTACCAATTTCAGACAAATTCCAATGAAAAAAGTGGAAAATGGCAATAATCATTATAATGACGATATACTTTCTTTCTCTAGCTCTTCCTCCCTTTTGCAAAAAAAAACGTCCGAATGAGTTTCGCGTGCTTCCATTTATTAGCTGTCATGTAATGAAAACATGCATGCAGGCGCGCAGGCATGCATACTTTAGTTGTTTTTTGTTAGTACATTCACTCCCCAAAAGCCCATAGTACTGATATATAGTACGCGTTTTTTTGCAGCAAACTTTTAGCCCACCAAAAAAATCCCCAAAAAATATCACACAAAAACCCACCACCACAAATGAAATGAGAAAGCAAAGCACACACCAAAAGCAACACATGCATACAATCTGATTTTTCTTGAAGAAGAAAAAAACAGCACAAAAATCATTTCTTATTCTGCTCTTGTTTTTCCTCCTTTTAGTTTTGATGGTGTTGATGTTGATGATAAATTGAATGAATGCTGCATGCAGTAATGGTAGTAGTTCTTCTTTTTGAGCAGTAAAAAAAGTGCAGCACACATTGGCAGTAAAAATGAAAATGTAGCACGCAGACATTCAAAGAGAAACGAATTGAGTAAGATCGTCATGTGGAGATTGTTTCCGTTTTTGCATCTGTGTTTGCAGCCCTGCCAGTTTTCTCCTTGTGCAGAAATATAAACATTGTCAGAAAAAAAAGGAACAAGGAGCTTGTAGTCACTAGAAAGCTAGTAGAATTACTTGGGAAACTACCTATACAACCTATACAATAGCAAATATGATGGCAGGCTTAAGCATCAATCCTATTATCACCATCATCATATCAATTTCTTTGTTCTTCTTTTGCCCATTTCTAGACATCAACAACAACAAAAAGAGATTGTAGAAACAAAACTGGAGCAGGAGAACGTCAAAGGAACACAAGAAAATAAAGGGGATTTTCTATTATGGACGAAATCCAATTCG
Organism: Entomobrya proxima; assembly: GCA_029691765.1. NCBI lineage: Eukaryota > Metazoa > Arthropoda > Collembola > Entomobryomorpha > Entomobryidae > Entomobrya > Entomobrya proxima. The sequence goes on from CM056173.1 coordinate 12,285,364, forward strand.
TTCCATTTTCATTTTACATCCTTATTTTTTTCTGCTTCTTCTTCTCCGGCTTGCCATTTTCCGCACCGTAATACTTTATATTATTACCTCTTACTATTTTTTACTATTATTTTTGCACAGTCAAAAAAATGACGTAAAAAGATAAAAGAAAGTATGAGTTTTTTATGTGCGGGAGCACAAGGAATAAAATTGCTTTCATTTCTGTACTTTTACTTTACTTACTTTTCATATTCTTCTCTAAACCATGTCGTTAGATTAGAGCGTGCGATTCCTTTCTCCTTTTGCTCTGTGTACTCTATCTTTTCTCTTCCTCTTCTGGATTCTCTCCATGCAACCATGTCTCTACTTACACATTGAATTGAATTGGCTGGCAATTCAACAACCCAATTGAGTTTTTCAGAAAAGGAGAAAATAAAGCCGGAAAACTTATTGTAGTAATAGCACAAGCAATAATGACGATCGTCATAATAGTAAAAATAAGAAAGAAAATGTACTTTTGGTCGGCAACAACATGATCCTCTCGCGTCACCAAAATAAAATTGAGTTTTGCTCAGTAGAGTGTAGTATGTCCTTATTGTCATCATCGTCATTTTGATGATTTTTATAAGCATTTATACAGTATACATGGTACATAAGCATATTATCATTATTACTACCAACTTTTATTATGACAAGCACAAAAGTAGATAGACGGTGGCGCTTTTAGTACCTCCAGACGCCAGTCTGTCTGCGTCGATAGTGGTGGGAGGTGGTGGGAGGCAACAGTGGCGGGGAAAAGCGGTGGCGGTGGTGGCGCGCGTTCATAAAGCCATAAAAGCATTAAAGCGTAGGCTCAAGCTGAAACAAAAGCTTAAAAAATCTGATATGTGTATAGAACGTTTTAGTATTGATAGGCTTAAGAGCTCTATAGTGGTATAGGTTCTATGAAGGTATATGTCTATATGACAACTATGACGTGTACCTACTCAAAGACAATCTTATTGCTAATGCTTTCACTGTTACCTCGTTAATTCCCACTTTCATGTGTGATTGATTCCCAGTTAAAATTCACTTTCCCCAATTTAAAACCAAATGATCAGATTAAAAAATATATCAAAGCTTTAAGATAACATAATAATATGTTTTTATTATTATGATTAAACCTCTAAAATGCCTCTGTCACTTTCAAACTTGTCAATTTGTCGCACAAAACAAAAGTTGATGCTTCTTTGCTGGGTGAAAGCATACTAAAATCTGTTGATAGTCAAGAATACGTACAAATATGCAAAACATCAGATCACTGAAGCAAAGTATTAGCAGTTTACTAGAGATATGAAAAACAATGAAAATGTGTAGTAGTATATGAGCTGGAGAGGAGAAAGGGGAAATCTTTGAAAAAAATGCAGAACATGGGAAATGACAACGTTTAGAGTGTGGGATAAAAGGGGAAATCTTTGCAATAAAAAAACGTAGATCATGGGAGATCACAACGCTTGGAGTATGGGAGAAAAGGAAAAAATCTTTGCAAGAGAGAACATTGCATATCACAACGCTTGAAGTATGGGAGAAAAAAGGAAAAGATGGAAAATGTCAATAAACGGCTAAAAGGGCTGACCGGAAGAACGATGGCATTGATGGATTGGGTAAACAAAGGGAAGTGGTAGTAGTTATACAATGGTGTTTTTGAGACTTTAGCTGGTAGTTGTGGAGCTGGATTTTTTTTCGCTATTCACAGCAAACGTAAGTAAAGCTAGAATATGAGCGGCGTTCACGCAGTGTATGCTGCTCATATGCCAATTGAAGAGTAAAGTAGAAAGATGGACCCTGATTTTCTCCAAAGTCAACTTGTGCACCCATTCTCATTTTTTGTCGTGGTAAAACTCTAATTACGCACTAAACGTAAATCTAGCGATAAACTAATTAAATATGAATTTCTTTTTTCTTCTAGGGAAGGTCAAAAATTGGAAAAACGACAATTATATTAGATTTAATCCACAGACGACAACAGTTTATTCAAGGAACCATTGATCGTGTAGTTTATATTTATGGAATTGATACGCCAGAGTATCATTTGTTTAAACAAAACCACCCAGAAATTGAATTTACACCTACGTTTGACCAAACATCTATAAAACCAAACACACTATTTGTGTTTGACGACCTGCAATCAGCTTTGACTGGACCATTACGTAAACGAATAACTGATTTCTGTACCAGAGATGTGCATCACTTAAATTGCAGCGCTATTATAGTACTCCATCACTTGTATGCATCCCCTCTTTTGCGTACAGCGGCTCTGCAAGCAGACTATCTATTGTATTTTCATAATAGTCGTGATGCGTCAATAGTGGATAGATTAAGTTACGAAATGTACCCTAAATACCCCAAGTTTCTTCGGGACGTTTACGATTTCATAACTGCAAAATCCAACAGGGCCTATCTGTTCATAGACCTGTCTGTTCATCAAAACCCAAAATGGCGAATCCGAGACAGTGTTGAAATAAAGCAAGGAACAAACATTTATGTTCCAGTGTTAAAATAGTCACCAGCACTAAAGCATCAAAATGGGAAAGTACAAGTGTGAGTTTTGTGGTAAAAAATCCTTAAAACCAAAGACCGTTAAACTTTTACATGAGAAGATTTTAAGAAACTTTACATATTCAAAGCTTAAATTTATATACAAATGTGAACAGTGTCATAACATGCAACACGGTTACGTTAGCATCAGATACCGAAGAGAAACAAAACGACTAAATATTTAGTCATGGATTCAAACGAACGACGACAGTACTTTGAGACATTTACAAATGCTAAACTAGGGAAAGTGAAACAGATCATACAAAATTCTAGCGACGACGAGATTGGCTATTTGTCCGAATTAATCATCAACTATAAAAAGTTTGTTACTACCAAAAGTGAAGAAAAAAGATTTAAGCGATATCAAACAGTTATAAGCCGTTTCGTGAAACGAAAGTGGAGTATACGTCAACTTAAAAACTTTTTTATAAAGCATTCCAGGCTAATTGTTTTACTAGTTGTTACATTTCTGTCAAAAGTTCTTGAAGGGTTTGTTTGTGGTATTTTAAGTCAAAATGAGTAGCTTTGAAATATATAAAGCAATCCCGGTTTCACTCTACAACCGAATAGTTGGGGAAGGGACACATGTTGAAAGCATATCAACAACATTTATACCCCAAGAAAAGGTTGACATTTTAGAATTTTTGTCAATTGAACAAAGACCGGCAGCACGGAAAATTCTAAATCTTCTCAAGCTAGAAGAAATTGAATGGACGCCTACATTTGAAATTAAACATAATAACAAGGTGTATCCAAATACAAACATGGTGGACATTTTAAACTTTCTTACAAAATCTGTAGCAACACACAAGTTGAATACAAAAGGTTTGAATATAGTATTAGATGCCTTAAAACAACAAAACTTTGCCGATGTAAATTTAGAAAAACGTCCACGCAACCCAAAACACAAAAACTGTAAATGGATGTCAGCAAAAGAATCTGGAATATTAAAATAACTGGGCCCGCACACACACACACACACATGGGTCGTGATCAAATATGTCTGATATAAAGAAAAAGTATCTCAATCGAAAATTTCCCGGATCCTTTACTGGTGCTGATGCATTTACAAAAACTAGAGGTCTAGCCAATAAAAAGCCTGTTCAAGATGAACTTTTAAAACTAAAGGAATATTACAGTTTTTTTCCTGCGCCAAAACGTTTTAGCCGAAGAAAAGTTGTCACAAACTTTCCTGGTTGGCAGATTTGTACCGATTTGATGGACATGCGGTCAGTTGCAAAAGAGAATAAACCATTCAACTATATCATTATATTTTGTGACACGTTTTCCAGGAAAGTGTGGGCGTACCCTCTCTCAACCAAACGCCCAAGTCATATAATATTGGCTCTTAAAAAGTTGTTTAAAGATATGAAAAAGACCCCTGCATACTTACAGTCTGACCAAGGTAGGTTTTTTGTTATTTACTCTAAAGATAAACTACTAAAATTGAGTACTAAAGGATAAATGCTCTATATCTTTAGGAACTGAGTTCACCTCAAAGATTACACAAGCATTTCTTAAGGAAAAGAACGTTATCTGGTTTCATACAAAGTCTGAAATAAAAGGTAATATTTAAAACGATCTTTTACATTAAACGTTTCAATATTGCGCTAATCCACAAACGTTTTTAGCATCAATTTGCGAGCGCGTGATTGGTAGTTTCCGCCAACGTTTGGCTAGAATATTTACTCATCAAGGAAACAACAAATGGAAACACGTTTTGACGGATGTAGTAAACTCTTACAATGGTACTGTACATTCCACATTAAAACGCTCACCAAATTATGCCCATAAGCAAGAAAATGCTGATGAAATCTGGAATAGACTCTACCAAAAGTATTCAACAACAACGTTTTTAAAGCCACGTCTTGGGGTTGGCCAAAAAGTTCGTATAAGTCGAGTGAAAAAGACGTTTGAAAAAGGTTCCACTAGACGATTCGGTGACCAAGTGTACACAATAAAACAAGTACTAAACACAAAGCCTGTCTCATATGTTCTTTATGATTCGGATGGTAAAACAGAAATTTTAGGAGGATTTTATGAAAGAGAACTGTTAAGAGTGACATGATGGATCCAATAAACATTGTGATATCTAGTGATGCGTGTAAAAAAGACAATTCTACTTTTACACATTCAAATTTTTGTATCAATTTTCTAACCCCAATACCTGTGACAGGTCCATGTAAGATTGGATTAACCGAAATATTTTATACACCTGTCAAAAACTTGTTTGGCTACAGTAAAGACGATAATGTAATTGTAGTTGAGAAAGATCATACATCCCAGCTAACTTGCAATTTAATAAAAACGACGTCTATTAGTGCAGATATAACAATATTTAATTTGACTGCTTCGCAGACCAAATTAGGAATATCTATTCACCAGCTGATTTTAAATGGAAGTGTGTATTACGAAATCAAGACAACTTATACTGATGGATTTGCAATCCGTCTCACTGATAAATTTAAAAAGGTAATGGGTTTTGAACACAGCATATACTATACAAATGAAGTGGTAGCAGAAAATCCCTACAATGACAGTGTGTATAATTCTCTAAACACAAACGAAAGTTTTTCATTTGATATAGTTAAACTTTCTAAACCAATTATATGCAAGTTGGACGAACCCGATGAGCAATCCGTTGCCGGGCTGGTATCAAGTTTAAATTTAGCACTAGTAACAGCTAATATAACAGGTGTAAATTTTGAACAAGACGATGATGTTATAGAGTTAAAGAACGAAACAAAGGATCAACGAGTGTATTTGTCCAATAAATTAAAACGCATGTTTGGAATAGATAAAGTGTATATAACAAACGGGTTTAAATCCAACAGGATAGACTGCTTTCGTGGTTCAAAAAAGATTCTTCTAAAAATAAACTGTATACAACCACAAGTATGTAACACCAGACGCGACAATGTACTAAGAATAATCGATCACGAGCACCATAATGAAAGGGATGTACATGTGCAGTTTCAATCAGTTCTATATTGTCCTTTGGTGCGTACACATGAACTAACTTCAATACATGTAGAGGTGTTGGATGAAGCTGGTGAATACATTCCATTTCAGGAAGACATAATAATTGTTCTAAGCTTAAAATCAATATGAAAGGGTTAATGCCTCAAGTGGCTTCAACGAATTGGATGGTGACATCATCCCCGTCCAAGAAAAGAAAACGTCGAAGCTTGAAGGGAAAAACAGGTAAAAAACGAAAAAGAGCTGGGAAAGCTGTCAGAACAAAATCAGATCTTGTTGGAAGTGGTAATCGTAAATGTGTTAAACGTGGCTGCAAGAAAAAGAAGAAAGTTAAGGATGGATTCAAATTTTGAGTCTAGTGTTTACCAAAAGGTTTATTCCAGTTCAAATCTTTCGGATTCTAGTGCTGATTTGGACTTTTTGGTGAGTAATTTAAATTTTACAATTTCAAAATATACGTAGTCTCTAATATAAATGATATTTTGTAGATCAAACCTATACCCCAGCATCAGTTAAACTGGAAATCTTGTTACTTGTATATGCAAGTTAAAATACAAGAGGAAGACGGAACTTTGCTAACATCAACCAGCCCAGTGGCCCCCGTCAATTTACTTGGTGCTGCTATATTCGAACAAGTACAGGTGTGGATCGCCGGGTCTTTAGTTAGTTCTTCTAGTTTATACCACATTCAGAGTTACTTGAAGACTCTACTTAGCTTACCTATAAACTATAAGTCTAATGAACTTGCAAATTGTATATATGTACACGACAATTCACCAAACAGTATATCTAACAATATATCCGTAGAATCACGTAAAAAGTATATTGCTGACAGTAAAAGCTGCGAAATTATTACTGCCATTTTTGACGACATTTTCTGTTCAGAGAGTCCTCTACCTTTAGATGTTGAAATTAGACTAAAGTTTAAAAGAGCACCTGACGGATTTGCTCTAGTAACTACTGACAGCAAAAAATACAAGATTTCTATTGAGCAGTGCATTCTGTATATAAATAAAGTAAAATCAAAGATCGAACATCGATCAAGCATAAAGTATCCATTTCTAAAGACAGACTTGCGGGCTTGTCCAATACCAAGCGGCACTGTCAACTACACTGCAGATAATTTATATTCTGGATCTCAGTTACCATCAATCGTTGTGGTGGCTCTTATGACAACAGAGTCATTTAATGGAAAAATTACAAAAAATCCCTGGAATTTTTCACGATTTGGTTTGAGCAATATTAATGTAACAATAAATAATATAGCCAACGACTTTATGAGTCTAGATATAAATGATACGGAATACTTAAATGCATACAACCGCCTGGTTAGTGAGCTTGGTATTAATTATGACAGCATTGGATTAAACCGTAACAATTACATGAAGGGAAATACAATATTTTGTTTTAAAATTTTGGAAAACCAAAATAGCAACAATCAAGGTTTCCTATCAATAAATTTTAACTTTGGAGAGGCTGGTGCGTCTGAAGCAATAACTGCTATTATTTTGTCACAGTATCGAGTTGAATTAAGTATTAATCCTAACGGTATTGTTCTACAATGAATTCAAATGATATTTTGCATGCACTAGAATATTTACTTGTAGGTAAGGAAATAAAGTCGTATGGAGTTTTTGGCCCAGATGGCATAAATTGCGTAATTTCTGGTAAAGCACCCAAGGTTTTTATAATAAACACAAAAGGGTATCCAGGACAACATTGGTTAGCTATAATATGTATGGAATATGACAATTTTGAAGTATTTGATAGCTATGGTAATTCTGTATATATGTATAATAAATATTTTAGAGCCCTCGGCGATTTAAAAGTATTAGAAAACTGTGCTGAATATCAAAGTAATGGTTCTAATGTATGTGGTCAATTTGCTTTATACTTTATACAACAACGTTTAGCAGGCATACCATATTGTAAGATTGTAGATTCCTTTAAAATAAACGATACTAATTATAATGACAATTTAGTAAGTAATTTTTACCTTGAAAGGATTAAGCCTTTTGTGAAAATCAGAGGCAACCTTCCAAGGTGTTTGTCTTGTAAACCTAAATATAATTATTGGCCAATAAAATAGCTTTATAAAAACATACGTGTGTTTTCATTAACTTTCATAAACGTTCATCCACATTCATAGCATCCATAGTGCATTAAACCCGCGCGCCACCACCGCCACCGCTTTTC